>JAAOMT010000503.1:3106-105880 GCA_016748015.1 Geosiphon pyriformis | reverse complement strand
AAAAAAAAAAAAAAAAAAAAAAAAAAAAAAAAAAAAAAAAAAAAAAAAAAAAAAAAAAAAAAAAAAAAAAAAAAAAAGATATTTTTATCAGTATGATAATTTAATTATTAATTAAAAATGATTAATTATTTTAATCTTATTTATTTATTTTTTTGCATATTTTACAAAAACAATATTTCTTAAATCAAATCAAATCAAATCAAATTAATAAATCAAAATCAAATTTATTATATTCATATTTATGATTGTTTATTAGTAAATATTACCAAAATTAAAAATCTCATCATATTATATTGCGTTTTACCATTCAAATTTTTTTTTTTTGACAGCTTCTAATTTTTCCAACCACTGTTTTTTGACAATAAGAACCTTTTTGGGAATGACTACCAAAGGTTATTCAGTAGAACTGTCTAGAATTCTCTTTTTCGGAAATTTTTTTTATTAAAATTAAACCTTTTTCCAGAGACTAAAGTGAAAGTTGGTGTCTTAACAAGTATGTTTTATGCTTTTGAAGTTTTATTATCAGTTCACTAAACAATCAACTCCAAGTCTCAAACTATAATTCTTAGTAAGCGATACTGCAACAGCCAACCCAAGTAAAGATCTTAGCGGTCCGGCGCTAAAGAATCTTTTGGAAGAATATAGAACAGATAAAACCGTTTTTTGCGTTACAGCAACTGCTTGTGTCCCTGATGAACTTGAAAGAATTCAGCAAGTTGTCAAGACTTGGTGTGATACGATCAAATTGGATTTAGTGATCACAACTGGAGGGACTGGCTTTGGTATTAGAGACATCACCCCTGAAGTAAAGCGAGAAATCATAATAGTTTGAATAAAATGCGAAAAAGTTCCTTGCCATACAATTTTATTTTACTCTCAACTTTAAAAAATATAGGCAATTAATCCCTTAATACAAAAACATTCTCCGGGTATTACTCATGCCATGATCTCTGCCTCATTGCTAAACACCCCATTTGCTGCCCTAAGTCGTCCCGTAAGTGGAATTCGTGGTAATACCATAATATTGACGGTCCCTGGCAGTCCTAAAGGAGCCAAAGAGAACTTGCAGGCGGTCTTGAATATTTTGCCCCATGCTATTGAACTAGCCAATGGTGGATCCGGAGAAAATATTCATTCTGGATTTAAGGATTCAGAGCGTGTGGTCTCTGTTCCAGGAGACAACACTGTTGTCCTCAATCATCGTTGTGTTCATCGCGAGCGTCACGAACACGACGATAATCACAGAAATGGAGATCAGAAAGAATTAATTCTGTCAAAATCTCCATCTACTCCTGGTAAAGAATCAAACTAAAAAAAATCTTGATTCACGCCTTTCATTACATATAACACCATAATATGACAACTAGTTTCACAACGCCATCGTCAATCACCTTATCCAATGTTGAGCGTAGAAGAAGCGATGAGCATTATAGATAGTTATACCAATGTCCTTGGAACGATAGAGCTCCCTGTCGATAATAATTTGATCGGACATGTCTTTGCTAAAGATGTTCCTGCATTAGAAAATGTTCCAGGATATCGTGCTTCTATCGTCGACGGTTATGCTGTAATTGGTGCGAATCAATCCTCATGATTATCCTAATTGATGAAAAAGCCATAAACGAACAATCCTAGAGTAATCATTGTCCAAGAATAATCCTGGGTAGTCCAAATTTTCTCGGCAAACCGCCATCCCACCGATGTCAGAAATCGACCTCAACTCATTTTAGAGCTTTAGGTAAACAATCCGTAAGACGAATTAATCCTTGGAACTTGTTTTGAAATGTGTCTGGGGGAATTGACATCTGAAAATAGGTCTATTTATCTGGGAAGTAATTACTTTTCTGGGGATGAATTTATACCGATTTCAATAGTCTTGCATCTCGATCAATTTAAGAGTTCGTAATTTTCGAAAATTATGCGAGACGATCTTTGGGTGTCGTTAAAATTTCCTCGTCCTATTCCTAATATCAAACTCAACGTAAAACCGGAGGTTATTACTGGGGGATTTGTGGGTTGGTCGGTAGTCGACAATTTTTTGGACCACCCTGGCAGTCATCTTCGATAATGATAACCCAAGGCGATATTCTTTTATCTTCTTTATGGTAACACCTGATATTTGCTTTTCCCAATATGTTCAATTTCTCAAGCGAGTGATGGGCCTGGGATATATAAAGTGAAATCTGTGTCATTAGCTGACGCATCTGATTATAACGAGACTCTCGAGTCGGGCCAAATTGTCCGAATAACCACTGGAGGATCAATACCTAATGGGGCAACAGCTGTTGTAATGGTAGAAGATACTAATCTCATAAGAGCCACTTTAGATGGTATTCAAGAAGAATTAGTCGAAATTCTTGTTCAATCTTGCAATGGGGAAAATATCAGAGAAGTTGGGTCAGATACAAAAATTGGGGAAACAGTAGTTCACGCAAATGAAATTGCATCTGCTGTTGGTGGGGAGATTGGTGTTTTGGCATCAGTAGGAATCACAAAGGTTCGTGAAAGATGATCACTTCTATACCTCCTTTATCCCAAATATGTTCAATAAACTTATTAAATAATATAGGTACTTGTGTATCAACATCCAAAATTAGGGATTCTTTCAACTGGTGATGAAGTCGTTGATTATAATAATTCCGTGCAGCTTAAAAATGGAGAAATTCGAGATTGCAATAGACCTACTCTCTTGGCGATTGCGAAAGCAACAGGATTCGAAATGATAGATTTTGGAATCGTTCCAGATAAGTATGTCTCCAAATATTATGATAAGCTTTCATACTAATCCCTCCCATATCATTTAATAAAATGTACCCGATTTTTAAAGCGCCATTTATTCCTTCGTATTTTTCCAGCCCTCAAGAAATAGAACGTAGACTCCGATTGGCACTATCCCAAGTGGATGTTCTCATCACAACGGGAGGAGTATCGATGGGTGAAAAAGATTTATTGAAACCAACGCTAGAACATTCCTTGGGTGCCAAAATACATTTTGGCCGTGTCAAAATCAAACCTGGGTAAAATCACAACTTTCATTTCCGATCATACTTTCATATTTTAGACTGAACCATTTGTACATTACAGAAAACCGACAACTTTTGCCACCTTGCAAGAACCAAAATCATTACACAAATTTCATAAACTTATTTTTTCTCTGCCAGGAAATCCTGTCTCGGCTATCGTCATGTTCTACTTTTTTGTTTTGCCGGCCTTGAGGAAAATGGCTGGGTATCAAACTTGGAAATGGAAAATTGTTTCAGCCGAGGTACTTTTTTATTATGTTCAGTTTGGTCACAGAGCCATTTATTACCTACTGATTTTGGAAATTCTTAGCTTTCCCATAAAGTAATTCTTGACCCTCGACCAGAGTATCAACGCGCCACAATATCATTTGATCATTTGACTAGAAAATTGATTGCAAGATCCACCGGTCTTCAGCAAAGCAGTAGAATGCAAAGTTTCCAAAGCTGTAACGCTTTATTAGTTCTACCAGCTGGTACCAATCAATTAAGGGAATTGAATCAGGGACAAATTGTTAATGCTATCCTTATTGGACAATTGAATTAACAACAGTCTAAAGTGGACTATTGATCTTCAAATTATTCTTATTATAAGATATTACTTTTTTATTTATTATTTGCAGAATTTCAAAGAAAAAGCCCAGCCAACAAGCAAAAATAAAAAAATTGATGGTACAAATCGACTCCCAATGTTAGTGTCCATACAATTGCTTCTGTGCATCAGTGAGAGGAACGTACTGAAAGGAAGAAATAGAAACCAAGATCAATATATTACTTATAAAAAATCAACAGATGTCAGATTTTAAAAGAAACTTATGATACCATCACTCCCATTAAAGATTGCTCTTTTATATTCCCTTCAACATCCTTGTCAATCACGTAAATATCTTGAGAGTATACTCCTACAGGGATGAATAATCTTTCCACACAAAAAAAAACCATTTCAATACGGAATAAAGCTATTTGACCATTTCGAGCAGTTAACCTACCGCCCAGGAGCTTTTAATTGATCTATCAAAGCTCTAGGTGTTTTTCCCGCTGCTGCCCCAACATGGCTTTTAAAAAACTTTCATGTGAGGATAAATTAAAAAACAAATGCATTTATATCATGGGCAATAGGACTATCCATACATGCAGTCATATGGTGCTAATGGGGGATATCCTTCTCTGCCGTCCCCTTCGATAAAAATTATTCTGTTAGATTCAAGGAATTCAGGATGATCTTTTTTCACATTCTTTTCCGCATGTTTTACTAGTTGGGGGATGTGATCGACACCAATAGCTTTTCCCGTAGGGCCAACCTGTTTGAAGCAGAATTATGATCAGAGTTTTGTAAATGTGAAATATCAAATATTTACCATATGGGCAAGGCAAGCAGTCAAATATCCCGATCCCGAACCGACGTCGAGAACTAGAAATTGTATCAAAGATAACAATCGGCTCTGGAGTTTTGTAATTCAGATCCTATAAGAAAGTTTTGATTCCGAGGAATTAAAACAACCTTTAGCCCCAGGTAATAGATATTTTTCTAAATACTCGAGAGCATAAGCGTGCATGTGCCTATTAAAAAAAAGATGTATATATTTTCTTCATTCTTTTCGGAATAAATTTTATTTATATATCAAAGCATCGAGTCTGAAATTACTACTGACGGAGCTGAGATTGTAGCCCCATAACCCAATCGTTGGGGTGAATCGTGATAAGGTTCATGATCTATGTAGTTCCCCCTGTCAACGGCCTTCATAGCTTCCTCGACTCGAGGATTATTTATGATTTTCGCCCGTTTCAAGTTGTTCACTAGGTCCTCGTTGCTTTTACCTATGAGTAAAATCCAGTTCGACAAGCTTTACCAAGTATCATTCGAATACCCAAATTTATTATAGTACTTGTGTAGAATTCATGCAAACCTGAGCAAAGCCACGCCATGTTCAAAGAGAGAAAACGGTTTATAGATCTGGTCACTTTATGTTTTGAGGGAAAATTCGGCATAAAAGATTGTGATAGAAGTCAGGTTTTTGAACTTGACAAAATATAAAAGAAAAAGGGTCCTTTAATAAAAAATTCATGGTCACGTGATAAATCCCTATGAAATGGTATAATTATAATAAAATTATAAGAAACAATTTATAATGCATATTTGCTTAACTTTTTTTTAGCTATTATTATATTAAAATAAACTTTCTTATTACTTAAAAAGTATTTATTGTTGTTTTTAAAAAACTTTAATATATTTAATATTTGTTTTAGTAAATAATATTTATATTAAATATTAAAACTTTTAAACTATTTATTAATTTTAATTAAAATACATTTTTTAAAAAAAGGTTTTTTATCTATTTTTAAGTAATGTTATTTTGAGTTTTAATACTGTTAATTTTACAAAAATTTCAGTAAATTTTTTTAAATAAATATAATTAATTAATTAATATTAAAATATAAAACAATAATATAAGTTAAATTAATAATAAAAGTCTAAATTATTTTATATTAAGTTTTAATTAATAATAATATTTAAGATTGTTAAGTTTATTATAATATTAAAATTAGTTGATTTTATTATTATTATTATTATTAATATTGTTAAAGATTTAATAAAATGTGTTTTTTTTTAATAATTATTACAAAATTTAATATATATTTTTTTATTTTGGGCCAAAAATAATATTTTAGTATTTTTTAAATTGTGTTGTTTTTTCTCAAATATATTAATAATAAATTTAAATATATATTGTTTAAATTTGTTTTTTTTTATGTTTTTATATTAATCTAAATAGATTATTTAAATTGTTGTATATAAAATATTGTTTTAATTAATATTATAACTAATGTTTTTTATTTAAAATCCAGTTTTTTGGCATTGTAAGTGTTTTTAAATAATTTTTAATATTGTTGTATTTGTTAAAATTTATTGTTTGTTAATTTATTTAAATTATTAAGTTGGTTTTGTATTAATTTTGTTTTATTCTTAAAAAATTATTTACATTTGTGTGTAATTTTTTTTGGTTTATAATATACAATATAAATATATTTAACTAAGAAATCAGTTTTTTATAACTGTTTAATATTGAGCTTTGATTTTTTTTCTTGAATAATTTAAGTCTAATATTATTAATATTATTATTAAATTTTTAATTTTTTTTTAAATATTATTAAAAGTGTTTTAAAATTTAAATAATTGTTATTATTTTTAATTTAATAAACAACTATTTGGTTTCTGTTGGTTTAAAAGTTATATAAATAACTGTTTTTTATTGTTTTAGTTATTTAATTATAATAAAATAATACTAAATATTATATAAAAAATATTAGTAATTAATTGAAATTTTTTGTTAAAATTAAAATAGACAAAAATTAAAACAGTTATTAATCTTGTTTTAAAAGTATTAAAAACTTTTTATTGAATTTTAATTTATTAATATTTTATATTTTTGTTGACCAGATAGTTGAAAAATTTGGTAATTTTTGAAAATTTTTTAATAAATTTTTAATAATAAAATATTAATCTTATAAATTTTCTTAATTTAATTATGTTTTAAAGAATTTTAAAATTTTGTACTGTATTTATTTTTTCTGAATCAAGTTTAATTTTTTTTTTACTAATAATATAACTAATTTGTTTATTAAAATAATATTTTTTAATATTATATTTTAATTTTTTTTCTTGTAATTATTAAAAAACTTTTTGTAAATAAATTAAATAAATTTTAAATATTAAAAAATAAACATTAGTATTATTAAGATAAACAACTATTAGTTGTTATAAAAATTTATTATATATAATATCTATAAAATATTAAAATATTACCAATATATTACATAATTTAAAAAACATTATATTAAACTTATAATTTTTTTTTATGTAATAAATACTGTTTTTAACTAATTTTTAAAATTTATAACTACTTATTAATATTTATTTTCTAAATTTAATATGAAAAAATATTTAACATATTATTAATTTGTGATAAGAAATAAGCATTTTTAATTGTTATATTGTTAAATTAATAATCATTTATAAAAAATTGGTTTTTTTTAGTTTTTTTTTATTAGAATTATTAATAAAGTTTATAGGCTTTTTAATAATTAAATAAGTCTTTTTTGAGTTTTTTTTGGACTTTTTTTTTAATAAACTAATAATTAATAACTAATAAGTAGTACTTAATAGATTTATTGTTATTTTGGTTAAATATTATTAATATAAATTTAATGTTAAATTAAATTTATTCTTTTTAAATTATTATTATTATCTTTAATAAATATGTTTATATATTTTGTAATAAATTATTTAAGTAGTTTTTGTTGTTATGGTTCCAATTGTCTTATGTTAATTCGTAATAGTTTTTCAATAATAATATAATAATTCTTAAAAATAAAAATTAAATTAAATTTTAAGAATAAATATTTAATTTTTGTAAAATTTGAAACTTATTATGATATTGCTTATTAAAAAATATTATTATAAATAATTTTAATTTTCAATTGTTTTACTAATATTATAAAATAATTATTAAAAATTGTAAAAAATAATATTAAATTCTTTTGTTTTTTTGAATAGTTAAATGTTTAAAATTAAAATTTTATGTTTTTTATAAATTTATTCAAAAATTTGTTAAGTATTAATTAGTTTTAAACAAATATATACTTTATAAAGTTCTTTAAATAATAAAAAAATAATTATTTTTAGTAGTTTAAAGATTTAATAAAATTTATTTTGTATATTAAAAACTATATTTACTAAAACTGTAAATTTAAGACTTTGTTATTTAGTTTGGTTTGGTTTAAATTTAATTAAATTATTAAATTAAATCAAATTTAAACAAAAATTTTGGCTAAATTTTGAACTTAAATTCAAACTGAACTTAAAATCATTAAATTTAAACCAAATTCAAATCTAAATAATAAGTTTAATTTAAAGTTTATAAACATATTCAGATTTAATTATTAAAAATTATATTATATTATTAACTAATTTTTTTTAATAGTTTTTATATCTATAATCAAAAACACTATGCTGTTTTTATAGTTTTAAACACTAAACAAAACTTTATATTTGTAATTATATTTGTATTTGTAAAAAAAAATATTTAAAAACAACAAATAATTTTTAAATTGTTAAGTAATTACAAAATATATGTATAAAATAAAAAAATTGTATTTTAATGTATTTAAATATCAAATTTTTAATAATAATAATAATAATTTAAATGCAGTTTTTTAGTTAAATTGGCCAAAAAATTGTAAAAAATAGTAATTTAAAATATTTATTTAATTAATTTGTAATTTTTTTGAATATTTTGTTTTTTTTTATAATATTTTTTATTAAATATATATTGTTTAATAAAAAGTCTCTAAATAATACTATAAATACTTATAATTTTATAAAAAAAAAAGTTATGTATATATTTTAAATATTTAGCTGTTTTTTTTTATATTTACTTAAATTTATTAAAATAATTTTATATTTTACTCTAAAAATTATATTTATTAAAAATATTAATTTTTGAACTATTTAAGTTATCAAATTTTATTATTTTGAATTTTAAATCTTTAATAATATTAAACAACAAATTTATTTTAATAAATTAAAAAGTAAAATTGTTATATATATATAATTTTATATACTTTTTTAATTAATTATTAAAGTTAAACAAGTTTATAAATTTTAATCCAAATTTGAACTAAATTTAAACTTGTCAAAAATTTTTAATTTAAAACTTAAATTAAATTTATTTTAAAAATTTGGTTTGATTTATAATATAAACTGAACTTAAATAGTATTTAAAGTTTAATTTGGTTTAATTTATTAAATTCTTATATAAATAATTTAATTAATTCAAATTTTTAGGTTTTTTTTATTTTTTCTAAGTTTATTTTTATTTTTATTAATTGCAAATTTGAAATATTAATTAAAAACAAATAAATAACTTAAGCAATTTTTTTAATATATTTAATTTTAAATAATGTTTTTGTTTTATTTTAAAGCATAATTGTAATATTTTTAATGTATTTTGTATTTATAACTTCTTTTTTAATATTGATTTTTTTGTTTGTTAATAATAATTAAAAAGCAATTTGTATTATTGCTTTTAAAAAAATTTTAAGAGCAATTTTCAAGTTGATTTTTTTTAATAATTTTAGTTATAAAACCAAAGTTTTTTTTTTAAATATTAATTTTATAAGCTTTTTTTGGTTTAATTTCTTGCATATAATTATCAAAATATTTAAGTTATAATGCAAATTGGTTTTTAATAAAATAGATTAAATTATTAAAAATTTTTTTAATTCTGGTTTTTCAAATTTAATTTTGTTTTTATTATTTTTAATAAATAATAATATATTAAAAGCATAATATTTTAAATACTATTAGTTATTATAAAACATGATATATTTTTTACAAAGTTGAATATTTATTTGTTTTAATTGTTAAATATAAGTTTTTTTTTAAAAAATATGCATAATTAAATATTATATAATATAATTTAACTTTGTTTTTATAGTCAAATTTAGCAAATTTTAAGATTTAGCTTTTTTTATCTGTCAAATATATTATTGGGTTTTTTTATTAATAATAACAATTGTTAATTTATAAATTATTTTAATATTATAAGAGTAATAGTGTAATTTATTAAAAGTATTATTATATACTACTATAAAAAACATTTTTTTTTTTACTTTCTTTAATATTATTAATATATATTAATAGATTTAATTACAAAATTTTTTTTATTACAATATTAATTTAATTATATTTATTTAATAATTATTTACAAATAAAATATAATTTATTATAATAAACTTTATAATAATAACAAATATAATTTCTATATTTTTTTTAAATAATATATAAGTTTTTATAAATAAGAGTTTTTTATCACAATTTTTGTATTTAAATAATATATAAACTTGTTTTTTTTGAATAAATGATATATTTACTACTAATTTGTTTAATTAATAATATTAATTTATTGTTTAAATTTTTAAATCATAAAAAATAGATTATAATTTAAGTATTTCAAATAGTTATTATTATATTTCTTTAATTTGATTAAATTATAATTAAATATTATGTAAATTTTGATAACTGGTTTTTTTTTCTTAAATTTAAATACAAAAGCTTTTTTAGATTATTTATTAAAAATACCACAAATAATAAATATTCTAATTTATTATTCTTAATATAAAATCTTTAGTTTTTAAATTTATTAATTTAATTTGATATTGGCTTTAAAAGCCAATTATTTTTAACAAAAGCTTAATATTAGAGTATATATATAATAAAAATTTTGATTAAAATAATAATTTTATTAATTATAAAAAAAAAGTTATCAATTTTTCTAATTAGTGTTTTTTTATATTATTAACTATAACAATTATAATTTAAGCAAATTAGTTTATATTTCATATAAACTTTTGTATTAGTTAATAAATAATAATATTTTCAGCCAATCTATTATTTAAGATTAACTAAAATGCTTTTTTTATTTTAATTTTAGTGTATATTATAATAATTGCTTTTTGTTTTATAATAATTATATTATTAAATAGAAATAATAATTTGTAAACTTTAAATTTAAAAAAAAATATCAGATAAATTGGTATTTTTAGTTATTTTTGTAAATAAAATTATAATATTATTGTTTAAAAAATTTTGTTGCTGTAATTATAATTTTATTTTTTAAAAATACAATATAATAAAATATTGGTCTTTAAATATTGTAAAATAGTTGAAGTAAATATAAAAATGTTTTGGTAATTGTTAATTATTATTATAAAATACCAATTAATTATTAAAACCAATTTTATTATTGTTAAATTAAAATAATTTTGTAATAAAAATTGGTTGAATTAAACCAATCTTTTTATTAATAGTTAATAATTTTATATTAAAGATAATTGGTAATGATATTATTAAATTAATAATAAAATAAGTTAATAATAATTAAGTTAAAATCTTAAAAAATAATTAATAATTATTATAATTATTATAATTAAATAATATTAATTATTTTGTTTTTGTTAATTTTTTTGTATTTTTTGCAATTACGTTTTTAGTATTCTAAAATTCTATAATAATAACAATTTAAGTCTTATAATTAATTATTTAATAATAATAAAAAGTTGTCTTTATTTTATTATTGTAGTAATTAGTATTTTTGCTATTAATTAGTAAAATAAGTTTTAACTTTCTTAATAAGTTAATCAATTTTTATTTAGCTATTAAACTTGTTTTATTTATTACTAAATTAATAAACTTAATTTGATTGGCTTTTTTTATTGCTATTTTATAAGCTTTTTTTTATTAAGTTTTATGAATACAGTCCAATTACTACTTAAAAACAATCAATTAAAGAAGATTTTAGATTAAGTATGGTTTATGCTTTTTTTACATATAACCAGCAACTTGGATCAATCAAGACAACACTATATACTTACACTATTTACTACAAAAAAATCCTATATAAAAATAAAATAAAAACTAATCAAAAGAGAGTATAATCTAAAACAAACATATATATCTAATTTGATATTAAAATTATAAATTATTTTAAGAATTCATATAGATAACAATCTTGAAATAGATAAAGCAACTAATCTATCATAAAGCAAAAGATTATGTTTTTTATAATGTGCTCTTAATTATGTGTCTGGTAACCAAATAGCAGCTCTATAATCCTTAACAAAATTTCTAATTAAATTAATAACTATCACATCATTATTAAACCTAATATTTAATAAGCATACTATCTTAGTCATTTATTTCTTTAATATAAAACTTTTAACCAATAATATATATAAGTAATTAAAAGATTCTACTTTATACAAAAATCAGATTACTTTACAATTAGCAATACAAATATACAGTAAATCAATTTATTTTTAGATAGTATTTAAGATTAGGTTTTTTTTAGTACAATTATTATGAATACCTAAAAATATATAATCAGAGTCTTTAATTAGTCTATATTAAATACATAATACACTAAAATAATTTGAGTTATATAGTTTTTTTCTCTTGGTTATAGACAAATAGTAATGTAAAATCTTCATAAAATAGGATCAAAATACTACAGAAGCAAAACTAGTGAAACCAAATTTAACACAACTATTAAAATACTATATACCAAAGGTTTTATATATATTGAAAAAATTATAAAATGTTATATTTACAATACTATTAGTGTATTTGAATTTTCAGTTGACAAAACCAACAATTTTATATAGCTGTCTAATAAAATATTAAGCATTTTCAGAAACTGGTTTTTTTTTCAATAACAAGAAACCAGTATGGTATTTTAACAAATATTATAAACTCTAGTATAGTAAATAATAATAGTTAAATTTTTTAAAATATGTAAATAAACTTTTTTGATCAGTTTGTTTTTTAATTTTACAATAAATTAGTCTAATATTTGTGTATTAAAATAATAGTTATTTGTTTTTAATTGTTAAATTTATATAAAATGTTTGTTAAACTTTTTAAGATAAATTATAACAGATTTAATTGGTTTTTATTTGATATTTTAAAACCAATTTTGAAAAGTAATTAAGATATTATTGTCAATAAATTGCTCGAAAAAAGCAATTCTAAATGTTTGTTAATTTTTAAAAAATTAAATAAGATTTTTAAATTATTTCTTAATAATTTTTTATAAAAAATAAGAAATTGCTTTTAATATTTTTATTGTATTTTATTTATTAATATTTTTTGCTTTGATAACTTTGTTAAGTTATTTTTAAGAACTGGTTTTAATATTTTTTTTTGTAAATTTAAAAATTTTTACAATATATGCAGTTATTATTATTATTATTATTTTTTATTGTTTGTGAATTTTTTTTAATTAATTTAAAAACATTTTTTTTATTTGCTAATGTTTTTGAATGCTTATTTTGGTTTAAAGTTTTTTGGTTTTAAAAATTGATTAAGTAATAAATTGAATGTTTAAGTTTAAGCAAGTAAAACTAAAAAAAATAATAGTTTAATATTAATTTTTTGTTTAAATATTTACAAGTATTTAGCAATAATTTTAAAGTATTAAAAATTGTTTAACTAGGTTTTAAATTTTTTTTGTTTTCTAATTTTAAATCAGAATTAACAGAGAATTTTTTTCCACAAAACTTAGTAATATTGTAATTAAGTTTTTAAAAGTAAATAAAACAAGTAATTATTAATATAAATTATCTAAAAATTGGGTTTTTTAAATCCAGTTTTTTTTAATAATAAAAACTTAATTAGTTAAAATACAGACTTTTTATTTAAAAGCTGTTTTACAAAAACAATACTAAATTTTTTAAAAAATAAGGAACCAAAAAAAAATAAACCAATTTAAAACAATTAATATTGGTATTTTTTTAATAAAACAAAATATATTAATTATAAAATTAGTAAAAAAATATTATTATTTAAAAAAATGCTTGTAATACCAACCAAAAAATTGGGTTTGAAATTAATATTTAACTTAATAGACTATTAAAAAAGATATAATAATATTCAAACAAAAATTTACAAATTTAAATAACAGTAATTAAAAAGTCTATTCAAAATGCTTTTTATATTTAAAAACTACATAACAAAAGCCAATATATTCTCAGTTTAAATTTGTTTAAACTGTTTTGAATTATAAAAAGATGAATTTATTGGAAAAATTTTTAAGTAATTTTATTTTAAATTTAAGGCTTTTTTTATAATAGTGTCTTATTTAACATAAATATTCTTTAAAACAAAACAAAATTGTATTTTATAATAAATAATATATTAAAAAACTACAGAAACCAAGTAAAAAAATTGTTTATCTTATTTGTAAAAAATTTGATATCTATATAAGCTTTAGCCAAACTAAGCTTTAAAAAATTCTCTATTAACAATAAAACCAAGATATTTGTACAATTCATTTTTTTTAGCTATTAAAATTAGTAATCTATTAATATTTAAAAAAGTATATTAAGTTTCTTAATTAATAAAAATGATTACAGTTTTATTATTATTAATAAAAATGTTATTAATGCCAAAGAATTCATTTATAATATCTAGGATATGTTGAATTGTAGTTTTGTAATTGCCAATCCAGATCGTATCATTAACCTATGCTTTAACAGCTAAATAAGATTATTGTTTTCTCAGTTTTAATAGCAAAATAGTTTTTTTTTGCTTTGGTTGTAAACATAAAATCTAAAAACTAAGAAATAAAAAGAGATTTTTTTTATAATTTTTAAATGGTTTATAATATTTTTAAATTATTAATATTTCAATTATAATTAATTAAGTCTAATACTTTAATTTTATATAAATATTCTAAATATTATTTACTGTATAAATATGTTTAAACATATATAATTGGTAAATCTTAAATGACATCATATTTCTTTTAAATAATCACTTCGTCAGTTAATTCATGGGCTGGTAGTCTAATATTTCCAGGAAGTACGTTTGGGCTTTTCTGTTTTCTGTTTTCTGCTTTGTGCTTTATACTTTTTAATCTGGTTAACCTTTTTCACGATGTAGTGGCCCAAAAAACCAAGGCAAGGTAAGAGAGAGTTCAAGAACAAGTAATTGGGTAATGTATTAGTGTATAAAAAAATTTGATCATTGAATTATTTCCTTTATTTAGAGTAATTATAGTCAAGCTCGTTTCAACAGCCGGTACTGGGTTTTTTTATACAAGACGACGTCCTAGGTTGTCACCTAAATTATCTCTAATGAAACACGACCCAACTGGTAAGTGCTTATAATTAAAATAGGTAACTTTTTTCATCGTATCCGGCCAATCCTCATGATTGATTTTTTTTTATAATGAAAGTGAATACGCATGTTTTGTTTTTGGAGCAGAAATTGAAACGAAATTAAAGCAATAATAATAAGGGGCTTTTGGTTCGAGTTGTAGAACCTGTGCGTGAA
This sequence comes from Geosiphon pyriformis, assembly GCA_016748015.1. NCBI lineage: Eukaryota > Fungi > Glomeromycota > Glomeromycetes > Archaeosporales > Geosiphonaceae > Geosiphon > Geosiphon pyriformis. The sequence continues at coordinate 90,967 of JAAOMT010000503.1, read as the reverse complement.
TTTCATATCTGTAAACTGGAAGGTAAAACTACAATGAACGGTCTAATTTATATGCCTTTCTCAAAAATTTTCATTTCATTAGATGAATCTAAATAAATCAAATTCTTATTCTGAGTCTTGTCATTTTTTGATTCAATTGTTTAATCTGGAACTTTTTGGATTACTGAAACATATCAGCCATTTATTTCAAATTTCGAATTTAAGTTTTCTTGGCTGCTTCCTCTTGTTTTCGTTTTTGAAAAACACGTTTTCGTCGTAAGAGGCTATTGTGATATGAATTTAATAATCTTGTGGATGAAAGAGGAAGAAAATTTGGCTGTGAAGATACCTACTCTTCAAACAAACACTTTTCATATATGTGTCTTTCGTCCACACATTTCCAAGGTAAATAGTAATTCTTTTTACGACATCTATTTAAAGGAACTAGCAGGTGGGCACAACAATCACGAAAGTTAAGTGGAATGCCCTCAGCTGCCATTTCTTCCTCTGTTAATTGCATTGCTAGAGGGAAAAAGATTGTCTGAACTGTAAGGATATCTAAAGTTTGAAAAAGTGAACCAAACTTTATATATACCCGGAGCCTCATCATCCTTATCCATTATCTTAAAAAGCTAATAGGAAAAATTAAAATACTGAAGGGAAAAGTATTAAAGCGAAGTTGCTTCCCTTTATTTATTATTTATATAAAACGCGAATCTTTGAATCCCGTTACACGGTTTATCCAATGATCTGCCATATCAGAGATTTAGAATATAATCAACACTCATTCGAAGACTTGGGTTTCCTCTGATAACTATTATTCATTCTGCTGCTCAAGAAAAAACATGCCAATTCCCTTCACGGCTCTTATTCCTTTCGGTAATTATTTTCAGCCAAATTGAAAGTATTTTGCCAAAACTTTTGAAATGGAAATACTTTTGCAGGGTTCATCGTTGCTATGTATGGAGTAACTGGTGCTTCACTTGACTTCGTTAGTAAATACAAAAACGAAGGAAAGGTAGTTTTTCTTAATTTTCCTAATATAATTGAGATGTCAATTATCATAATTGAATACTTCTTATATTTTTCAGCCACCAAGATATGCTTTAGATATATGGGATAAAAAAATGATGGAAAGGGACCGCTGCTTAACAGGAACCATGCGTGGACAGAGTGTTTGTAATTTCTTCCAGATGATCATATGTTAATATTTTCTCTAAATCTTAAATTTCTTCATATTTCGAGTAGACTAATCCGATTGCACCACCTGAATTCTCACGTAACAGTGCTTGGTATCTCAGATCTCAATAAAATATGGTATCGTTAATTGAACCAATTTTTCAGTTAAGGCCATCTTTTATTGGGGCAATAACTTGTTTTTAAAGACTTGCTTTTACAAAATAAAACAAAACAAGAAAAGCGGTTAATTGAATTAGAAAATTGAGAATACTCTTATAGAGAAGCTTTTACTAGAAGAGAGGACAAGAGATAGCATTTATTCATTATTTGAAAGGATTTATTACGATTTCATTCGATACTTCTTTAATCTATCTAATTTTTTCATTATCATTGTTGTTGAGGTTTACGATTTCATGAATTTTAATTTTAATCTTCTGCCTGTCTTTTTATTCCTCTAATCATGGATATTGGTTGTTGATTACCACCAGTCGGAGCCAGTGGTGGAGGATGATGATATTGATTTGATGGTGCAACTGGGTATGATTGTTGATATGGTGAGGTCGGAGATTCGGCTTTGATTGGAACTGGAGGCCCACCAATACCTGTAGCTGAGATATATTGTGAGGGGGGGATACCTGTTGGACCAGAATATTGGCCAACCAGTTGTGATCTCATATAAATTGATGAATTTTGAGGTCCTCCTGCTCCGGTATATGATTGAGTTGGTGATGGTGGCATCGTAGGATAGTTTGAATGAGCACCAGGTGTTGTAATGACCATTGGTGGTCTCATCATTGACGGAGGAGCTAAACCTGGTGGCATTCCCATCCCTGGTGGTGGGCCTGACATCCCAGGGGGGGGTCCAGATGAAACTATACCAGGAGCACCAGTAGTTCCTGGTGCCCCTGATGTAGGTGGCCTACCAAGTATCATAGCAGGAGGAGGTCCTAATAATAGAAGTGGTGATAAATTTTTGTTTGTCTTGAAAGGATTTCTACAATTGCCTTACCAGAAAAAGGTGGACCCGGAATAACAGCAGTGGCAGCTACTGGTGGAGCAGCACCTGGTGGATAGCCATATTGTGGTGGGAATCCTATGGAATTACAAGTTAAAATCTTCAATTGGAATGAAGATTTTGATATAATGGTTTCCTCATAATATTTCCTCTAATTCGAATAATCCTTTCTCACCTGATTGTCCCACTCTTTCATAAGCTTTTGTAATTTCATCAATAATCGCTTGGGCTTTATCCTGTCCCAATTCTTTTGGGTTGATCAAAAAAGTTTTTTTTTTAATCAAGTATCACACTAAATCGAATAACCAAGATAAACTGAAAACGATTCAAAATTGATACAGACCCGCATAGTAGTTTCGAACGTTCATTATATGATTTTTACCATTATTATGTGCTTTTCTTACTGACGACGAATCTTTTGAGAAAAATTTAAAGGTCAAAATTTTATAAAACATGTAAAATGTTTATTCAACATTTAGAACTTTACCATGAGTAAGATATACATCACAATAGTCTTTTGCAGGAAGACAGTTAGAAAGTTTCAAATGCAAGGGGTTATTAGCTAGAGCCAAGAAAAGGTTCAGCAGTTCGAATTAACTGAAGAACAAAACTCACCACAATAATATTTTGGCATAGCGGTTTTAATGAAGAATATTAAATATTATTTACTTTGTGAGTCTAGGGCTCGTATATATAATTTTGTATTACAAAAAATTTTAGTTTACTAATCCATTTAACTCAAAGTATCTGTTTACGTGATTAAAATGTCTATGATGTCATCGAAAATTAACAGTTTAAAATTGGTCCACTGTATTAAACCAATTCTCTTCCTGTCAAATTTTATAGAGGTTCACCCTTTCTCATTATTCTTTGAAGCTTCGTTGCTATGTCAACAGGTTCAGGTCCCCACACTCCAATAGAAGACCATGATTCCATGAATGTCACTCATGAGATCGTGGTTGACACCGTTGATGGTGTTTTACATGAAGGTGAAGAGTTTTACACTAGCGAAGAACGACATCGCAGTAGAGGAGATGACGAAGATTCTTATAGAAACCGGCGAAGGTAAAACGTTAAAATCAAAATTTTAGTAAAGATTATTCCTTCCATAACAGCTCTGATACCACAAACAACTGTTAATTCCAGAAGAACCAGTAGTAGATCACAATCACCTCCAGTGCACCGACGTTCTCGTACTCCTCCTCGTCGCTCAAGATCACCTAGGCGAGATCGACGTTCTCGATCCCCTCGTTTACAAAATAGACCTCAAGCACGTGAAGGGGCTGACTCTTATCGTCCCTCAAGTCGTCGTGCATCTAATACTGATCATTATGAACCTGAAAAGCGTGAAAGGGATGGCGAAAGGATTCGTGAATCCCACCGGAGTCATCGTGATCGGCGTGAACGAACTCATTCCAGAGATCGAATACAGTATCGCAGTAGTTCTCGCTCTGAACGTAACTATGGTGGAAGGTTAACGCCTAGGGAAACTGCGGGTATTTTATTTGTTAATAAATTCCTCGTAGAATTTCGAGGTTTTCACTTTTAATCACAGATTGTTTTTTTTCATAGCTATAGCCGCATCTCAAAGATCTCAAAAAGAATGTAGAGTATATGTTGGGAACCTAGCGTATGAAGTGAAATGGGGGCAGTTAAAAGATTTCATGCGTCAAGGTATTATTTATTGGTAATCACAAATAGTCTCCTATACTGCAACTTATTTTTTTTTATTTCTCAGCTGGTGAAGTTGTTTTTGCCGATGTTCTATTGCAGGCCAATGGCATGTCAAAAGTGAAGTCTATTTCTAAATCTCAAGCTGTTTTTTTGAATACCACTGATTTAAATAATTGCTCATACACTTTCTCCAAAATAGGGATGTGGGTAAGGTTTTGCAATAAAATCTCAAATTTTAATTGAGTCCACCAAAAGATGCTATTGTTGATTTTGCTTTCTAGTGTCGTTGAATTCCGTACCCCAGAAGAAGCTAGACGATCTATTGATACTCTTAATGATACGCTTCTTCTTGGACGCCCAATTTTCATCCGTGAGGTAGTGGTAGTTCTTTATATGGTTTATATTTATTCCCCGCTTTCATCTTACGAATCTTCTTTTTTTAAATTAAGGATCGTGAGCTTGAAGCTAAATTTGTGAATGGGCTCAACTTGGCCACGGGAAGTGAAAAAAGAGCTGCTCCTCATCAAGGAAGCAGTAGTGGATATAAAAATAGCAATAGCAATAGCAATAATAATCATAATAATAACACTAATAATCATACTGGAAATACAGGCCGACAAGTTTTTGTGGGAAATGCAAGTATTTTGTCGGAGGCTTATTGTCTTTTTCTTATTCATTGAAAAAGCGTAAATCTAAACGATGGAATATCAATTTCTTTTCCACAGCTTCCTTACTCTGTAGGGTGGCAAGAGTTGAAAGATTTGTTTAGAAATGCTGGTAAGGAGAAATTTTTCACTTTCTAAAGGTCCTTCACTCGTAAGAAATTCATATTTCTATTTTGATTTGATAGGAAATGTTATTCGAGCGGATATCCTCATCGGTCATGATGGTCGCTCCAAGGGATCGGGGACTGTTCTATTTGAAACACCAAGAGATGCGACAAATTCAATTTGTATGTCTGTGTGTTTGAAAACCTGAGACGCTTTTGATCTTTTGGATAAGCGAGAAAACTGGTCAATGTGAACGAAAAAGAGTATTGGGTTTGTGTCAGAATACTTACGAGCTAAACTATTGATTCCCTTTAGCTATGTACGATGGGTACGAATGGAATAATAGAAGGATTGAAGTCCGAGAGGTGGGACGTTGTTTGGTTCTCTTTTTTGGGTTGGTTTAAAGTGAAGGGATAAACAAGGCCGATATTAGGATTGGCTCACCCGGCTTATTAAGCATTGGCTCTGATGCTTCTGCCGTTGGTGATGAATTCAAAAGGATAAGGAGGATCAAATGAGGGTTAATCATATTAAATTGAGATGGTGGGTTTTCTTTACACGAACTTCACATTTCCCATACACGCAGGATCGCTTTGCTGGAGGACCACCTCCCCCTAGATTTGCCGGTCGCCCGAATTCCCGTCCATTTTCTGGGTCATCTTATGGTGGAGCTGGATCAAACAGCGGATTCTATGGATCTTCAACGACGGCAGCATATGGTTCGAGTTACTCATCTTCATTGAACGCTCCTTCAGATCAATACGAAGGATATGGAACTGGTAGTTATAATGAATTTGGGTCCGGCGTCGGTATAATGGACTTTGGTGGCAACGGATTTGGTGGTGGTTACAGTGGCCCATACGGTGGCGGAGCTAGTTTTGAAGGATCATCAGGTTTCTTCGCTGGTGCTTCAACTAATCCCAATGGAGGAGGGAGTGGCTCACAAATCTTTGTCAGAAATGTAAGGTTCATGGAGTTTCAGGAGCCAGAAGAGCTATTAGGAATGAGGTTGGGGTCGAGGTGCTTTGAGGATATTGGGGGGAAATTTTCGAACAATCTCATCATTTTACGTTGAGTTTTTCACTTGGATTCTAATTTATATTGGACAAATTCACTAGCCTTTCCTTTGTGTAAATAAGTCTAGATTAAGAAAGAGTGACAAAAGGCATCAAACACCTTAAAAGTTTTATAGTAAATAATGTCCCGGCGGGACATTTACTTCAATTAGCGAAAAAACTATCAAAGATTGATTTATATTGACACTGTTAGGATTAACAAACCAACGAATTCTTCTCTTTTGTTGTTTCCACTTTGGGAAATTAGCTACCTTTTACCACAACCAATTTGGATTTAAGAGATCTCTTCAAGCACTGCGGTAAGTTACCATCCAATTTTGATTTGATTTCAAAATTTCTATAATTTACCCTTTTATTTGCAAATCTTACCTCAGGAAATGTGATGAGAACGGAAATCTTGGAACAGGGCGGCAGGCCCAAGGGTGCTGGGATAGTGCAATTCGAAACCTACGACTCTGCTCGGCTTGCTGTTGGTAAGTGTTTCGTATCAGAATACTTTGTGTGAATGAAACAAGTTTTATGAAGTTTTAAAACACTTTTTATGATTCAGAAAAATTTAACGGCTACTCATACGGCGGGCGACACATTGACGTTTATTTCGATCGCTTTGCATAAGCAAATTGAGATACACGTTTTCTGATCAAAATTCTAATTAGATTTTATTTTTCGCATGCATTTCATCCATCATAAATTACTTTAGTTTTATCATGGAATATTCCACGAAACACTCGAAAAATTTTTTACCCACCAGCTTAGCACTGTTTAATGATCTGTAGTTGATTCCGACTTCTTTATATATTTATAAAGGCACTATTCCAATGCGCTGATCCCCTTCATAAAAGAAATTTACTGAAAATGTATCTAATACGGTCGCACTCCATAAAAACTTTTCCAAGGTCACAATTTGCTGGGGAAACAATTTAGATGATAAACCTATTAATGATGGTCCTATATCTAAGAACAATTCGTTTAGATCTTGTAATCTTTCGTGTTGGATTCTGTCAAAGTTCGTAGAGATTATTAAAAAAGAAGTTAGAAATTGAAAAACTATGGTATTTGTTACATACATATTTGTTTCAGCAAATGCTTGGGTGGCGGTGAAAAATGATGCCCATTTCGAATTAGAGTTATGGCTTTCAGCAATTAAGTACAGCATTAATACAGTATCTTCCTCCTCTTGTGGATCTTGAAATAATGCATTAACGACTTTATAAAATTCGGGATTAATTTTAAGCGCTTCTGGGACGTTGATAAATAAGTCAGATGCTAATGCCATTGTTTTAGATTGATGATTAAGATCATCAATCAGATTTGTATTTTCTAACATTCGGTTATCAATTTGGAGAAATGGAGGTGTTGAAATTCGATTTGATTGAAAATCAACAAACGCTCGCGCTAGAATTGAATTTCGAAAAATTTCTATAGTGTCCAATGCGCACTTCAAAATTTCTTTTTGACCTATTGTGATGTTTAAATTATGGTGATAATTAACAAAGCAATAAAAAATGAATGAGTTCTGGTTGATTCTCACTAACCTTTTCTATATATTTTAATGGGTTCAGGCATCCCATCAATCGCATCCCCCAACAGTTTATCATTTAAGCCAACAAGTTTTTTGCTTAGCAATAACTTTAATGACTCCAACATTGCTATCTCATTGCGGTACCCAATAAATTCAAATTCATGATCAACTGCAATATTTTTATATCGTGCAGCCTCGACACTTGTCATAACTAGGATCCTTAGTTGCGATAGTAGTTTTGTTGGGATGAAATTGGGCTTAATGAAATGCACCAGATCTAAAAGATTTGTTTGCTCAAGGATTCTGAGTTTAATTTCGCGTTGGGGATCATGGGAAAAGTTTACTTTCACAATAACCCAATCATCGGGGTTATTCGGTAAACAAAACCCATATCCCAAAAGCACTGTTGGAATAGAACTGATTAGATTTCTCTTTATTCAATTTAATCTTTGGACCAATTGGTTTAAATCTAGCATACATACACTCCTCATTTGACTGAGATCACACAGTTCGAGGTTAGGTTCCCGATTGTCAAAGAAAAAGGACAAGTTAACTTATGATATTTTTAAATATTTAAAACAGAATATTTTGAGAAAATGAACTTTGAGCACCTTTGGTCCATAGTTACTCCAAATTTGTGATCCAGGCAAGATCTTCTCCCCGGCAACCAATTTTAGTGTCTCATTATGTATGCTTAAAGTGATTTTTTGTCTTGATCGATGATTAAATGAGTCGGCAAGAGGGAGGAGCACCTCAGATGATTGATCACATGTGTTTGACATGACCAATTTTCCAGGAAAACCACGTGAGGATAAAATATCACATGCCCATAGATACGCCTCCCTTGATATATAAAATTTGAATATAATGATCAATAAAGTATTCCCGAAATTCTTCAAAAAAACTCCCCCCCCCCCCCAAGATTTTGGTGTACCAGGTAAAAATATCTTTGGACAAATTTTCTGGTAAGTATCTTTTAATTTGTTGATATTCCTTAATTAACATTTCCTTGCGGCTATGGACACCTTTCTCTAGGTTGGTCCCTTTCAACCACCTCATCTGATGTTCATCAAACCAAAGGGGTGTTGGAACATGTGAAGGTAAAATATCAATATATGGATAATAAAAAGATTTCGAGCCTCGTGATTTTTCGTTGATCAAAAATGTGGCCAACAATGTGCGGCATGAAAAGTTCATCGCACCCAAAGATGGAAGATTCTTCAAGGCAACTTCTCTATTTAACGTTATATTGAATGGAATGGTAGCGAAAACTTCATCGGGATTGATTTGCTCTTTAGCGAACCCTCCACCCAGACCATTGCTATCTGATTAAAAATTTTCTCAATTTTCGAGTTTTAAACATAGAAATTCTCTATTAAATTTGATATATAATATATTTGGATACCTTGATCAAAAAACACTTTTTCCATTGCTGCGCCGTTGCTTACTAGCCATTTTTGAAAGTTTGACATTTTGAAAAAATATTCATTCGCAGAATTGTCCATTTCTTCTAATATCACGAATATTTTGGGAAATTTTTGACCTCTTGAAAATTTTTAATTTATAATACCTATTTTTTTTATAAAAAATCAAATATAAAAACTTCAAACTCATCAATTAAATCCGAAACGATTAAGTAATCAAATGCTCAAATCGAATTTTCTTAACAACGTAATATTTACCCAAACCATAATCCAAATTTTAGTTTTTTCCAAAAAAAGGTTTGTTCCATTATAATCTAATACGATTTTGATTAAACAAATAACATCATATGATTATTGACATTATTTTTTTTAAAATTTAGAAATACTTTTTCAAATTTAATTTTAATTAATAATAATAATACAAAATTATAATTAAACTCTTAAATTATAAAAAATATAATAATAATTAATGATTCTAATTAATTTTATTTACGTTAATTTAGAATTTTTAAAAAACAAATTTTCTTTCTCATGGACTACGTCCATCGCTCTTTGAATGCGTTTCTTCACCTCTCTCCTCGTGGAGTGCGTTTCTTCTGGAACGCGGCTATCACTAAAAATTTTTTACCATCATCATCAAACGTCGATATAATGTGTTGTCAAATAATAATTTATTTAAAGTAATAATTTTTAAGTTTTCTTTTATAACATTATATTTTTGTAGATCCATATGCTTTAAATGAGTTAAGTAAATTATAACTGATTTACTTTTATAAATAGAATAAATATTTGGTACGCCAGTATCATTAATGGTATCGCAACCATTAAAATTAAAATATTTGAACCATCAAAAAAAAAAATACAAATTCCGTTTCTAAATGACCTAAACTTTCAAGCGCTGAAACAAAACTAAAAAATATTTTTTGATTACAAATGAAAAAATAATAGATTAGCTAAAAACTAACAATGATCAAATCATAAGAAATGAAAGTCCAGCATGAAATCACGTTATTGGAGATAATATTGAAATTTTTTCAATATTCTTTATATACCACCACTCCCCAAAAATATGACAACTATATCCAATCGCGAAGTTGATGAAGTGGTCGTTGCGCTTGATGTGCCTGCCGAGTTACCACCACAGACATATGGCCGTAACTCGGGTGATTATCCTACGGATGATATAGATCACGAGGAAACCTCAGGACTTCTTGGCGAAGTGAGCCCGCTCTCGAAAACAGAGAATTCTTCGTGGCTAAAGAAACTATGGTTGAGATCCACAGAGGTTTGCTGGGGAACTTTTTTCAAAATAGTATTGCTGATATCTTTTATTTCTTTGATAGTAGTTCTCGCAAATGTAAGTTTGAATCCAGTATCTGAATCGTTTTCTCGGGATTCGAATTTAATTTATACAAGTGCTTTTTTGAATCAAGGTGTTTCACATACAAAATCATATCAAGGAAGTTTTGAAATATATCCAGCAACATCGCGAATATGGAATACTTATCTATATCGGTGTATACACACTTTGCGTTTGGACCTTTTTACCAGGGTAAAGGAAGATTTTCGTTAAAGTCACTTAACAATGTTGCGCTATAATGTAATCCTTGTTGCTTTTCGCAAGGTCTATAATTAGCATTGCATCCGGATTTCTTTTCAAACCACTCATTCTAGCCGGTGCTGTCATTATTTTTGGTGATTTATTGGGTGCTTTTGGAACATTTATTTTTGGCCGATACATATTTTCAGATTGGGTACGTGCACAAATTTCGAAACGGCCAATTTTTTTGGCTCTTAATCATGTCATTGCTGAAGAAGGTGATTTAAGTGAAGTGCTTATATATAAAAATCCACATTTATGAACCAATTATAACCTTTCTTTGATTCTCATTTTGTTTATAATCTTTTGATTCGATATGTTTTCTTAGGTTGGAGGATCGTCGTTATGTTGAGATTGACTCCATTACCCTTCAACTTGATCAGTTTCTTCTTTTCCGTAAGCTCAATTGAGGTTGGTTACTTGATCCATATACTCTTTTGATGCGGTGCAAAGCGCGTCTCTAAATAAGTGGGATTTTTTACCAATCATCAAAGCTATTTCCTTTCCTCTGGGCAACTGTGATTGGTGTCTTACCAGGCACCTTCAATGCTGTTTGGATTGGATCGTTAGTAAAGAGTTTAAGTGGAATTGATCGACCGAAACTAGAAAATAAAGGTAAAGGCCATCTAGGTTTTTAAAAAACCGCAAAACCATGATTGAATTTTAAAGAGAAATTTATAACTGAATATCTTTTGGTGATCATATCCTTTTTAGACATAGTTGTGATTGCAATGAACTTTATTTTTGTTGGATGCTGCGTGGTTAGTTTGTCTGTTTTTGGTAAGCGATCCTTAAGGAAAGCGACACTGAAATTGGAGGCCTCTAAAGAATCAGACCTTTCCATCAATCAAGAAGATCAAGATCCCCAACCCATCGTCGCACCTTCATCGGGTAGGTTTTCCTAGACCATATTGAAAAATCTCGATTTCGAAGCTTTGACATTTACTTAATTTCTCAATCTTTACCCAGACAACTTGGTGATAGAAGAAGAGCCTTTGAGCTCATCTATAGGAAATCTCACACGAACGGAGAAATTTGTACTTTATTTCATGCTTACATTGGCTCTTCTTAATGTCCTTGTTTGCGTTCCCTTGTATTCTTGGTTCCGATATATCGAGAAAAAGCCATAACACGTATATCATGTAAAATAATTTTTAGTGTATAATTTATTGCGTTTTCTTTAGAGATTCGATTTTCAGCTGTATAAATTTTTTATTTAACGTCTTATTTGCCTTTCATTATTCAACGTTGGTTCATTTTTTTCTGGCATAGCCTTCAGGATCATGCAATGCATTTGTTTCCATAGAACCATGTATTAAATCAGGTTTGTTCATCAATCTTGCTAAAAAAACTGGAAATTTATTAACAATTGGGGTTTTAGCTTTAATAGTTATATAATCTGGTTTTTTTTGGTTGTATTTTTAGAAATAACAACTTCGATCTTTTCAGTTGAATTATTATTTTATTTTGCTTTTTATTTTTTTGTGTTAAAAATAAGTTTTGCATAAAATGTTATTTTTGCTAAATTTATTATTAATAAAGTAAAAAATATAATAAACTTTCTTAAAAGTGGGTTTAATTATTAACAACATATCAATATTTTTTAGGTATTTTTTTTTATATTAAAGTATGTAAAAAACATTATTGCCAAAATTAAATATTTAGCAATAGTGTAATTTTTAAGTATATTATTATTATTAATTAAAACTTAAATTTATTATTTTATTACAAAATTAATTAATTTAGAAATAACTTGGTAATAAATATTTTAAATAACATAAAAACTTTTATTTATTTTTATAAGCAAAAAATCAATAATTGTTATTAATACATTATTGGTTCTAAAAATGTAAATCAGTATATTATCTGATAAACTTGGAAGTTTAATGATAATCCTTTATTATTTCTATTATTTAAAGTAATTTTTTTTTCTATGTATTAGCAAAAATGGGGATTAAGTATTAAACATTGAAGATAAAGCTTGATCTCAGTTTATTCAGCTCTCTGGCCAAACTCATTTTATTCTGTTGACACATGGAATTTTCATAGTTGTGTCAAGGTTTGAAGATGGGATTTTATATTAAAGGAAATTTTGTAATCATTTTGTTGGATCTATAAATAAACTAAAGTTAGGCATAAATGATTCAAATAAATAAACTATCAAAATTGAGAAATGACAACTGTGATCAGTAGCAAAATCAGCGTTATCTAAATTCCAATTGTCCACCTCCTCAATTTAAATAGCTTCTAACAATTTGCAACAATCTTGATCAGCTCAATGAATTGACCCAGTTATTCCGAATGCCCTATTTCCTCTCGCTCTCTGCCACGGTGAAACGGCAGGTCTGTTCCTTTAACATATATATCTGTAAATAATTCCGAAAGAGGCGGTGGAGGATCATCTTGAGCTTTCTTCGAAGCTTCGTCCACAATGCTACGAGCTTCTTTATCGATTTGCTTTAAATGTAAAATTTGACAATTAAATAACTATATTATTTAAAAAAAATCCCCCTTTTAATTGAAGAACGTACTTTGAGCTCGACATCCGTTAAAACTTCAAAGTCCAGAAGTCGCTGTCTCAGGCTAGTAATAGAATCTTTATTACTTCTCATGTTTGCAATTTCTTCTCTAGTTCGATAACTGGTGCCAGGATCTGACATAGAATGACCACCATAACGATAAGTGACCATTTCCAGCACCAGAGGACCCTTGCCTGAAACCACCCAATCTTTAGCCCATTTACATGCTTGTCGTACGGCAAGGACGTCCATCCCATCAACCTACATAGTTTAAAAGACAGACGATTTAAATTTTTTTCATAGATTGAAATAAAATAAAATTCATATGGACCTGAAGCCCGGGAATATAATGACCACGTGTATAATAGTTGGCATTTGCGGAACTTCGGCTGGCTGAGGTGCCCATACCATAGAAATTATTCTCGCAGACATATATTGCCGGCAAATCCCACAATTTAGATATGTTATAGGCCTCAAAAACCTGCCCTTGATTTGCAGCACCATCCCCGTATAGAATAAAGGTGGCATTTCCAGTGTCAAGATACTTCTGTGTGAATGCTATACCAGCACCAACAGGAACCTAAAAGTGACGTAAACACACTTGATCAAAATTAACCAAATTCCAGGCAAATTCATAGAAAGTGAATCGTCATTATACCTGAGCACCAACAATACCATTTCCCCCATAAAAGTTCTTTGCAAACATGTGCATAGAGCCACCTTTTCCTTTTGAGACACCTGTTTTTTTTGCTGAAATCAAGAACTTGATAGTTGAGTATAGCGACTTTAGGGAATAGTTTTATCTGAATTTACAGCCCATACCCAACAATTCAGCCAAGATCGCGTGTACCGATGCTCCACGAACATAAGTGTAACCATGGCAACGGTAGGCGGTAATTATATGATCTTCTGGTGTAATCGCCGCCTCCATGCCTACCGACACAGCCTCCTTTAAAATTGAGTACAATGTCTTGAAGATCATACTTAACGAAAGACATAGATTTTTCAAACAATCAGAATAAAGTTTCAGACTGACCTGGCCGGTGCACAAATGACAAAAACCCCTGATTAACTTTGACTTATAAAGTCCATCGGCAGTAGTTTCCATTCGCCGCATGGTGACCATTTGCTTATAAAACTTAACCAAATCGTCTTTATTCACTGATATTTCTCTTGAAGGGGGCTCTATATTGTAAGGTTTAAAACTGTTTTCAGGAAGTGTGTATGACAAACTTTCAGACGCGCCAGGCGCTTGAGAAGCAAAACACCGCGTTGGCCCAAGCAATGTTGAACGCAAAACATAGCGTGCTGTTAAAGAAAAACGTGAGGTTATAGACAACATTTGAAAAGGTTTCTGAAAAAACTGATTGTGATCAATAAATTTGAGATTGGGCTGCACCTGTTAATTGGTTCCAATGTGAATCACATCAAAATTCTATTATGTAATTTAGATTTCTTCATAAAACTATGATTAATATGTAATAGCACACAATAACATAATAATGCCAAATAGTTAGTAATAACATAAAATAACAAAATTATAACTAACGATAATAGAATAACAGAATAATAACCATAAATATCAAGTTTTTAAATACTATCTTATAAAACAGAAAATTGGTATATATAAAAATAGTTTTAATTTAAAAAAAAGGTATTTTTTACTGTAAATTCAATTTTCTGAATTAGTATTTAAGATTTAATTAAAATAATTGAATTTAATTATATTTTTATCTTTGTAATTCAATAAAATTATCATTAAAACTCACAAAATCCATGAATTAAAATTCTAATTTTATTATTAAAATTTATTTATCTTTTTTTATTTAAAGTTAAATACAATTAATAAATATATTATTATAAATACCAATATTAAATAAGCTTTAATATTTTTGTTTTTTATAAAAAAATCTTTTTACAAATAAATTATTTAAAAAAAAACATCAAAAACTTTTAAATATATTAAAAAATTTTAAATTTTACAAGATTTTTAATATTAAAAGTTTTAGTTTAAACTATAATTAGTCTTTTATAAATTTTTTAATACTAATTATTTAATTTTGTTTTTTTTTGTTTTTTTATAATTTAACAAATAAAATTTTGTTACTATTTAGTATATATAAAAATAGATTAATTATTTTCAATTAAATACAATTTATATATTTTTTACATATAATTAGCTATTTAATTAATTAAAACATTATTACATATTAATATATATTAAAATTTTGCTATTTAAATCTGTAAAAAAAAAACAATGTTTACAAAAATCGAAATTAATAACAAAAATTTTAATAATATTTAACATATAAACTATTTTAAAAGAAAGTTTTATTAATAAATTAGATAATATATATAATATAAAACCACTATTAATAATTGGTTTGTTTTTTTTATAACTGTTTTATTATTAAATTTGTATAATTAAATCTTATTTTAATAATATATGGCCAAATAATACACAAAACAAATTAATTTAGAGAGTATTTTCTTGGTATCTTTAAAAATTATACTAGTTTTAATAATTTAAATTTTTAATATTAAACTTTTATATAATATAATATACAATTTATTATTAAAATAACAAAAAAACAATATTTTTTAATATTAAAACAATTAAAATTTAATAATTAAAACTTAAAATATTTTTATAATAATTTTTTATAAATATAGATGTTTTTTATATATATAAAAACATAATTAAAAAACTCAGTCTTAATATAATATAAACAACAAATATTCTAATAAAATTTATTATATAGTTGTTTTTTTAATTATTATTGACAATTTTTTATATATTGTTTTTATAAAATAAATATGTAAACTAATTATAAATTTACTTATAAAACCAAATTATATGTATAAATTAGAATACCAAATTAATAAAAAACAAATTCAATTCATTTTTTTAAACAAAAAATTAGTAATTATATTTAAATTTGGTTTAGTTTTTCAATAAATATAATACATAATACTACATATATTATAAATAAAATAATAAATATTATCAAAATTAATAATATTATTTATTAAAATATATTACTTATATATATAAACAAAAAAACAATATTATTAACAAAAATATTAGCTTAAATATTATTATTAATATTAAAATAGTTTTTAACTTTTGATTATAATTAAAAAATTTTATTAAAATTTAAATTAATAATATAATATCTTTTTTTTTAATAACAAATTTAAAAATTAAATATATTCAAACTTAATTTAATAATATATATATTTAAATTAATTTGACTATTTAAATATATTATTATTATACTAAAAACATATTTTAATATTAATATAATAGTTTGCAATTTAGTAAGTATTAAAAAAACTAATTTGTAAACTTTAACTTTAATATTTAAATTTAGCTTTGTAAAAAATACTATTATACTGTTAATAACAATTTTTTTAAAAAGCTATTTGTAAAAATATTAATTATATATAAATCTATTATTTATAAATTATTATTTATTACTAAAAATATATTTAAATTAAAGATATTTTAAAATTGTTTATTATACAATTAACAAAAATTATATTATTATTGTATAAAAACAAATATAAAATAAACCAAAAAGATATTAGTCTTTTTAGATTCAATTTTTTTTAATGTTAAAATATTTAATAATTCAAAATTATATTATGTTTATACAAAAATTTGCATTTAAATACAATATTAAAATATTTTAAGAATCTAATCATATTATAGTATAAAAAATTATCTAATATAATAAATATTAAAAATTTATTAACATATTAAAAAACATTAAATAAATTGTTTACAAAAAAGATCTTACAAACCAAGAAAATTTTTATAATATTAGCTAAAAAATTATTAATAAAATTAATTTTTAACTTAATAAAAAATTGCAATAAATTTTTTAAAATTCAATTAATAATCTGCAAATATAAAATTTTATAATAAAACAAATACCAAAAAATACCAAAAACATTAAAAAAAACTAAAATTAAACCTATTTTTTTAACTTACAACTAATTAAAAGATTTTATATTATATAATAAAAGATAATACAAAACTTTATTGAAAAAATTTTTAAGTAAATTAATCTTAAACTTTAAATTTTTTCTAATCAAACCATTTTACTTTGGCATATACTTTGTAAAACAAAACTAAATTAAGTTTAATAACTAAAAATAAACTGTAAAATTAAGATTAAATACAAAAATTATTTATTTAATACAGTTTTTTTAAGCATTATATTAAAAAAATAACCAAATATTAATATGTATTTTAATTAAGCTTGGTTTAAATACTTTTTGTAAACAAATAAATACTTAAATAATAATAATATTTTTTTTAATAATTAAGATTAGCAGATTATTAATAATTAATTTTTATTATTATTAAGTTTAATAAGTATAGTTCAATTACTATTTAATATACAAAACCAAAATTAGAAGTTCTAATTAGACATAATTTACACTTTTTCTATATATGACTAGTTACTTAAACCAATTAAGATAATATTATATTCTTATGTAAATAGAAATCTTATTATTTAGAACTAAAAAAACAAACAAGACTTATAAAAACCAAAATTAACACCAAATAATTTATTAAGACCAATTATTTTGACTATTCTATCTAATAAACTTAATACTAAAATATAAAACACATTAGATATTATCTTATTATTATTAACTAAATTATATTTCTTTATATTAACTTTGTATCTAGATTTAAGCTTTTATAATTCAAAATAATAATGCTTACCCAACTTATACACAAAATTAATTAATACCTAAATAACTTTTTTTTGATTATTAAATACTTATATAGTTTACAATACTAATTATTAAGTATAAAGTTCTTATAAAGCAGTACATACAATCTATATTTAAGAAATATAAAAAAAAACTCCACTATTACAGAAAATAACAAACCACAAAGTTTTATTAAAGACTTTTATATTACAATATAATTAAGTATTATCTGTTTGTAAATATTAGTTTTATCTATATAAATAAATACATAATTAGAAAATTTAATCTTTTTACATTATAAACACAAAACTTTTGAGTATTTTTTGTTATAAAGTTTTTTTTTAACCACAACAGACAACTTTTTATAAATCACTTTTATAAAATAAGTATAAGTTATTTTTATTATTGTTTTAAGCTAAATTTTTATTCAAAAAAATTAAAAAAACAGTTTAAAAAAGAGTTATACTTATTTTTTTTATATAATTTTATTATTAATTTTATTAGTTATTAAACTAATTTTTTTTAACAGTTTTTTGCTATTATCTTAGATAATATTATAAATAATAATACTTTTATAAAAAGTTAAAAAGAAAATTAAAAGAAAAAAACATTTAACAAAATTCAAAACATTTTTAATTTTAATGTTTTAATTATATTTTTAACTTAACAGTACAAATAGTTTTAGATAAAAAAAAATAATGTTTTTAAAATATTTGTTAAAAATTTAAACCAAATATAATTTACTTAAAATTTTTTTAATATAAACTTTCTATAATTTAAAATTAGAAAAGTTAACTTTGTAATTTTAATATTTTAATATTTTTGAATACATTTGTAATACATGTCAAATTAAATATCATAAATTCATTTTAAATTATCTTATCTAATAGAATTTTACTTATAATATAATTAAAAATGAATTATTTTTAAATTAGCAAGTTTTTATTTCTGATTTTATATATTTTAAATACAAAAATTCCAATTATAAATTTATAAATATTTAATACTTTTATTAGTACTTATATTAATTTTATTAATATGTTATTTTATACAATTATTGAGTTGTTTTTAATAAAATTGCTAAATTTTTCGAATTATTTAAAAATATTATAATCAAAATATTAATTAGTTTAAATAATACTGTTTTTTTGATTATTTTTTTTTTAATATTATTTTTAATTATGTTAAAAATACAGTTAATAATAATAAATTTAGTAAAGCATTATAATTTTAATTGTATTTATTTATTTATTTTATCATATTTAATATTAGATTTATTACTTATTATAATAGCTAAAATAACAATAAAAAATTTAATTAAATATTATTTTAAAATAAATACAATTATAATACTAGTGTTTTTAATTATAAATACAAAAATTATTAAAAAAAATTAGTTAATAATATAACATAATTTTTAATAATTAAACCTAAATATATTTATAAACTTTAAACTAAACTTGAATTAAATTTGTTGTTTGAATTTGAGTTTAGTTTAATTCAATGATTTTAAATTCAGTTTAAGTTTAATTTAATTTAATAATTCAATGGAATTTAAATTAACCTAAACTAAATATTAAAAAATTTATAAAGATATTTTAAAAAAAATCATAAACTATAATTGGTTTTATAAGATATATATAAAACATATAATTTGGTTAATTAGTTTTATATAATAAAAAATTTATAAAAAATTAAGATATGTAATAAGTTTGATAAGTTTTTAATAATATTTATTAACTATATTATAACAAATTTTAAACTTACAAATATAAAATACATAATAGTTTGAATTAAAATAAAGTTTTTTTTCTTTGTTATAACAAATTTTTATAACTTTTATTATATAAAATTAAGAAATATAAACAATTCTGTAAATATTATATTAATATTAAATTTATAACCAAAATAGATTAAATACAAATTTTATATTATTTTTGGCTATAAATTATTTATTGTAATTGCCAAAAAAAAGTTATACAGATAACTAAACATTTTTTTATTAATATATAATTTTTTTTAAGCTTAGTTTAATCAATACTTATTTTAATATCAAATTTTTATTAATATAATCTTAAAAAAAAATATTTTAAATAAACAAATTTTGTATTTGGTTTTTGTTATTATATCTAATTTTTAATTACAGATTTTAATTTATTTTTATTTTTAAAAATATGTGTTAAAAATAAATATAATTCTTTAATTCTTTAAGCAAATTTAAAATAAAAGTAAAATTACATTATTGCTGGTTTTTTTAAATAGTTTAATATTATTAATTAGCTTTTTAATTACTAATTTTTAAATTTGTAAATTGCAAATTAGACTTTTAAAAATTCATTATAGTTTTTTATTAAGTTAAAAGTCAATTTAATTAACAATTTTTTGGTTAATATAATCATAATTTTATTGAATTATAATGTTATTTTTATAAATTTTTTGTTTATATTATTTTGTTTTGTAAGTGGTTTTTCTATATTAAACATTTTAAATATATTATTATATATAAAGTAATTAATTTTTTTAAAAATTTGATGTAATTTTTAGTAAATATTTGCTTAATAAATATGATTAAAATTTTAATTAAAAAACTTTTTATTATTAAAAAAGACTAAATTCAAAAGAATTTATATCTTAATAATTTAATATTGTTATTAAATTTCTTTAAAATAAGTTAAGGTATACATAATTTATATGGTTTTTCTGTAATTAAAAAATGATTTAATAAAAACAAATTTATTTATTATTAATATTTTTATAAATAACTTATTAAAAAAAATATTAGTTTTATACTAATTAACTTTTTTTTATAGCTTTATAGTAAGCAATTAGTTATTTTTTTCTTATATTTCTTTTTTTTCTTTTTTTTAAGCTTTAAATACTTCTTATTAATATTTAAAGTATATATATATTCCTTATTACTTTTTTAAATTTTCTATTACTTTTTGGTTTTTTAATATGTTTAATTAATATTTTATATTATGTTTTACTTTATTAAATAAACTGTTGATTTTATTACTTAATTTTGTTTTTATTATAATATTAATTAAATACTAAAAAGTATTATATTGTTAAAAATTGGATTTTAATAATAGTGTTTTAATTAATTAAATATTTTAGTTATGTTTTTTTTTATAAAATTATTTATATTTTTAAATTTGATTTGAGATTATTGAATTTTTATAATTATTATTAAATTAAAAAAATAGATTGTTAATTTTATTTATAAAAAAAACATTTTAGTTATTTGGTCTAAAATTAAAAATTATTAATAAATTTATTGTTAATAATTTGGCTAATATAACTACTTATTTATTTTTATATTTTTTTGTTTCAATTTGTAAAAGATATTTTTAAATTAATAATATACTATTTTAAATAATAATAATAATTTTGTTTGTAATATGTATTAAATAATATTAGTTGTAATTAAATCAGTAATCCACATGTTTAAGTGTTTTAAATTCTGAAAATTTTGTTAATATGTAAGAAAGATTACATAAAGTTTGGTTAAATAATATTAAAATATATATTAATAAGTTTTTAAAAAATATGAATTTTGTTAAAGTTGTTTGTAAAGTCATTGCTTATTTTTCAGTTATTAATATAGATATAAGTATTGAAATTTAAAAACTTTTGTTCTCTATATTGGTTAAATTACAAGCTATTACTCTGTTTTTAAAATGTATTTCTGAATTCAACTTTATTATATCTGACTTTTAGGATTAGTGTTAAATTAAAAAAAACATGTTGTAAATTTAATTAAGAATAAGAATTTCTTAGTTAAGTAGATAAATGTTAAGAATTATTCAGAAATTCTGGACAATAATAGAATAAATTTGTTAGTAAGTAAGACCACTTTTTTTTTATTTTTGTTAAGTAAAATACATAAATATTTTATTATGGTTAAAAATATAGTAATGTCTAATAATATTTATTATTTTGTTTAAAATATATACAAATCTGTTTGCTATATTTATTAAAAAGCTAGTTCTAATTGTAATATAATTTTTTGCTTGTTAATATAAAATATAGACTAATTGCTAATTATACAAATTTAGTATCTTGACTTACATATGTTATTTAAATTTATAAGTAAAAAAACAGCTAATTTGCATATGTATTTAATAAAAATTATATACAAAAAATTCTTAATTATAATTGGAAAAAAATTATATAATAGAATTTATTCAAGTGTTTTGTGTTTATTGTGTAATAAAGTAAAGCTGTTAAATTATGTGTTTACTTGTTTAAAAAACACTAATATGTATGAAAAAATATCAAAAATTTTTTTGAAACTGTAAATATTATTGATAAGTATTTGTACTTATTTATTTTCTGCTGTTTTGTGTACTGTTTCTTGATATTTATTGGATTTGGGCCTATATACTACAGTTTTTAAAAGTTTTGTGCTAAAAAAATAGTTTTAAAAATGGCTAAAATTTTAAAAGATAGAAAAAAAACTGTTTTGATTATTGTAGATTTTGTGAAGTATCTGGTTGAATTATATTATTTAAAAATTTAGTTTATTAGATTAAAGCACAGAGCAAATATAAAAAAAACCAGTTTAATTAAAGATAATAATTTAGTATTTGAATTGTCATATATAATAATGACTGAATTTTTAAATAGTATAATATATATGTTAGATATAATTAAGTCTTTTGTAGTTAATTTTAATAAATACATATTGTGCTTTTTTTTTCAAAATTGAGTAATAAAGTCAAAATTTATATAAATATATAGTATAGTTTTATTTAATCTAAATAGCTAATTATATATAGTAAAAATGTAAATTATATTTAATTTAAACTATATAATTTGATTCTATGTACTAGGTAGTAATTAAACTTTATTCATAAAATAATTATAAAATAAAAATAAAAATAGTGTATTATATTTAATAAAAATTAAACTTAAAATTATATATTTTTAATTTTATATTTTAATTTTTATGTAAGTTTTATTAGCAATTTATAATTAGTTTATATACTTATTTGGTAAAAATAATTTATAAATAATTATTTATTGTTATTTAATATTTATATAATAAACAATATTTTAAAGTTTTTTGTTTTTATTATAAAAAAATAAAAATTCAAATTACATTTTTATATACAAATTAAATATAATAATTTACATAAATTGTTAATAAATTTAGCTAAATTTTGAATTTTATTTATTAATATTTTGTTTTTATTATTTTTGGTTTTACAATTTTTTATATATATTATTTTGTATAAAAATTTTAATATTAAAATATAATTTGCTAAAACTATATTAATTTTTAAATATACTAAACTAATTTATTTATATTTAATTTTTTTTTTAACTGTTTAATGAGTGAAGCCCAACCACTATCTAGTACATAGAGCCAGACTAAGTGGCTCAAACTAAATACGACTCACGCACTTCCTACATGTGGCTAGCCACTTAGGCCAAACAAGGCAACACTATGCACTAACACAAATACAAGGACTACCATCCAAACCCGAAAAAAAAAGGCAAGGCCTGTGACAACCAAAACCTATAGCAAAAGACTCAGCAATGCCAAGCAACCTAATCACACTGTCAAAAAGCACAAAAGACATATCATGTGATAAATCCAATATCAAGTTATTGTCACTGACCAAGCCAGCTCTCTCCATATCTGACCTAAACTTAAATCTAATTAACTACACCCTAGAACAATACAACTCAACCAAGAACCTTACAAAATCAACAACTACACAAGAAGCTTTCTTAACATCATCAAAAACACCAGCCACTTTAGCACACCAATTTTTCATCACAAATCCCTTACATAAAACCGAATATCTGCCAACATTCAAAAGGCAAGAATTAAGATTCAGAAGAACAAAAAAAGAAGACAGATCGCAAACGCCAATCAGAGAAACCCAATGTGCAGAAGCCTCTAATAGAATCTTCTCACAAGTGTGAGCATCTTGTGGACAAAAGAAAACATGGTCAGGCAATTCCACCTTCCCATACAACAAGCATTGAACACTTAGATAACATCTATCATACAATCTTTTCCAGCAACCTCCTATGCAAAGCTTTCATCAAATACATATAAAGATCCACTGATTTTTGGCTGGTAAACCCAGCAAGCAAGTGTGAGTCAGAATGCCAGACCCTCACAGAAGCAACCCAATCAAAATTCCTCAACATTTCAACAAAAACCACATTATGGCCTGGACCAGCTTCTCAACGAGCATGACAAACAGACCTAAATAAATTCCTGATGAAGTGACAAGCATTGCCTGAAACCACAGTGTCTTCAGCCACCAAAAAACATTCACAGACCCTTACTGGTAAAACATAAAAAGAGCCAGCAGCCTCATCCACAAATCTGTCAGCTTTTATATTACTAGAAACACCAGCATAGCCCTTGATCTTGGCCCAACTCACACTAAGATCCTTATCCTTAATCAAATTAAAAACATGCTTATACTTGACCCAACAGCAGTTGCAGAAATCTGGAACCCCAGATGACAACTCAGAGACACACGCATCAATAGCAGCTTGACTGTCAAGAAACAAGAACACTGAACAAGAGGATGGAACACATTCCAAAGTAAGAGCGACAGCCTACAACTCAGCCATAGTAGAAAATAAGAGGCCACAAATTCTGACACCAATGCTCAAATTCAAAGCCAGAAAATATGCAGCAGCACTACTCGACACATCAGCAGAACCAGCACTCATCAAAGACCTGTCTGTGTAAATTTCAAAACAGCCAGACCAGACCCCATGTAAACCATCCCACACAGAGGAAAACACATCAGACTCCAAAATGTTCAAACCACAAGAATAAGCAGTGCCAGAAGAACCAAAAGAGAAGAAACTCTTATTCAGCAAATACTTAGAAGCAGCCACAAATCAAAGAGACACTGGGCCCCATAGATCTAACCATTTCCAATGACAAAAAGTCTTTCAATCCAACAGAACACTCTTTTTATCGAAGATCCAATCTCCAAAAGCAACATTATAACATTTAAGAGACCGAACAGAATCAAAGTACAAAGACTCCCCAAGAATCAAAGACATTGGAAAACAACCAGGATGATGAAATGCATTAAGGAGGTTGTTCACCAAAGAGAGACTATTGTTCAAAAAAATCTTCATTACACTCACCAAAAAATTGTTCACTGGACTAACACGCAGCTTGACAGGAGCTTGAAGAGGATTTAAGGGAGCCTACCCCTAGACCTGCAAGTCCAAACACCTATGTTTAAACAAGCAACCAAGGATGCTAGGGTCATTAAAAAAGGAAATCAAAGAGGCCACTTTTGCCTCAGATTGCACTTGCTTAAAAAACTTTAAGCCATATAGAGAAGAGTGATACAGAGCAATATCAGGGAAATCACAGGGTAAATATGCCTTGGACTTGAAGCCCTTCTTAACCAAAACATCTCACTTGCAGCAAACACCAGATGAAACAAAACTGAACTGTGTTTGGTAACTAACAATGGGCTGTAAAACAGCCAAGACCAAATAAGAAATTGCTTATCCGTAATTGTTTTCCTTAGCACTGTGTGGACAAAAAAACAAACATCTGAGTGAGCCTTGGCCAAACTTGGTTTAGAAAACCCTTCAGTTAATAAAAAAATACCCAAATATCTGTGAGCTTTGCCCTTCTTGGTGATAGAGATTAGCTGATCACTTATACTCAAAGAAGCAAATCTAACACCCTAATTAATTAGTATAGCCACCATTTTTTTATTGTTTATAGAGATGTCATTGATAGAGAAGAAATCACTAGCAATATTCAAAGCATACTGCATGGAAGATTGGCAATCTCTAACCCAAATTGTATTATCCACAAAAGCACCAGCAGCAAAGAATGAAAACATCCCACCATTATTTTTGATCCTGCCAGTTTTCGCCACAAACTTTGTATTAATATGATATCCACACAAATGTTCATGTCTTTTAACCTCACACAAGAGCAGGTCATAGAAGATATACCAAAAAAGAGGCGAAAAGACCTCACCTTGATCAAGGTCATCATGTACCCTGTAACTATTTAAGAGACCAAAATCAGTCATCATTCTATTAACCCTGTTCTCATGAATCCCACCAAAAAATTCAACAAATCTGTCACACATCTTGATACAACGCAGGCTAGTTCTCAAGTAGTGCCAACCAACAGAATCATATGTTTTGTGCATATCCTGCAACACTAACCAAAGTTTCCTATTTTTTTCAAGAGTATTCTCCACCACTGATTCAACAGCAAACACAGGAGATTGAGTGGAAGTACCCTTTAGCACTGAAAAATTGTCACTATGGAGAATGTTAAACTTGCTGCACACAAACAAAATCCTGTCCAAAAGAATCTTGGAAAGAATTTTTCTGGCCATTTCGATCAAGGCAATAGAATGAGTATTTGTTAGAACCTCATCCCAATCATAAGGTTTCAAAATCATTAAAACCCAAGCTCTCTTCCACAAAGCAGACACAGAACCAACAGACAGACACACATTCAACAACACCAAGAGGCATTCCATTATCTTTTCACCACCATGCTTTCAAAGTTCATTAGTAATGCCAGATAACCCAGCAGCTTTGTCATCAAGAAGACTGCCAATGACCAGGAGCAACTCACTTAAACTAACAGTATCCATAACACCAGAAAAAGCATCATCCCTGACATAGACCAAAGGGGCATATTGATGAGCTCAAAGATTAGACAGCACTGAAGACACCATCTGTTTCCTTGTCCAACCCTTCATAATCCTGTCAATTTTCAACTTTACCTTCTCAGGCTCCAAAACAAGCTCATTATCAACCACTAAATAATCCAATACTACCTTCCAAAATGGCTGATCTAAAACACTTCTGATCATGCTGCCCTTGTTAGAGCAAAACTTTTTCATGCACTTCTTAATAGCCTCTCTGATAGCAGTCTTCTATGCCAATTTCGATTCATACATCTTGGATTTCCTGTACTCTCTTCTGACAACCAATAAGAACTTAAGAATGTTGGTTTTTTTCCAACCAAAATCAACCATGTCTACCAACACAAGAGCCTTATCAACATCCAACATAGACCATTTCCTCACCAAACAGTCAAAATTAGAGGTATCAGCTGAGTCAAATTTTTTGACAATTTTGACAATCAGCAACTCCAAACCCAGAAATTTAAAAGATTGTTTATTTTTTGAACAATAAAACTCACTAAACCAACGCTGGGAAAATGTCACATCTGCAGAATCCACCAAAACCTTTTCTAACAGAAACCACATAATGTCCAAATCACAATCAGCAGCAGCAGCACTAAAACTATCCATAATATCTAAAACTGCAGCAGAGGCGCAGTCTCTGAAACAAGACCATTTAGCTTCATCCACATCCTTGATATTAAACTTCCAACAATTTTTGTTAGCATGCTTGTGCAAACTATTTAAATGAACATCCAAAAGCCCACCCAATCCGACTAAAACCATAACAGCATTGTGATCAGTGTCGAAGAAGCCTGAGACAGAGCTCAACCCATGGTTAGCAACAGCAGAAGCTAAATTTTCACTGACAAAAATGAAATCAATAGTTTTCTCAACCCCTCTAGAATTATTTTATGTAGGAGCCCCAACTAAAAAATGACCAGCGAACGAATTAACCAAACCCAAACTCGAGCAGAACTTGAAGCTTGCACTCCTCCCAGATCTATTTTCATTGAAGTTCCTGCCCAGAATGACAAAAGTGCTAGAATTAGCAGCCTTAGGAATAAAAGAGTTAACCTCAGAAGCCTGACCAAAACGGACACTGGGAGAGGCACCAGCATACAAACCAACAACAGAAACCGAAAGCTTGTTTTTAAACAAAAGCCGTACCACAACAATCTGGCCAGGCACCTCCTCAATCTTAGAAACATAACAAGCCAAAGAATTGTTCATGATAATGGCAACACCAGTGCTAAGAAAACCAACCTCCAAACCAGAAATGAAGATACGAACACCATCATATTCATTTTTGATCCATGAACCAATAGAAGATCTCAACTTGGTCTCAGTAATAAAAAACACCATATTCCCAGAATTCACATGTCAGCAAACAACATCTGCTTGTTTTACAGGAACATTGATACCCCAAACGTTGCATGTAGCAAATTTCCAGACCAACTCAATTATTAAGAGGAAGAAGATACAACCAAACCTGAACCAGAACACAAGAGATCCAATTTTGCCAACACAGAACCAACTGATGCTTCCAAAGCTAACAACTTAGATTCCAGACCACTGATCTTAGAGGTCAGAATCTTTGAACTACTTGGGCCAAGCTCAGCAATAGGGCCATCAGAAACCAGATGAGAAGAGTTGGAAGAGGGCAATGAAGTGTCTACAGCCATATTCAAACCAGAAATTAGAACATCAAATGCAGAAACCTTCAATGGAAAGACATGGGAGAAGGCTGCCAATGGCACCAACTCAACACCACTCAATCTTTTCAGAATGTCAGAGACTTGATCAGCCAAAAGCTCTAAGGAGCATTCCAATACTGCCAAATGGTCATTTAGACCAGAAACATCACGAGAAAAAAAATCTATCAAGAGGACCTTTGCACCAGAGGATGCATCAGCACCATGAAGACCTGAAGACACCACATAAGAGGAAGAGCCACCAGCAATTTGGGTCCATGTTTTGCCACCAAAAGAAACCAGATGAGCAACAGAAACCAATTTCTTCTTATAAATCCCAGCCAAACAAACACGATCCTAATCAGTTACCACTCGTCTCCTATGACTGCCAGAATTCTCACCCACTAAACAATCACCACCAACATAACCAAAATGCTTGCAAATTGCACAACAAGCCAAAGAAAGACCAGTCCAGCACAAATTCACACCCCTAAAAACTGGGACTGAACCAGTTGCAGCCAACTTGGCAGCCTTATTTTCAAAACAAACAACTGCACACTTATTACAAACATATGAATTTGGATTGTAACCAATGAAGCACGTCTTTTTATTATAAGACATTAGTAAATCAGAAAGATCATGAGCCGTGGTTCCCACAGGCAGTATATAAAGCAAGGCTCAATGCTGATCCTTTGATACTCATATTTGTTTATCTTCAACAACCAATGCCACATGAACCAAATCCTTATCCATAAGAACAGATCACATAGACGCAACTGAGCTAGTTATTTCCGATGAATCAAACTCCACTAAAGCTTTTTGCCACAAGCCAATAAGCTGCATTTTGATTGAAATAATCTTGCCAAATTTGGAAAAAACTGATTCCACAGCCACTTTCAAAAGATTAACCAGAATCTCCTTAACAATTATCTTCTGATTCAAACAAATATTTGCTTTTCTCAGATTATCATTAACTAAAATCTTCCTATTGACAGTCAATTCTCTAGCCTTATTCAAACTGATTTCAAAAGTAAAAAAGGATCTAATGATCTCAGAAAACTTTGAGGAAGTAGAAGCTCCTCCAAAACCATCCACTCGATAAAAAATTTTTTTAATTGAAATCAGCTTATTACTATTAGTCTTTCCAGACACATTTGACAACTCTACATCCAAGATGAACAATTTAACTGGTTCAAAGGTGTGATGTTCTAAAACACATGAAATCACAGGCGGCAGCCAATTGGATCTAGCAAATTAGCTCTAGGAAACACCAATTCAGTATCATTGTCACTCATGCTTGCGAAAAAAATTGTCTTTGGTGGCCATTCCAAAACAAATGTTCTTGTTTGCATTTTTCTAAGAGTTGCATCGTCTTCTATTTCATCAATCTCGGAAGTGTTGGGATCCATGTAACTTGTCTCTTTAGCAACTATGTTTTCCAAATTCTTGGCATCTAACACTTCACTAACACCTACTTTCTCACTATCTATCTCACTTCCCCAAGATCTCTGCAGCCCAACACCATCACCATGTAGTATACCCACCGAGAGTAGGCCATCCAATGAGTTCACAACACTACCAGAGACACCAGGCAACTTCATTTTCTTGTATGAAAGACTATGCGAGTATATACTCTCAATGCGTGCTTTAATTTTTTTGCTGTCAGACCAGAACTCCAACCCAGCCAAATTCAAACTCGAAGTGCCAGCAGAAAAGCCCACTAGATCCATATGCACAAATAGAGATACGTTTGAAGAAATAATGAAAGGAACAAAAGGAAAAAAGGATAAAGAAGACTATCTCTTTAACAACTCCAAGCTTTCATTGTATAATTAATAATAGATTATAAAAAAATGTAATTATATAGATTTAAATATAAAATTACAATAAAAAAAAATTTAATTAGTAATAATCTCTTTATTTTTGATAATTTACCTGATTTATTTAGTAGTTTATTTGATAAAGTAATTTATATGCTTAATATTATTAAAGTTTTTGCAATAAATTTTGGTTTATATAGTAAATATATGTTTTTTTTTTAATTTAAATAATAGAATAAATATTAAAATAAATGTATAATATAGTTTTAATTAGTTTAAATATCTAATTATATATAATAAATATGTAAGTTATATTTAATTATAAATATTTATTTTTGTTTATATATACTAAATAGTAATTAAACTATATTTATTAAATATTTATTAATAAAAAAATTATAAGTTTTTTTTATATTTTACAAAACAAAACAAATTAAATTTTTTTCATTTTTTTTAAATATTTTTAATTATAAAACCAACAACAAAAATAGAAATTTAAATTAAACAATTTTTTTTGTTGTTGTCTTAATTAGATTAATTAAGCATTAATAAAAACTTTTTTTTTTATAATAAAACTTAAAAATTATAATAATTTAATTATTTTTTTTTTTAAGCTTAAAATTTTTTTTACAAATTAAATACTTATTAAAAAAAAACTGATTATATTATTTTTAAAACTTAATAAATATTAAATATAAATTTAAGTATTTTGTGCTTTTATATTTATTTTATGATAATTTTATTAACTTTTAACTTAATTTTAACAAAGTTTAAAACAATATTATTATTTATAATTTAAAGAAATTTTTTTTAAATTTTAATTAATTACAAAAAATATTTATATATTTGTTAATTATATTTTTGATTTTAAAGTTATTAATAGACTTGGTCTTAAATAATTTAAACAATTGATAAAATTTTTAATTTTTTTTACCAATAAATATAAAACAAACAATATATAAAAACTTTTTTTTTGACTAAATTTTTAATTAAAAAAAAAATTCAGATGTTAAAAAGTTCGAAAAATAATAAAAAATTTGAAAAAAAAAAATACTTATCTTAAAAATAATTTTATCAAAAGAATTAAAAACATTAAAATTTAAAAATAATATAACCAAAAATAAAAAATAAATTGAAAGAAAAAAAAGAATTACAAATTTAATAAATAGTATTATATAGATTGTAATTAATTGTGTTTATATAATTTTGAAATTGCAACAATAATTAATTATTACATTAATTACAACCTATTGAAATATCATCTTTAATCAAAGGCACATGTAAAAAAAAAAACTGACAAGACATTATTGAAAATGGTTGCTAATAAAAAACAAATAGTAATATTCCAAAAGCAAGCATGTTTCCCATCTTTCAATCTAATTATAGTATTTCTTCTAGCTGCCTAATTAAATTTTTGAAAAAAAAGCATCTGTTTCGATCATTAGAAAGTTTCTTTATGAAATTGAGGAAAACAGCACCTTAATTCTTATACATGTTTTTCTAAAAAATTCAAAGGAGTGAATTAAATACAACCGTGTATTATTCGTTGAATTATTTTCAAATATATATATATATATGTATATATAAAGCCTCGGTATTATTGTACAAGTGACAACAAATATTAAATTAAAAACTATAATCAATCCAATTGTCCAAAATTGGTAATTTTTGATCCACTACAATGATTGCATGATCATACATATTTTTAATCCACCTTAAATGCTACTTAATCAAAATTCAACCTTTGCAATCTAGGCTGCAATTCCGGATCACTGGATATATTTGTACATAGTGATCGGGCATAATTCATGATATTCTGGTTGATCTGACCAAATCTTCCCTCATGTGTTTTTACCCATAATCCAACCAAAGTATTCCGTGCACTCTCAATAATGTTTTTCAAAATTTCATCAGGAAGATCAGTTTCAACAGCAACTAATTTCTCTAATGACTTCCATGCAAACTTGTTCGGCATTGGTCTCCAATGCGGCAAGAAACAAGCACGACATCGATCAAACACTACGATTGATAAATTTGGTGCTCGACCAAGTTCCACCAATAATGATTGGGTGATATGTGTCTTGTAAAAATCTACACGGACCAATGAAGATAATTGATGCTTTAAAGCATCAACAATTTGTCGCATACCACCGTTAGAGCCGTGCAGCGATAGACGAGCAAGGGCACGTTGAATAGAGACCAATTTTGCGAAATCAGTGACTCCTCCATCAGTGACTGGAAATTTAACATTCATCGTTTGAATTTCTTGGGAATTATGTTCAGCAATCAATTTAAACATCCCTTCCGGGGTACGTTCACCCATCTCTAGAGTTTGAATGCGTCTAAAAAACATTGATTCTTTCGTATTTGGTGGGTGGGTCGAGGGTATCAACATGGAAGACATACGAAAATATGAAGGAAATAAACCGCAGGTAGTATTAAAACGAAAACTATGTATTTGTGCCGATCGATAAAAAAGTCGCCATAGCGCCAACATTATTAAACGAGTTTGTTTAGATTTTATTTCGTGAAAAGCACGATCTCGTTCTCGTTTTTGCTGAATTCTATCTCGGTCTTCCTGTATCTCTTCCAGAGTTTTACCAGTTGGAGAGTGGGTATGTCGTGAATGCGATGTTTGTTCATTTTGATCTTCATAGTCATGGGAATGAGCGAGAGACTCATCTCCAGCACCTTCACTTTCAATTTCGCTTTCATTCTCACTTTCACTGGTTTCGTCATTACTACTACTACTACTATTGTAATAATAGGTCTTGACTCTATGGGTAGATTGTGGAATACATCGTGTAAGGGTAGTAGAGGCACCATCCTCCACTTTTTCCTCGAACTTGTGCAATTCCTCCCACCAAAATTCGATCGATTTATATAGCTTTTCCATATCCAGGTCTCGTAAAAAGGAAGCGTAATTAAATGTAGTAGACTTCCCAACACCTAAATTTTCTGGTAGAGATAGTTTACTCTCTTCAATCAACTGTCGTTTTTCATCATCATTAAGAGACTTGATATAAGCGGAAATCAGTCTCTCTTGACGTCTTAAAGCAAGATTTTCTATTGTTAATGGGGCCTGCCATAGATAAATCACAGCTACCTTACACCAGTGTCGATTAACTAAAAGTGCGGTATGAAGAGAGGCAAAATCGTTTCTTGTAAAATTTTCGATTATTTGGGTAAGACACTCAGTCGGTAAACAAGTGGCTGCATTTGGTATGGGAGCGTTCTTTGGGTAGTTCGCCAAGGCGGGACGGTCAGAGAAGGAAAAAGGTGGCATGGGGATTTTTTTGAATTGTTTGGGTCTCACGTTACATGTTTTATGCATGATGATGCCAGATTTTGAGTGGCACTTAATCATAAATGATATAAAGTACACCAATCAATTATCTATTGAATTAATCAAGAGTCTTTTTAGTATTTTTTTATTTTAAAGAAATGTGCAACAAGAGAAAATAATAGATATCAAAATGGATTTAATAAAATGTATTATTATTATTATTATTATTATTATTATTATTATTATATTTTTTTTTATTCGTAAATTCTATTTATGCACATATATATATATTGAAATGTAGAAATTTGTATTTATTATAATAATATATTAATTAAAAAAAAAACATTTTATGCAAAAAATTTTTTAAAATTTCTCAGTGAATTTTTTATTGTAACTGAAATATTAACTTTAATTCTTAAATATATTTTCCAAATTAATTAATTAAATAATAATAATAATAATAATAATAATAATAATAATAATTTTATAATATAAATCAAGTATTACTATTTATATTATCTTATTTTAACTTTATTCAAATTAGATTTAATTAACAAATGATTAAATAATAAGATTTTATATTTTGATATAATTGGTATCTGAAAAAAACACATTTGCTTTAAAATTAATAGAAAAAAATAATAATAAATACAAAAGATATTGAATTATTAATTAGAAAAACCTTTTAAATTATTATAAATGATTCTTTCGTCTTTGCACCATAAATTTTTTTTTTTAAAAAAGTAATATTGGACAGAAAAAAAACTCCTAAAAGGAATTTAATTAATGAGATTCATATGACAAAAAAGGTTATTATAAATATGAAAATAATATCTGTTATTGATTATAAAGAAAACTTAAACAAAATAAATTGAAATCTCTTGATTATACTTTATTCGTTATAAGAAAAAAATAACTTATCTGAAACTCTTGCTAACCAAATAAAATATTTAGTAGTAAAGAATTCGCCGAGTTCAAAACAATTAATATTTTAATAAATAAAAATAATATATATATTCTTAACTAATTGTGAGTTGATCATGATATTTTTAAGATTATAAGAATTTCTTTTAGGAAATAAAGGAACAAACAATCTGTTCAAATTGATGAATAACTTTTTTGATCTGATTTAATCTGATGAAATTTTTTTTTTTTTTAAAATCCTGAAATATGTATAGAGCTCAAAATATTCTTAGATTTTATTCTTTTCATAGAAGTTACCGAAACTCTTGGTGGCTAGTTTCAATATTCATTTTAATCCTTTTGACTTTTTTCTTGAGTCCTCATGAGGACGAATCAATTAGAAGTCAATTTCTCTTAAAAATCCAAAAATTTTTTAAATGGAAAAAATTTGCAGTATCGGATAAAACGAAAACGAGTTCAGGCTCATTTGAAAAGTTTCAAAATAAAAGAGATTTAGTGAAATTTGCCATGAATGATATGAGAGATCCTAATAAAATTCTCATCGAGGATTCATTAAAATTGGATTTTTTAAAGCGAACAGCTCATATCGCCAACATGCCTTATTGTTATGATTTAAATGCAATTGGCAGAGATGATAAAATCGATGTGGATGAAAACGGTAAAGATGAAGTGAACGCAGATTATGAAAAGGATGAACTTGAAAATAGATTTCAAGGTAAATAATTTATCAAATCAAAAATTTTTGGCAGTTATTTATTTTAGTCGATTTTTAATATTAACATTTTCTTTTAGGAGATGCTGTTATAGATGAGGTATCCTTTGATGTTGTGGTATTTTTTCGAGGTATTCCCATTTGTGGACAATTTGATTCTTCATTTTCCTATTTTTTATTTTTTATTATTATTTTATTTTTTCTAAAATCATATCAATTATAGAACCAATAACTTTTGGGAAAATAAGTTTTGGCTTTACGAAATGGGGCAATGATCAGGCAATGGTTGAAAAAAATTGGTATTCGGTCATAAATAAACCAATTATTTGGACAAAGACTGTAGATGTGATTGCCGAAAAACTAAGTAATATAACTAAAAATGAGATTAATATAATTTTTACCGGACATGGAGTCGGTGGTGGTAAGTTATTTTTTCCGATTTCGATTTCAAAGCTTTTGTAAAGTCAAAATTTTTTCATCTATAAAAGAGATTAATCTATGATTTTTTAAAATTAAAAGTATACGCAATACTTTTAGCAATGAAAATTGTGACCAACCAATCTTTGTTATTTGAGTTGAAAAAAAAGTCAAGAAAATACAATTTAAAATTCAAAGTTGTTACTTTTGGTCAACCACGAGTCGGTAATTTACCCTTTGCCAGATTGGTTAATGGAGCTTTGGAAGTTTATCGAGTTACCAATGAAAATGATCCATTTGTTCATTTGCCAAAGAAAACAAAAGGTCAACGATTTGGTCATCATGAAAGGGAATATTGGATTACTGAAAATAATTGTGAATGTCGTACACTCGCATTAGAAACCGATACTTTTAAGCTTTATGAATGTCCCGGTTTTATAGGAGATATCTCATTATATGCTGATGAGAGTACAGTATGTATTTGATCTTTTCTATTAAATTTTTTAATCAATGGAGAAACCCTTAATTAGGTTTTAATTTTTAATTTTATTTTATTTTATTTACAGGAATGTAGTCTTTCAGCTGATACCTCACTTGAGGATGCTCAATTAGCTCACTGGGGACCCTACCTAGGTACCAGATTTGCTAATTGCAGACAATTCTACCCTCTACCTTCATAATTCCTTCAAACGTGATTCTTGGAATTAATTCTTTTCCTAAAGTAAAAACTGAATTATTAAAGCCAAAATTTCACGGTAGAGTTTTTAAGATCTAATATTTTAATAAGTTTTAATAAAGTGGGATAGAATCTTTTGTCAAAGATTAAATAGAAAAAAAGGTTTTTATCCATGAATTGAAATTTATAATTTCATTTCAAAGTTCCCAAAATGGTACATAAAAACCGTATCTTTAAGAAAATGCGTTTGCGTGGTTGGGTTAAATGAAAATATATATTATAGATTATTTAATGTTTAAATTAAAGCTTTTTACATATTAAAATTAATTTATGCATAGTTTATGCAAACTTATAATTTCAAAGATTTTCAAAGGAGGGTTCGATAATATTTATAAAGTAACATGGATTAATGAAAAGATTAATTTAAAAAAAGTACTTTATAAATATATTTAAAGAAAAATTAATAATAAATCGTGATTAAATTGGAAAGTAATAATAAAATTTATGACACACAATTCGTAATAAAACTCTTTAATAATAATAATAATAATAATAATAATAATAATAATAATAATAATAATAATAATAATAATAATAATAATAATAATAATAATAATAATAATAATTAGAATAATAATAATAATTAGAATAATAATAATAATCAGAATATTTTCAATATCACTGAAATAATAGGATAACTAAAACAATAGAATGTGAATTTGTAATAGTAGTGTGTTTGTTTGATTTTTATTTTTACGAGTTGATCTAATAAATTAGGTATCACGTGTAATATATAACTCATAAATTTAATGATATTCATTCTAGTTTGGCTCATCGTGAATGTTGAAGACCTTTGAATTAAAATCGATAGTTTAGGGATTATTTTCTCGTGATAGATATCGTTTTTAATGGTGGTAAACCTAAGATTATTTTTCCCCTTATTCTTACTTGCTACGCTAAACTCATTGAAGAGTATTTGGTCTACTGCCAAACAAAGTTAAAAGAAATTGGAATGTATGGATGTGTGGATGAATGGATGAATGGATAAATGGATGAATGGATGAATGGATGAATGGATGGATGGATGGATGGATGAATGGATAGATGGATGAATGAATGAATGGATGGTTGGATTATGGAAGGACATGCATGATAATAAGTCTACAAATGAGACGCTATAGCTTTAAAGATCGGGATAAACACCTTTTAAAGTCATTTCTTAACTTTTGAAAATTTATTAAAAAAATCAAATGGTTCATTTATTTTAAAATTTTTAATAGATAATAAATTAATTGAAATAAAATTTATTCATAACTTCAATTCATTATTATATATAATAAAAGAATTTATTTTTATGATTCAAATAAAACCAATAATAATAATAATAATAATAATAATAATAATAATAATAATAATAATTATAATTGCTTTTAAATATTAACCATTTTTTAAATTATATATATTTTTTTTCTTAGTTGGTTTTTGCTGGCTGATCACATGTAGAAGCGCGTAAGCTATTTTTATTATCTAATATTTCTGTGTTGCATGTGTGAAAGCATTTAAATAAATATTTTTCTTTATATATATATATATATATACATTTTTTGTTACTTTTTTATAAATTTAAATATTAAATTGAATTCATTTTTATCCCTTATTTCATTCATTCATTCATTCATTATTTATTTATTTAATCATAAAAAAAATCTATTTTTAATAAAAAAAACTAATTAACCACTAAAATTAAAACATATACATGTGATTTGATTACAAATTTTTGTTCGGAAAATCGATCGGCTGTCTTTCTCATCGTCGATAATTTCTTAAAACACCTGCCTTTTATAATTCCTACTCTTTACTTTCTATTTTCTATTCTTTTCCCACAAAAGAGCTTTGCTTAAAATGCTAAAGAATCAAGAATTAATTAAAAGTAAGTTTTTTTTAAAAAAAAATTCAACTCGACCTTTCACTAATCTCTGTTCATCCAAAAATAACTTTTTGAAAATCCCACGGATCTTCATGAAAAACTAATTTGATCCGTCACTTTACAGAAATCACACTGCAAACAACGCGTCGGAGGCCGTTACTGAATATAATAAAACCAATTATTATAAGACCAAGAGCTACTTTTGCAACTGTTCACAACCCACCCTCCACCACACGTACCTATGGTAATCTTAAAGACGAAGACCGTATCTTCACTAATCTCTATTCACGTCATGACTTTCGGTTAAAGGGCGCGTTAAAACGTGGTGATTGGTACAAAACAAAGGAGATATTATTGAAAGGCCACGAATGGATTCTGCAAGAGATGAAAGCCTCTGGTTTACGAGGACGTGGTGGTGCCGGATTTCCTACCGGTCTAAAATGGAGCTTTATGAATAAACCCCCTGATGGACGGTGAGATCAAAAACTTTCAAAGCATTTTTGAATCATCGATTTTCTTTAAATCATTTTCCCATTAAACATCTGACCTATTTTTTTTTCAATAGGCCTCGTTATCTTGTAATCAATGCTGACGAAGGGGAACCTGGAACTTGTAAAGATCGTGAGATAATGCGTGGAGATCCTCATAAACTTGTTGAAGGTTGCCTGATAGCTGGGAGGGCAATGCATGCCAGTGCTGGTAAATTTGGTTGCCATAATTGTCATTGCTCAGGCTTCTAAAATCATATATACACTATATTTATTCATTCATTCATCCATCCATCCATCCATCCCTTCCTCCCTCTCTCAATTTCTTCTCAAATAGCTTACATTTATATTCGAGGTGAATTCTATAATGAAGCTTCGAACATGCAAGAAGCGATTAATGAGGCATATGAAGGTTTGCCTTCTTTTTTTTTTAAATTTTGAACTTTAATTTTTTTTTTGCTTAATCAATAATTGGAAAAATATCAACTTTTATTTTAGCTGGCCTTATTGGGAAAAATGCTTGCGATACCGGTTATGATTTTGACATTTATCTTCATCGAGGTGCCGGAGCTTACATATGTGGCGAAGAAACAGCATTGATCGAATCACTCGAAGGTAAACAAGGCAAAC
Source organism: Geosiphon pyriformis (assembly GCA_016748015.1). Classification (NCBI taxonomy): domain Eukaryota; kingdom Fungi; phylum Glomeromycota; class Glomeromycetes; order Archaeosporales; family Geosiphonaceae; genus Geosiphon; species Geosiphon pyriformis. The sequence continues at coordinate 52,241 of JAAOMT010000503.1, read as the reverse complement.
CTAGATTAAAACCTCCTTTCCCGGCCGACGTTGGCTTATTTGGTTGTCCGACTACGGTCACTAACGTAGAAACTGTCGCCGTCGCGCCCACCATTTGTCGACGGTATAATATCATGCCATGATGTTGATTCACTCCTTAAAACGTAAAATTTGATTTATCTAAATCCTAAAACCTGATTTTAAACAGTGGTGGTTCATGGTTTGCAAGTTTTGGTCGGGAAAAGAACGCTGGAACGAAATTATTTTGCATATCCGGCCATGTTAATAATCCATGCACTGTCGAAGGTTAGTTGGTTAGTTTTTCTATCGAATACTGAAATTTCGTCTTAAATATCTGTTCTTCATCAACGTTGTTCTTTCCCCCTCGAAGAGGAAATGAGCATCCCCTTACGGGAACTTATCGAACGGCATTGTGGAGGAGTTCTTGGTGGATGGGATAACTTACTTGGCATTATACCTGGTGGATCTTCTGTTCCTGTTCTCCCTAAACACATCTGTGATGACGTTTTGTATTTAGATTTTTCAATCCTATTACTATTCTTCTTCTCATTACATTATCAATTTCTTAACCTTACTTTGACTTTTTTCCAAAGGATGGATTTCGATGCTCTACGAGATGTTCAATCTGGATTGGGAACTGCTGCCGTTATTGTGATGGATAAATCAACAGATATCGTTGCCGCGATTTCTCGTTTATCTGCTTTTTATAAGCATGAAAGTTGTGGGCAGTGCACACCTTGCCGAGAAGGAACTACATGGTTAATGAATATCATGTCTCGCTTTGAAAAAGGATACGCTTTCCCACGAGAGATTGATATGATTGAGGAATTGACGAAACAAATTGAAGGGCACACTATTTGTGGTTAGTCGAAATTTTAATCTGGATAATTTTGATTTCAAAAATGATCAATTACTTGAGAAAGCTAATCTTCCGGACACTATTTTCACTTGAAGCCTTGGGCGATGCTGCAGCATGGCCTGTCCAAGGTCTAATTCGACATTTTAGAAAAGAAATAGAAGATCGGATGAAAAAATACGCGTTTGAACATCCTAATGAAGATATTTCAAAGTTCTCTATAGCCGCTCCGGGCTTGTAATTTCTAAATGAGTGAATGATTCAAAAAATTATTATACTCTTGTAATTATTTTTAACCGGGAAATTTTGAGCCTCTTTATTAATTCATTTAACTATTGGCTCATTTTGTTGGTTTAACTAGTCATATTAATTGGGTATACAGGAATTCTGTAAACAAAACCTTTTGCACCTCTTATTCAATAAAAAACGATAAATAATAATTAGGCTAACGATATCGATAATCTGAAAGATCGTCTAGCATTATTTTCTGTATTATGGAACTTGAATAAATTTCAAGACGCGTCCTGTCTATTGCTAACTAACTTCCTCGCAGGATACCTTCTCGTGGCACTTTTGCTTTCGTAGAACTATTTATCCCTCTAAAGAAAAACTAAAACTATTCAACTACCACACTACCACGCTATCAGTTCGTACCTTTATTCGTATAACTTTTAAAAATAATTTTTTTTACTGAATTGTTATGGAGAAATTAACCCTTGTCGAGAACCATAAAACAATCCAAGAACTTTCTTGGTTGCTTAATCGTGCAAAAAAAATTATCATTGTTACTGGAGCAGGTGTTTCGACCGGTTCTGGAATTCCGGTAATTCCGTTGTCTTGATTAGAAAATTGTAAAAGAAAAAAGACGCGCGCCTTTTTATTTTTACTTTTGGTCTTTTTTCCTCAACTTAATTTGTCTTTGAAACAGGATTTCCGATCAAAAGACGGGCTGCACGAACTGATCAAAAGACGCTTTCCTAACGAAAAAATCACTGGCCAACAGCTTTTTGATAGAGTCTCCTTGAATAACCATAGAACGGCAAAGATTTTCTACACATTTATGGGGGAACTACGGAACGTAATCACATACGCCCAACCGACCAAAGCACACTGTTTTTTCAAACGTCTCGCTGAAAACAAGACACTATTACGTTATTATACTCAAAATGTAGATAATTTAGAGGCAATCATTGGCCTTGAAGCCGTTCAACTGCATGGAAATATGGCCGAGGTATTCTGCAACATTTGCAGGTATACAACTCAGTTCACAAATGAACACACAGACATTTTCAAAAGTGGTGAACCTCCGACATGTCCGGAATGCGAAATACGTGGTAGGAGCGTAGACTGAGTCTTGGCTTTATTTAATTATATGCCCTTTGATAATTATTAACGAGAGAATTTTGAAAATCATCATCATCATCATCATCATCATCATCACAATATAAGAGACAACAAGAAAAGCGCAAGGGAAACGACGACATCAAGTTGGAGCTTTACAACCCAACATAACGCTTTATAATGATATTGAGGATTATGGCCGTGGAACACATGTTCAAAAGTGTATTCAAGCTGATCTCAAGAAGAAGCCAGATTTTTTGCTAGTACTCGGGACCAGTCTTAAAGTCTATGGACTAAAAAATTTAATAAAAAAGGTGGCTCAAGCAGTCCATGAGAAGGGAGGACATGCAATTCTAGTAAACGTGTCGGATGTTGGAAAAGAATGGAATGAAGTATTTGATTATCATATTTTGGCTGAAGCAGACAAATGGGCAGAGATCTGTGAAAGATTTGTCGGGTTGGACAAAAAACAAACAACTCTTCTTCAAACACCCACAGTTACCACCTTAAGGCCTCGGAAAAATTGTCTTAAGCGTACCAAGCATGAATCCGATCAAGAGGATCAGATTGAATCCGAACACAATTATAAGAAGCCTAAAAAATTGTGCGATTTTGGAACAAACATTATAAGGCAAACCACAATACAATCAAAAGTTATCAAACTACCCATCAAGAATACCAAGATTTGGCGCAAAAAAGTCAACCCGGAACATGAAGACGAAAGTGCAGAGCCCCTGGGGCAAGATTTTGATAAACCCTTAAAAAATTTGGATACTGAGCTAAGAGGAAAAAATCTCCAGAGTTAGTATCTCTCCAATGATGTGAACCTTTTATTTTATCTCCATTCTTTATATTTATTAATCTTTATTCTTTTCCTTTCCCCGATTTACAGAATCACTTAAGCCCAAATTAAAAAAGGGCAAAAAGGTTTTCAGAGAAGATGAAAATATCACCAACATGCCAATAGGGCAAAAAACTAGATAAATTCGGCTAAATCGAACATTTTGAGGAACAATCGCTAAAGTAGAATTTGCTGCAGAATCGGGCATTTTTTGATCCCCTGTTCAAGGACATATTGAAGGGTTTTTATGATAAATTCTGGACAATTGTTATGTAAAGAATCAGAAATCTGGTTTTTAGGTTTTCGTGTCAAAGAGTAATTAGAAAGATTTTTTATAATTTTATTTTTCTGTAATTGCTTTATAGAATCCTAAAAAAAGATATTTGAATCTTAAAAAATGTGCAAATACATTTTGTCAAAATAGCAAATGTTTATAGAACAATTTTTTGGCAATTCAATAAAATTTAATTTTTTATTTTTTATCTTGAATCGATTTGAAATTCGCAAAAATATTTGAAATGTTTTAACAAAGTGTGATCCAACAAGTTACAATATATATATATATATATGTTTAAACATATGTTAAGATTAAACCTAATTATTGCTAAATTTAGTCTTAATAGTTTTAAATATTTAACATAGGTTTTTTTTAATTCAATAAGCTATAATTATATTAAAATTATTTTAAATTTAGAAAATACTTAAAAGTGTTGATTAAAATTTTTACAGTATTCTTAATTTTATTAAAAAAAATATGTTTTAATATATTGTTAAATATATTATTACAATTAACAAATAAGTATTTTAAAAGAACTTTATATTTTTAAAAAATAACAAATAAAAATTTTTTTAACTAAAGCTAAATTCTAAATTTAAGTATTTAAAAAAACAAGTTTTTTTTATTTTTTTAAACTTTAACATTTGCAATATTATTATTTATAACCAAAATGTTTTTTAAAACAATAATTTTTTTTATATTAATGAGTATAATATAATTAAAAGCTTTAAATTAAATACAGTTTATATATTATTTTACATATAACCAAAATAATTAATTTAATTTAAAAAAATTTTAAAATTGTTTTTTTTAAAAAATTAAAGTTAACAAGACTGATTTTTAAATTAAATAATATAATATTATTACAAATTATTAAAACTTAAATTAAAAAATAACAATTTTATAAAATATTTTAAAAATATATTAAAATAAATTATTACAAAATATAATAACAACACATTTAAAAAATTTTAACAGATTTTACAATTTTTAAAATAATAAAAAAAGTAATTTAACAAATTTAATTTATATAATAATATTTAAAAAATTTGTTATTTTAAAATCTTATAATTCATGTGTTTTTTATATATAACTAATTATTTAAGTTAATTTAAATTAAATTTATTAAAGCAGATTTATTAAATATGAATTTTTTATATTATTATTATTATTATTATTATTATTAAAAACCAAATTAGTTAATTATATAATAGGTTTATTTGTATTTAAATTTAATATTAAAAGCTTAAAACTTCTAAAAAATTATTATTTTAGCAAAATATTTTTATTAAAATATTTTTAAATTAATATTAAACATATTATTATTAAATAATCTATTTATATTATATTTTCTTAAAATTAACATTTTTAAACAGTTTTTTTTAAAAATAACCAAAAAAACAGTAGCTTTTATATATAATTTTATATTAATAAAACAACTTGTAAAAATTTGTAATCAATTACAAATTTTGTCAAAATCTTAAAAAAAAAAACAGAAATATCTTATAATTTAAAACGAAATAATTTAAATCTTAATACTTAAAACAACACTATTAATTAAAGTTTTTTAATTATTAAACAGAATTAAAAAATTAAAAAATAAAGCAAATAGTAATTATATATTTAAAAAACCGGCTTATTAATTTTAAAAGCAATATAACCAAATAAAAATTTATTAGTTTGGTTTTAAAATTATTTTTTGAATCAATTATTTTTTTAATTAAAAAAAAATATTAATCCTTATTAATATTATTTATAATAGTTTTAAAAAAACATTATAAAAAATAATAACAATAAAACAAAATTAAATATAAAAACCACAAAAAATTTTGCAATTTTAAAAGTTAAATAATAATAATAATAATTTAATAAATTTAATTTATATAATAATATTTAAAAAAACTTAAGATGTAAATTTTATATAAAAAAGCTTAATATTGTTTTTGATAATTAATTTTAAACCAAAAAAAACCAAAAGGCTTTTTTTTTTAAAAAAATATATTTTACTTTAAATAAAATATATTAATTAATTAGATATTACAAATAAAATAAAATTGGTTAAAATTTATAAATTTTGACAAATATTTTAAAATTAATTAACTACCAATTTTAATAACAACTTAGTTAATTCTAAACTTAAACAAAAAATATTTTCTTTATATATTTTTATTTTTATTTTATTTTTTTATATTATTAAGTTGTTTACAGTTGAAATTTTTTGTAAAAAAGTTGATTTTTATAGCAAAATAACTATATACTATTAAAAAGTTTATAGTTAAAAATTTTTATAAAAAATTTAATTTTTACTATAAAATAACTATTTTAAATAATTAATGTATTAGGTGGTATTTGGGTTTCACTTATAAAATATTAAAAAAAAAACAATTAACATAAAATTGATCATTTTATTTTAAGTTTAACAATACAAATAATTCAAAATATAAAAAATATTTTGAAAATATATAAGCTTATTAAAAATTTAATAATTTTTATTAACAACTAAATAAATAATAATTTGGCATTAATAATATTAAAAAATAATAAAATTTTTTAATAATATAACAATCAATATATTTTTTTTTTAATAAATTATTTAATTATTAATAAATTAATTTTATGTCTATTTTTGTATTTTTTATCAGATTATCTATAATATTATAATTTTAATATTTATTTTTTAATTAATTAGTTTAACAAAATAAATAAATAAATAAACAAAATAAAAAAATAAAAAATCATATTTGTTAATAATTATAATTAAAAATTATTGTTTTTAATATATTAAAATTTTTGTATGTTTTTTTTAATATTAATTGTTTAAAAAGCAATTTAAATAAAATAAATATTATGTAATTTTTTTGATTTTTATTTAATAATTTTTATTAATTTAAAAAGTGAAATTTTTAAAATTATTTAAGTAAATAAAACTTAAACTAATTTGTTAAAGTAAAATTAAAAATGGCTTTTTATTTTTAATACTATTTTTATATATATATCTTTTTAATAATATAAAATATTCTGGTATTTTTAAATATTTTTATTCTTTTTCTTAATTATTATTAATATTATTATTAATATTTTTAAACTTTTTAATAATATATTATTTTACTAACTTTAATATATAATTGGCTAATATATTTTATTAAATATTAAATATTTTTTTATTTTTATTTTAATAAATAAGATTCAAATACTACTTAGTATAATACATTAAACTAAATAATTTAAACTAAGTATAAATTATATATTTTCTATATATAATCAGTTACTTAGACCAATTAAAACAATACTACAAATTTATCTTAATAAAAACATTATAATTAATATTAAAAAATATATATATATTTTATATAAACCAAAATAAATACCAAATATTTTAACAATTCTAAAAAACTTTATAATACTATTAAAAAGCAATAATAATAGATTACAAACAACAAAAAACACCAAATTATTACAAAATATTAAATTATTTTTTTTTAAAAATATTTTAAATCTGAATCAAATTAATTATATTCTATTATAGTAACTTATTTTCAAATTACATAACAAGTTTATAATCTTATCAACAACAATTTTAATATTACTAAAAACAAATAAAACTTTTAAATATTATTTTTTAAAAACAAAATCTTTGTATAAAGCAGTATATAATATATTATTAAATATACATAAAAAAAACAGCTATAAAATACAAATTAATAATAAATACAGATTTAATATTAATTTTTACAAAACAACACATATTTTTAACAATTTTTTTTAAACATTAAAATTTATTTTACATGAAAAAATAATCAAAAAATTTAATTTTCTTACAATAAAAACATAAAACATTATAATATTTTTTATAATATAACTATTTTTAAATAGCAATAAGCAAATAACAATACAAAGTTTTTATAAAATAAGAACAAAAACTTACTGTGAATTTTATTTAAGAAAAATAATTTAAAAAAATTTTATTTAAAAATTTTATTATTAAATAAAATTAAAATATTACTGTTTATATATATAATTTGTAATTATCTAAAAAAAATTTTTTTTATTTTAATTGTTTTTTTTTTATTTTAACAAGTAAAGTTCAAATGCAACCTAATACTATACTTCATACAAATAATCTAAACTAAGTATAAATCATGCATTTTCTACACGTGACTAGCCACTCAGACCAATCAAAACAACACTAAACACCTATATGAACAGAAACTATGTCCCTGATACCTGAAAAGAAAAGACAAGATTTACAAAACCCAAAACCCACACCATATGCTTTGACAATACCCAGCAATCTAACAATACCAGATGAAAGCACCAAAAGAGGACCAGAAATTGAGGCAGAAATGGAGCCATCATGTGGGATTAGCCCTCTTTTTTCCATAAAAGCCCAGTGCTTGGTGTGGACTAGCCAAAAATCTTCCCAGAAAGCGATGCACAAATTGTGCACAAAATTAGCAACATTTAGACTTGCAACCTTAGAATCTTTGAAAACAGAAACAGCCTTATTAAACCAACTAATGAAAACAAAGCTTTTACACAGAGCAGTACAAATAGCTGCATCAGAAGCACAAGTAGCCAGCAACTGTGAAACACACAAGAACAAATGAGACAACTCAGAACACATCTCCTAAGCAGAGGCATAAGCATTTATTAAACAAGCCTGATCATCAGCATCAAATAAGCAAAAAAAAACATGGTCCAAAACCTCAACATCTCCACAAAACAAACATAATACACTAGGATAATACTTATTATAAAGATGCTTGTGCACAGCAACTGGGAGCTGGCAGTGCAAAGCCTTTATAAAATATGAACAGATGTCAGTAGTTCGCAAACTAGTAAAGCCAGCAGCCAGGTGGAAATCTGGGTGCCAAACCAAAAACAACCTGGACCAATCAATATCAGCATGAAAACAATTAGTCACAACCTGGGAACCAAAACCAACCTTCCAACATGCACAAAGAACTGACCAGAAAATATCACAAACAAAATGTCTAAAATTACCAAAAACCACAGTATCACCAGTCTTCAAAAAGTGTTCATTAACCAAATGTGGCAAGCGCCAATCCAACAGAGCCGCAGCCTTAGCAAAACCATCAGCTTGCTTATTGTCCAAAACACCTGAGTGTCTCTTGACTTTAACCCAATTAACATCTAAATTTTTCTGACAAATGATATTTACTATATGGTAGTGTTCAACCCAACACTGATTCCTGAAGTTTGGTCTGAATAAAGAAGATTCAGATCTGCATGCATTCAAAGCTGTCTGGCTATCCGAGAACAGATTGACTGAACAAGAGGGGAGAACACATTCGAGAGCCAAAGCAATTGCCTGCAACTCCACTATTGTAGATGAAACCAAACCAGAAACCTTAACTCCCAAACCCAAATCCACATCTTTAAAATATGCAGCAGCACCAGCCTTCATATTAAGAGTCCTCAAGCCACTTAAAGATCCATCCGTGAACACAGAAAGATGAGCAACATCAACACGCAACAAACTTTTGCCAATAAAATCAAACACATGAGACTGCAAAATATCGGAAGAAGCACAAACATTCACAAGCAGCAAGCTAACAGGAGGAGACATTACACCATCAAGAAAGCAGACAGAAGTCTTAAACCATACAGGAACTGGGCCATATGGATCCAACCACTTTCACCTCTTAAAAGTCTTCTAAATAAAAACAACTCCATTTTGGTTACAGAGTTGCTCCATAAAAGCAATACTATAGTGACAGAGAGAAGAGACACATTTGAAGAAATAATGCTTACCAAGAACAAGAGACATAGAAGTGTCACCATAAAAATGAAAAGCACCAGCCAGAGAATTGTCCAGAGACAAATCACATCCAGAAAAAACATGGACCACCCTGGCTAAAAAATTATTTGAAGAACAAACACTAATATGAGCTGGAAACTGCAGTGGGTATTGGGGCCACCAACTAAAAACCTGGAGATCATAAGATCTGTAAGAGAATAAACAGCCTAAAATCCCAGCAAAATTTGCAAATAAGATGACAGAAGCTGACTTGCTCTCAGCCTGAATCTGTTTAAAAGTTTTTAGACCATACAAAGAGGGATGATAAAGTGCATCACTGGAAAAATCAAGCAGGAGTCCAGACTTCGACTTCAAGCCCTTGTGAACCATGGCATTCCACTTATCACACACACTGAAAGGAACATAACTGAACTGAGTCCTGTAACAAATAATCGAAAAAAGGACAGCAGATACCAAATACACAAACTGTTTGTCCAAAACCGCCTTCCTCAAAACAAGATTCATAAAGAACCATACATCTGAATGAGTCTTAGCCAAGCTGGACTTCGACAAGTCATCAGTTAATAAGAAGATACCCAAATATTGGTGAAATTTTCTTCTTTTGGCAATAGAAATAGGTGAGCCACAAATAGTCAGATTGGGGTTTGTAACCTGACAGTTGATAGGGATGGCCACCATTTTGTTGGTGTTTATGGAAATGTTATTAAACCTGAAAAATTCACTAGCAACATCAAAAATGTGTTGGGTAGCAGCCTGGCTGTTACCAATTCAAATCATATTATCTACAAAAGCACTGGCAATGAGAAAAGAAGTGAACCCAGCCTGAGGATCTACCTGACCATTTTTGGAGATAAAATGGGAATTCAATCTGTAATCACTCATATTCTTCTGTTTTTTAATCTCACATAAAAGTGAATTGTAGAATATACACCAAAAAAGAGGCGAGAAAACTTCTCTCTGGTTCAGCCCATCATGAACTAGATACCCATCAGTCAAACCAAAGTCCATCATCACTCTGTTGACATGACCATTGTGAATACTACCAAAAAATCTAATAAACTTGTCACATATTTTGATTCTGACCAGACTCCTCTTGAGATGTTTCCAACCAACTGAGTCATAAGCTTTGTGTATGTCTTGTAAAACTAGCCAAAGTTCTCAGTTCTTCTCCAAGACATCTTTAACCACAAAACCAATGGCGAAAATAGAAGATTGCATTTTTGTGTCTTTTAAAACAGAAAAATTGTCTTCACAAAGAATGTCAAAGGTGCTACAAGCCGAAAAAATTCTATTTGAAAGAACTTTGAAAAGAATCTTGTGGGCCGTTTCAATCAGAACAATAGGACAGGTATTTATGAGAACACCTTCCCATTCATATGGTTTGGAAATCATCGAAACCCAAGCTTCCTTCTAAGGTCCAGGAACTGATTCACTATTCAAACAAGAGTTCAAGAGTGCTAGGAGCATATCCAAGACTGACTTATCACAATGCTTCCACAATTCATTAAATATGCCAGAAAGGCCTGCAGCTTTTTTATCAGGAAGATTCGAAACAATGACATATATTTCATCAAAACCAATTGAACACATGACATCAGAGAAGACTTTATTAAACACATAATTCAGAGGCTGATATTGGTGAGCCCAATCATTAGATATGTCAAATATCACCCTGTGTTTCTTGGTCCATCCCTCCATAATCTTATCCACCCTAGATTTAACCAAATTAGACTCTAAAATTAACTCTTCTCCCACAACAAAATGATCCAAGACCACTCTGCGAAAAGGATGCTCTAACACACTTTGGATAGTATGACCTTTGTTTAATTCAAAACTTTCCATCCTCTTGTTAATAGTTTGCTTGATGAAAGATTCTTCAGCACACTTGGATTCCAATAACTTGAAGAATTGATATGACTTCCTCACTTTGGCCAGTACAGAACGAATAACATTAAAACCAGAACCCAAAAGAAACAGAAACTTCACCTCCGACACACTATCAAAATCAAGCTTGTCCCACAGCTTCAACAAAGAGGCAAACTCATTACTAGAAATTAAACACAAAGCTTTGACCAGCTTAAAAACCAGCAGTTCCAACTTATAGAACCTAGAAGACTTCTTGGTAAAAATACTATTAAAACTCTTGAACCATTTCTTTTTAAATGTACCATCTGCCAAAAAGATTACAATCTTGCAGACAATATTCCACATAGCATCCAGATCTGAATACCTTATAGCATCACTAAACTTTTCTGAGAACATAGAAGTATTTGCAGCCATAGCATCTCTGAACTTACATTATTTAGCCACATTGGCATTTTTGATGTCAAACTTCCAACAATTTCTGTTTGTCTGCTTGTGAAGAGAGTTTAAATCCATATTTAAAAGTCTATCCAGACCCAAAGACACAGAAACAGCCTGGTGATTAGTGTTAAAATGTTCACTAACATCCGAGATCCCACCACACACTATTACACTGACCAGGTTTAGTGAGACAAACACATAATCTATCATTTTTGCAATGCCTCTAGAATTTGCTCAGGTAAGCATCTTGGCAGATGAGCTTCCAGCTAATGAGTTAATTAGCCCCAAATCAAGACACTTTTTAAAACTTGTACTCTTATGAGACTCATCTTCATTAAAATTACCTCCAAGGACAACAAAAAAAGACTCATTAACAGCTTTAGCAATGAGAGAATTGATCTCAGCAGCTTAAGAAAACTGAACCATCAAAGATGCACCAGCATAAAGTCCCAAAATTGACATTGAGAGTTTATTTTTAAATAGCAATTTAATAGAAAAGAGCCAACCAGGCACCTCAAAGATCTTATACACATGTCTAGCCAAAGAAGAGTTCATAATGACCACAACACCTGCACCCAAATATCCAAAATCTAGACCAGAAGTGAATACCCGAACACCATCGAACTTGTTTGTTATTCAGGGGTGAACTTTTTCTCTAAGTTTAGATTCTGTAAAAATTAAATTGTTCATGTCTTTGTGCCAATGAATGACATCATTTTGCTTAGCAGGGTTGTTTATCCCACAAACATTGCACGTAACAACTTTCCAAATCAGCTCACTCATTGAAAAAAATGAGTAGTAGGAACCAAACCAGCATTGTCTATTCTAGCTGAAAGACTCATAACCATGACTGAAAGATTATTTAACATCTCCTTCAATTTTGAGACAACCAAAGAGTCAACTACTACCACTCCCGCAACAGTCCCATCACTAGTGGCCACACCTGAACCCTTACTCATTACTATATCTGCCCTTTGATTCTGTAATGAAGGGGTTACCAATGGCTGACATCCAGGGCTAAGCTGAGAAACTGTTGGTTCAAGTGCATCCAACCTCTTAGCCAGCTTATTCACGCACTCTGCGAGGCTGGCGAGACTGCGCTCAAGAGCAGCAAACCTATCATTCAACTCCAAAGACACTTGTGGGATAGACTTCATTTCCAAAAAAAAGCCATCATTCAACAAACCATTCCAAACAGAAAGAAAGTGAGAGGAAGACCCAACAACAATATTGGCCCATGACACACCACCAAAGGAGACAGGACAGGAAACTGGCACCAAATGTTTGGCGTAAATGGCCACCAGTTTGCTTTTATCTGCATCTGAAAGAACCCGACATGACACCTGAAAAAATTTTCCCACCAGAGGCACAGCTCAGAGAGGTGTGACCCACCTTACTACACTCTGCATACACAGTAGAACTAAAACAAGACCAATGAAGATGAACACCTTTTAACACAGAAGTGGTGTCCATAATAGCATCCAATGATTCAGCTGACCCAAAACAAACAATGGCACACCTGGCTTGAGCATATGTAACTGGATGACAATCAATCACACAAGTCTTCCCACCCACAGAGCCAATATAATCTCAAATATTATGAGCATTGGTTCTTACAGGAAGAGTATAAAGCAGTGCTTTATGCAGATCCCTAGAGTCTCATGTTTGTTTATCAATATCAGCTCTGGTCACATGAACAGCATCTTTCCCAATCAGGATGGACCACTCAGCTGTGACCAAATCAGTATGCTCCAGTTGCTCAAATTCTACTACAGCTTTTTGTCACAGCCCCACTAATTGCATTTTGATTGACTTAATTATACTAAATTCGGACAGTACAGCACACACAGCCTCAGCTGATGTTCCAACTAGAATTTTTTTTATCACCACAGCCCAATTTGAATGACCAGTTGATTTCTTAAGATCAGTGTTCACTAAAATCTTCACATTCTCAGCTTTTTTGGAAGCCTGCACTAAGCTCAAATCAGAAGTGAATGACACTCTAATGATCCCAGCAAATTTTGAGAGGATAGAAGCCCCCCCAAAACCATTTATTTTTGAGAATAATTTTCTGACCACCACAAGTTTTTCCTGAGTAAATTTCCCAACAACATTGTCCAAACTGATGTTCAGAGCAAAAGATTTTCTAACAGAAATATTGACCAAGTTTTTTAGGGGGAGGAGAAAAACCACAGGACCATCCAAGAGGATGTCATCATCATCGCTGCCCAGAAAATTGATTTTGCCCAAAGGTTTACCCAAAGCTTGCTTAGTGACTATCTTAGGCCCTTTAGATGTTGTTATCAGAGATTTTTGGTCTCTTTTCTTGAATGTTGTTAATGTCTGTTTGTTGTGAATTTACGTTTTCTAGAAGTAGTTAAACCTCTAATAACTGAATTTATCTTCAAATTATCTCTTATAATTTGAACTGCTGGGCTTATAAGTGGAATGGCCAATTTTGTGCCAGTTACTTTATGTAGTTATATTGTAGTAAACATCAACTCTTTCTTAGGAATTGCTCGTCTGGAAGCTCACTAAAATGTATAGTTACTTTGCTGTAAAAGTCAACTCTTCTACAAGAATCTTGTCTATAGGCTACCTTAATGATTGTAATAAGAAAAAAAATAAAAAATAAAAAAAACATAAAAGAAATAGAATTTTTGTTAAGAGAAATGTTTTCTATTCAGGCCTGGAGTCATTAACAGTTTACTGAAATTGGTAGCTAATCAATTTCGAAATATTAGTTGGGTTTTGGAGATTTTCTAAGTACAATAATTAAAGAATTTGGTTTTTTCGAATTATTTGATATTTATTTTTTTTTGTGTGTATAAGAACAGTTTTAAGAGATAAATCTAAAGTAAGATACATTTTCCAGAAGAGAAAAGCTCTTCTTTTATACAACTTGTTGTAGTACTAGTCTATAAACTTGCACTTTTTCTCTTTGCTCAAATTTCGGTGAATTAAAGATACATTTTAATGAATTACAAGTTATTTCGCTGAACTATTGATTAATTTGGGTGAACTATTCATAATTTCGGCAAATTTCTGTAAATTTCGGTGAATTTCTTATAAATTTCGGCAAATTTCTGTAAATTTTGGCAAATTTTTGAATGTTACAAAGTTCAGGGTATTGTGTAATTTGATCATTCTACTTTCTGTTATACTAATTAGATTATTTTAATTGAATCGTGATATGTGATAATTGATTAAATAATAAATGATAATTTGAAATTATATTAATATACTAATAAATTATAGAAATTATAAGAATAATTTTATGCTAATTAATAGCTAAAATTCTACTGGTAACAATGTTTGGTTATTGTCTTTTCCTTCTAAAAAATTTTTTTCTCCATAATCTACACTAGTTTTCTTAACTAAAAATTTCTTTTCTATGTTCACACTGTCAAATTCAGTGGTATCTCCAGTCTCAAACCCCCAAGAACCACCAACCACTTTATTAGACAAACTATTTTCTAAGCTGCACCATCTTTTAGAATACCACCCCTTTTTTTTTTTCTTAGGAGCAACATCCTTACTAATAGTATCAGCACTAAAGCCTTTGGCAGACTTCTTCATTATGGCAATACTGGGACCAACAATAGTCTTGTAATCAAGCAAAAATGGTTTGGATTTATCGTACTGAATTGTAAAAACTTTTTTTAAAAAAACTTTTTTGACTCTTTTTTAGGAATTTGGGATGAAAGAGAGAAAAAAATTTATTTTTTTTGTTTTTTATCAAATTTTACAAATAAAACTTAAATTATTATTTAATATAATACAATAATTAAGTATTTTAAATTAAATATAATTTATGTTTTTTATTCATAATTAATTATAAATAATATTACATACTTATTTTAATTAAATATTTTTATTTAAATCAAAAAAACAAGCAAAATATTTTTAAACTAAAATTTATGATATAACTTTTTATGATATTAAATATTTTTAAAAAAATTACAAATATTAACAAATACTAAATTATTAATACACAATATATATGTATTTTTTAATATAATTTTAAATTTAAATTAGTTAATTAATTATGTTTTTTATAATCTATTGTTAATTTATAAACAACTTTAATATTTAATTTTTATATTATTAAAAACCAATTAAATCTTATTAATTTATTTTTAAACATAAAATTTTTATTAACTATTATATACAAATTATTATTGCTAATACACAAAGCCAAAAATTAAAACACCAAAAAAGTAATCAAATTTGTATTAATTAAAAACCATTAAAATAAAAAATATTTATTTAAAAAATTTAATAAACAATTAAATTTATATTATAAACGAAATTATAATTTAAAATTTTTATTTTACTATATTAAATAAACAAAATATTAGAATAATTTAGACTATAAAACTGTTTTTTAATTATTATTAACAATTTTTATATAATATTTTTATAATATATTATGTGTAAATTAATTATAATCTTATTAATAAAGTATTTAAAAATCAGAATATTAAACCAAAATAATATAATATTAATTAATATTTTGAATTAAAAAAAATCAATTGTTTTAGCTTTAAATTTAACTTTTTATCAAGTTTTTTTTAATTATATTAAATATTAATTTAATAAAATATTAAAATTATTTTACTATTAGTTATTAAAAACTTTTTTTGATATTAACTAAAAACATAATAAAAGCATAATTTATGCATAATTTAGATTATTTAATTGATGCATTATATTAAGTTGTGTTTGGGTTTTATTTATAAAATAAATTAAACAAAAATTTTAATAATATAATTTTATTTATTAATATATTAACTTGCTTATTATTAAAAATATTAAAATATTTTTTGATTTTAGACTACTTAACAAAATTTTTTTTGTTAAAAATAATATTGCTTATATAATAATATTTTATTATCAAAATTAAATATAATTAATTATAGTTTAATAAATATTTAATTTTAACTATCTAAATTAATAATTATTTTGCTTAAAATTAATATATATTCTAATACCAAGACAATAATTTGTAATTTAGCTATTATAAATAATAATAAATTATGAATTTTTATTTTTATGTTCAAACTTAAATCTGAAAAATAAGTTAATATTATTTATAATACTTAATAAATTAATATTCTTAATTAAACTATTAATAAATATTAAAATCTTATTTAAACAAGTTTTTTTAAACCAAATTGAAAAATCTTAAAATCATTAATATTAAGCATACTTTTTTTTTATATAAAGTATTAAATACAAACAACTTTCTGTTGAAAAAAAAATTTAAATTAATTAAAACCAAATCTTTAAGATTTAAATATCTTTAACATCAAGAATTTTTCTAAATAAAACATAAATTGTAATTATTTAAAAACTGATTAGTAAAAACAATTTTATATTTTTTAAGAAATTTTATAATTTTAAAATACCTAAACTCTCTTAAAATCTCTAATGTTAAAACATTATTGTAAAAACAAAAAACATAGAAAATAATTAATATTAATGATTTTAATAACAATATTAAAAAAATATTTAATAAAGTAACAAAAAATATAAAATATATTTTAATATTTTAAATAACAAAAATTCATTTTTATAATATTTTATAATAATTTTATATAAATGTACATAATTGTGCATAATTATATATTATTTTTTATATTATGTTCTGATTATTGATTTGTAAATTAATATTACTTTAATATAATGTTAATAATAATTTTAATTAAATAATAGTATTAATCAATTGGAAACAAATAACATATTATTTTTAAAATTATTAGCTTAACGGCTTTGGAAGCTTTTAATAATTTAAATTTTAGAAAAAACTATTATTAACTTTTTAGGTTTTAATTACATCTGATAAAATATATTAAAACTTTTTTATAATCGCGGAGACAAATCCCCAAGCTAATGTGGATGGGGTGCCTTTGCAATCTTTTCCTTCTTTAACGTGAACATGCATGACATATGCTTGACCCCTTTGATTGAATGGCCTCACCGTTTCGCGGACAGCAACCTGATAACGTGGCAAAGAATTAATATATATGTTGGTGTTATGATAGATAAAATATTGCAGGTGTAAGGAAATAATACTTGCCTTCGCATTGAGGATCGTTTGCATCATTGTCCATAGCTCCTTCCCCAATTTACTTTTTTCATTAACTTAATCCGCATATCCTTGAGGGTCTTCAAAAGATTCACTTAAATATTTGGTACCAAACTGCCTTATGCCGTGAACATGAACAGGAGAGCGCTGGGAAAGATAAATCCCCCTCACGATTGCCTCATGGTTCTCCGGAGTTTCTTGGGTCTTTAAGAGCCTAAGCAAAACGAGCGGCCACTGCTTCCTTTATATAAAGGAAGGCTGGCCTCAACCCTGGTCTTGTGATACTCCAGGGGATCCCACCGTTTCGCGACCCTCGAGCCTTGAACGCGCGTGAGTAAAGAAGTGCAGGCCAAAGATGACAACGAGAGGGTATTAGTAGAGCGAGTCATCATGAAAAGAAAGTAGTTAAGATGTTTTTATGCGACGCGAAAACATTTTTCAAGTTACGCCATCCTGATTGCTAACCCACTTTTGCCCAAATTTTTTCATGTTAAAAATAGCAGACCAATTTCTTTTTAAATTTCAATCTGCTTTGTACGAATCTCGAAATGTCTAAATTTTATTAACTACAAGGTGATTCTCTGATTGTTAAAATTCTAAAAAGGATAATAAATTGCTACATATTAGTACTTCTATAAGTTCAAGGCTCAGGAGTTCTATAATTGGGTTTTTCGATGATTTAAGTGGAAAATTGTTATATTTGAAATGGAGGTTGTGAACCAGTAGCAACTCACATTTCTTGATAAAGAAATTGATCAAAAATGTACCATGTGTAAGGGTCTCCTTTCTTGGGATTATTTATCTGAAAATCATGAGGGAAAAAGCTTCATGCCAACGTCAACACCGTCCGTAAAATCATTTAAAGGTTTCGGGCATATCTGATCAACTGTATAGGTAGATTCCAACAAATTCTTTGGCCATTCTAAATGTTGGAAGCAGCCAAAGGTGCAGTGTGATATACGCTTTGGACAGAACTAGTACCTATAGCGTTTATAGAAGAAATCGAAGAGGTAGAGGAATGCCTTCTGAAATATATTTCAGGAGCTGAATCTCTCCTAGGAGCAGACGAAATATGAGGCATTAATGAGCTCGACGAATTTGGCCTTTTCAATTCCGGTTGCGACAAAGCAAAAGGTAGATCGCTACTCATACTCTGACTACGATCATGAGTTATTGTAGGAGAACCAGTTGCAGTGGCGTGAACAATGGTAGTAGTCGGGGGAACAGGAGTACGTTCACGGGCTGTTAATACAACATTGTTCCCTTTGGAATTAGAATTGTGTGAGGGAGAGTTGAAGAGGCCACCAACACCCTGACGTTGTTTTGGGAATCCAAAAATCGTAGGGCTTGCAGGCGGTGATACGGATCCCTGTGAAGGTGGTTTTGGAGTTGGAGTCCTGGATGTGGGAGATGGTGATAATTGTGGCCGCGAATATGTAGTAGATGGTGTGCTAGTTTGTCGATATTTGGATTCATTGTTCGTGACTAAGGACAAAGCTGCATTGGTTGGAGACCCTGAGACACTATCACTCTGTTTCTCACTACGTCGTTTCTTAGCAGATTCTTTGAGCTTTTCCCAGCGTTCCCGATACTTTGTCATAAGAACTTTCTATCATATTGAAGATTTTACGCGTTAGGTATGAATTTAAGTTCAGCAAGGGTTAAAGATAAATCTGACTTACCTGTGTTTCATTGTCGTGCTTAACCTTACGCAGCTCATCCTCCAATTCCTTGACTCTTCTTTGCAAAAAATTGGAGTTTGTGACTGAATTTTCATTCAATAAAGGTGAATTTCAAGGGATAGATAATAAGTAATAAAAATATTGGGTATTGTACATTTTAGATCAAATATAAGCACCAAAGTACTTACTTACCGGCTGAACTGTCCGGGGATAATTGCCTTACCAAGAGCGAGGACCTTAACTCTTGGCTTTGTTTTATACGTTTAGCCTTGTTTTTTGAGAATTTAATTGAATAACAATTGGTCAATTTTGAAATAGGTTTAGCACTTTTTAAATACCTGTTTCTCAACATCGTTTCTAAATTGCATTATGCTGCTTTTTAACATGCTATTTTCCTCTGCAGCCTAAATAAGAGGGATCAGTTAATGCGAAAGATAAATAAACTTAAGAGCCTCATGAGAAGATTTAGGACATACCTTTTCATAGGCTAACATTCGTTTAGATAAGTTATCGAGAATTAACTTGAGTTGCTGGTTTTCGATCGCATATTCTTCTATAGTCTTGGATATAGAGGGGGGGTTTTTACTAGAAAAATTTAATTTAAATTAAGCTATTAATGGACTTATTATTCTTCCAATTATCAGTAGCATAAAAGTTTTTACGAACTTTCCAGACAAGGAAGCAGAATATTCTCCAGCTGAATTATTGGAAATGAGTTTTTTGTCGGTGGGAACAATAAAATATGATTCCACCATGGTCGAAGAGAGGGCGTCAGGTTTCGTATAAGTTTCTGGAATGAATTAAAGTTAATCAAAAGCCAAGAAATATAATAATAAACGTATGTTTAATTAAGTAATAAATTAACCTATATGCTGATTCAGCTTATTTTGAATAGGCAATGAGAGTGGGACAATATTATTCTCTAATGGCTTAGAGTAATCGTTAATATTCCGAAAACCACTAAGATGAAGAGGTACAGTAGCGAATGCGACTGGATTGGAAACTTTCGAGACTAATGATTCCACTATTTCCCAAAACTTGTTAAAAGGGTCAGAATCGTCGTCCTAAAAAGATGCAATTTATTTAAATCTGACCTTATTTTAGAAGAAACCATTCAAAAGTCAAATGCTTACATCAGCTGAATCATTGTTTTCTTTCAAAACCATATAAGATTCCTCGACTGAAACTGAGGATTGATTGAGCGAAGGGTTCAAAGATTCGACACTATCTCTAGGAGCATTTAAAGATGGGGTTGGAGCTAGCCGATATATAGTTTAAAAGATATATATTAAACATAACATGTCAAAAATAAAATAAAAATCTGGAGCATCGAAAGTTTATTTCTTACATTGTGATCGTTCATTGTTAGATTTGGTTTGGCTAATATTGTTCCTAGAGGCTAATGATGGTATGTTGAAGCCTGACCCATCATCATCATCATCATCATAAGAATGTTGGTTGGTCGAGAAATAATCTCTCGGAATTATTGGAGAGGAATGGCCCGCACTTGAAAGCCTTGATGTTTGCTGTAACTTTTGAATTTGCAAATTTTGTTGTTGATGTAACCTATGAGCCGCATAACTCGAATTCTGTCGAGGAGTTTGTCCTGGTGATGAAGAGGAGGGCGGCAATCGATTACGATGTGATGATGATAAAGGTTGTGAGTTGCTACCGGAAGAAGATTGAACAGCTTTTTGTCGGGGTGAAGACTGGGATTGTTTGCTTAATCGTCGTTGAAGCTCTTTTCCTTGACGATTATGATTCGCATAAAGCATTTTCAGGGTTCGAATTGCCTGTGTGATTGATTGGTAAACATAAACTAATGGCGGTAAGAAATAAATAAGGTGAGGAAATTACCTCTGAATCCGAAGTATAAGAAATGGCTAGTAGAAATTGTTCTTGTAGAAAGGATCAATGGATTAGCATGAAACAAAGATTTTTTATATGAAGTTAAAACCTCAAATTACCTGCTGCACGAAAATGAGCTTCCAATGCTTTTCCCCATTGCTCTTTCTCTTCGAACTCCTCTGCGGCGTTGGCATATGCGTGTGCCTAAACGAACAAGAAATTGTTTAAATCAAACCAAATATAAAGAAACAAACGATGAAAAAGACATATACTGTATTGACAGGGGTAGCTTCCATTTCCATATCTTAAACGGCGAAAAGAAATTAAAAGGTGATCTTGTTGTTAGAAGACTTCAAAAATTTTGATGTTGCCTTGACAACATCGATTACGAACAAAATAATTATTTCTCCGATTGTGCAGTTAGACCAGTTTATTGCAAGATTCGGGAGATTTAAAGAGGATCTACTGTCAATATTCATTATTTGGTTCATTGGCACTAACGTTTTATGAGAAACAGAGTGTGGCCTAGGTTTAGTTTTCTAAAAATAATTGTTTTCCAAAGATGGGTTTATTTGAGTCTTGATAAGCAAAGGTATCTCATCGCAATTTAAAAAACTGAGGGCCTAATCTTGATTTCCTAATAACCTTGTAAGATAATAAATAATTTCTAATTTAAAGGCAAACGTTGGTGATTTAATGCAGTTGTTAATTGAAATCAAAGAAGTCAATGGCATCACAACCATAATAACTAAAATAATCCTCTAAAGCCAACATACGTTCGTCTAATTCATGAAATTAATTATCCAACCTTTAAATCCAAAAGGAGCTTCCAACCTCAAAATGGATAGTTCTTTACCGTTTTCCTTTTGAGCAGTATACATGATGTTTAACATATAAATCAAGATTTCTACCAAAAGAAGTTGGTCAAATAATAATATTAATAGCTCTGTAAATTATATTGTATAATAAATTTTTTACCTTTTTCTTTTTAGCATCAATATGAGCTTTTATATTTTCTGCTCTCTTTTTTTGTTTCTGTGCCTTACTATTTGCGATATTTTCAAGGCGTGTTTTCCTAATGAATAAATTGGTTAAGACGGATTAATATTATATTATTATTACATCATCAAACATATATTCTCCAGGTTGAATCTTATACCAAGACTTTTCGCTGGCCTTTTTGGTTTTTTCAACACGCTTGATCGTCTTTTTAAGACGTTTAGGGTCATCCTTAATTTTTTCTCCGTAGGCTTTTTGCAAAACCTTCTTCCAAGATTCTGCCTCAACCAACTTCCCTGCCTATAAAGAAATACAGCAGTTTTGTAGAGTTAATAAATATTGAAAACAAATCCCAAATAATAAATACTGAGCAAAAATCAGAACACGGATAGAATACCTTTTCCGGATCTTTTTGCTTCAACATCCCGACCTCTTTTTTGTGGAGTTCCAACTATTAAAAATTTGAAAATTAACCATTGAGGGAACTGTAAATTTATTAACAAACTTTGACATTAAAAAACACCTTTTTAATAAGTTGCTTGTCATCCTTCTTTTTGTTCTTTTTCTTTTCGTCATTGAATTCAAACTTGCTGAATAAAATCTTATCTTCGTCAGCTTCTCCATCCTCAAGGGCAGTTTCTGTTGAATTTTTACTACCATTCTTTATGGGGTCTGCGATTGCTTTAGATTTTTTGTTTTGGGATGCCTTTTTCTTTTCTTTTTTTTGTGCTTCACGAACACGTCTTTTAATATTTTTTTCCCCATCTTTTTCACCAATCGTATTGATAGCAGCACGACGCAATTGAGCGAGTCGATCCGCAATACTTCTGGTAGGCGTAGTCTTTTTTGGAGGCACAGACATGTCATCTGATCAAAAGAGCTAGATTAATAACTGTGAAGTATGCTAAACGAAAAATAGTCATCAGCTATCAGACCAATTTGAACCTTCGTTCTGAACTTGTTCTTCAACATTGGATTTGTTTTTATGTTCATTATTGAGATCCTGATCATCTAGAGCAATTCTTTTCATCTTTTCCAGCCTTTCTAACTGAATCTCCTGAACCGTCTTGAGATTCACAGGATCAAGCTAAATTAATAGTCAATCGATAATGTTTAAATAATCTCAAAATGATGGAAGTGAAAATCAAACCCATTAAATATCAATACCTTCAATTTTTTCCCACGTCTTTTCTGTTCTTTATGAACTTCTTTAGAGATACGTTTCCTTTTATTGGGCTGAAAAGGAGTAGTGTTCTCCTGGAGAAACTAAGGTATAATATAAATAACGATTGAAAATTATTGAGATAAAAAACAAGTATCAAAGAGCCCAGGTACCTCGCCACTGGGTTCATTTTTGAAATAATGTTTAGGCGGTATCAAACTTATTACACCGTCGACAAAGTCACTATGTGCCTTTATCCGGTCCTAAAATATTAAGATAAATAAGTTAAATTCATAACTCTTGGAAAGTAAAAGCGGCCAACAGACCTCAAGACCGTCAAGAGAAAAAGTTGTAGCCATTTGATGGATCAGATAACTCAAATAATATATAATTTATTATGGATTCCACCAATCACACAATTTGATGATAATCATCGAGGTTGTAGATAAAACTTTTGCAAATTACAAAGAATTTGTCATATTTTTTGAGCAATTTAAAATGGTTAATTTTGTGTCTTTATTTAATATTAATGACAAAATTTATTATGTAATAAAAAATACTTTAACAAAAAATATTTTTTTATGATCACATGAAGCAAAAAGTAAAAAAGTTATAAACACTATAGTACTTAAAGTTACTAGTGGTATTTTTACTAAAAATACATTTAAAACTGTAAAAACTGCTTAATAGCACTCTGTAAAAACATTTTTTTGTATAATATTGTAGTAAATCAGTTTTTTGTTAATTCTAAAGGTATTTAGTGTTTTTAGTAAAATTTCTCAAATTATATTAAAACTTATTAATATTTAACAATATATTATTGTTTATTTTAAATTTTTTAATATAACTATAATTGTTTTTGCTTGTTAATTAGTTTTATTATTATGGTGTTTTATCTTATTTTACAGATTCTTAGTCTTCTAATGTGTTTAACTTGGATAATTTTTCTATAATAAAAAACAGTTTGTTTAATGCTGGCTTAAAAATTGTTAATATTTACACTGATAACTTTTTAAGAGATCTAAATACAGTTAATATAAGAGTTAATATTACAGTATTTTTTGAGGATTTAAACTTAAATATTAATATTAAAATATTTGAGTTGGTTTTTTTTACTTTAATTAAATTACAAACTATTATATTAGCTTTAAAATATGTTTTTTTTGTGCAATTATAATAAACTTGAACAGTCAAATTGTTTTAAATATATTTATTTGAATTGGTTTTGGTTTTACTTGACTTTTGTAATTATTATTGACTAAAGTATTATTACATTTTAAATATTATTAAAGATAAAAATCTTTATGTTATTTGGAGTCTAAATTTAAAAATTATTTAAATATTGTAGGTAATAATAAAGCTAATAAGCTAATTAGTATTATATTTTTTTTAATTGGTTTGTATTTTGAAATGATTTATTAAAATTAATAGTATGCTGTTTTAAAAAATATATGATATTTTATTTATAATATCTTTAAAATAGTTAATTGTGTTTATTAAAAAATTGGATTTGATACTAGAGTTTTAAATAATAATTTATTAAAAAATGTTAATTGAATTTAGTTGTTTCTGATTTGGTATCTTAATTTTTATATAATTGTTAATTTTATGAATAAAATTACAACTGGTTTGTATTTTTATTTTATAAAAACTTTATATTACTATTTATTTATAGCTGTACAGAAATGCTTATATAATAAGTATTATTATAGTATTTTATGATAAATTTGAATTTTTTAATTATTTTTTTTCATATAAGATAGATTTTAATATTTACAAAAAATTACTAAATTTATATATTATTATATAAAAATTTATTTTTTTAATCTATACAAATTATTATCATGTATATTATAACTGTTTTTTTATATATATTTAATAATATATTGTATATAATTTTTAATAAAAGTTTTATATTTAAAAAATAATACCAGAAATTTTTTTTTGTTTTAAAAAATTTTAAAATATTAACAAAATTGTGAATTTTGTGTATAGTTTTAAAATAATATATTAGAAAAAAATTTGGCTGATATATTTGTTAATTATAATAAAAAACAGTTTAATATTATATAATGAATTAATATTTTTTAATATTGGTAATCTTTTATCTTTGCTTTTAATAGTATTATAAAATTGTTTATAATTGTTAAGATATTAAATATTAGCTTTAATATATATAGATTGTGTTTTTTTTTAAGTATTAATAATATAATTTTTGTTATTATAAATATATAATATTATCTTAATTAATTTAAATAATTAATAATTGTATCTGTTTTATTTTATTTTTTATTTTTTTAACTTTGTTTATTAATTATAATATATTATTATTACTTTTTATTTTAAAATATATTTAAAAAAATTAGCTCTTTGTTTCCTTAATTTTATGATCATGACCAGAGCAAAGAGTAAAAAAGCTGCACCTGATATCTGTTCTGAGATATCTAATAAAATTTCAACCAGAGGAGCTCTCTCTATTGTAGAAGCAACTAGGCAAAACATTTTAGAAGCCTTCTTTTTACCCAGTAATCGTGATAAGCTGCCTTTGGTAGCCACTGAAGCAATTTTTTCATCTTTGGCTGGTTTCTCACCAGTCAAAGTTCCTTCAAAGAGACACACTTGAGTTAGTCTTAGTGTTGTTTCTATTCCGACTAAGAACCCAAAAGTTTTTAATAATAAACCAGTAAATAAGCTGGTTTTTCCCTCCATAGATTCAACACTTGGTGCTGCTAGCACCACTTCTTCAAAAAAAATGGTCAAAAAGACCAAAAGTTCAGAAAAATGGAGGCAGTTACTTGCTTCTGCTATTGTTACACCGAAACCCTTTGTGGTTTCCAATGAAATCTTAGATGAGATCTTCATAGCATTATCTGGCATGTCGTCTAAGATAGGCCAAGATCAATCATTGGCTGTATTGCCAAATGTGGCGTCTTCTGACAGATCATTACCGGTTTTAGAAGCAAATCAATCTCCTCCTGTTGGGTCACCTGTTCTTGGAAACTGGGCTGATCAAATAGAAACTGAATCATCTCTTTCTTTAGTTTCTGGTGCTCCTTCTGATGGTGCTTAGGAAACTATTACTAGTCATTAAAGGTTTGCTGGATGGGTGGCCTCCACTCTGGTGTCTGATGTTACTTTTAAGATCAAATTGACTCATGTTAAGGCTGTTTTTCAGTCTGTACATGGTTTCTTAGATGCTAAATCTGTTTCAAAAGACAATATGAAGCTTTTCTGTATGGAGTTTGCTTCTCAACAGTCTTTAGAAGCTGCATTTCTGGTTGAGCTTACAAGTTCTGTTCATTTGGCCACTCTCAAAATTGCCAAGTCTTTGGTGGTTTCTGAATCTGTTTCCTCTTTTGCTGCTGTTGCACTGCAAGATGTGTCTTTGGGTGTGTTTGCTGCTGACATTAAGATAGCTTTCAGTGTGTTTGGTAGTGTTGCTTGTGTTGTGCTGAAGCCTGCTGGCATTTGGCAATACATGATGGTTTATTTTGAAAAGTTGGACTCTACTGTGTCTGCTTTGAATCATTGATCAGTTTTGGTGAGCAAGGATAATATTAGAATTCTCCTTCTGGTGAATCAAAATGAGACTATTTTGTCTTGTGATATGTTTAAGGCCAAGTTGGTCAATCTCCCTTCTGGCTGTACTGCCTTTGAGATTAGTAATATGATCTCCCAGGTTGGTGGCCGGACATGTTTTATTCCTCGTTCACCCAATTCTGGTCATTATTTCCAGTTTGCTCTGGTTACATTTGTTTCCCGAATTGATTTGAACTCTGCAATTGTTAAAACTGGTACTTTAAGAAAATGCTGTATTTGGTGGGAAACTTCTGGTTGTCGGTAATGCTTTAGGTGTCAAGAAGTGGGCTATTTGGCTGTTGACTGCAAAGTTTCTCCATTTCTACCTCCTAAGGCTCCCAAGATGTTCAAACCACATTTTGTTGGTACTTTGTCTTATACTAAAGCATTTGCTTTCTCTGTTATGTCTGAATTTCCTCCTTTGGTGGCTTCCGCCTTTTCTGTAGCTGTTGTTGATACTGCTGTTGGGTCCAGATTGGACTCTTTGGAAAAGCAAATTTCGGATTTGGCTGCCTTGGTAAAGTCTATTTTTGAGCCTATTGGTTCTTTGGTTGCCTTGGTATCTTGTCTCTTTGATGATAATGCCATTAAGACTGTGCAGTTAGAGAAAGATCTCCTTTCTATGAAATATGCTTCTAACAATTTTGCCAATCTTCTGGTTGGTGTGTCTAAGAACATTGCTTGTCTTAGATCTGAAGTTAACTTTGGTGGCATGGATTATAATAATATACAGACCATCAAATCTTTTTTTTTGAGTGAAGACACTATTGAGTGTGTTGTCGCTTTGTGGCGGATGTCAGATGTTGAGATTAGGAGTAGTGTTGAATCTACTAGATTGTTTCTTAATGAGTTTATTTTTGATTCTAGGAATCTGAATGGTGTTATTGAAAAAATTCATGGGTTAGAGTTATTTCCACCTCCTATTGTTTTAGTATAATATGTTCTTGACTGGTCTGAGTGGCTGGTTACATGTAGAAAACACATGATTAGCACTTAATTTAGATTAATTCTTCGATGTATTGTTTTAGATAGCTTTTGGGCCTCGCTCGTTAAATGAATAAAAAAAAATATATATTTAGATACTACTATTCAAGAAATTATATTTAATAAAAAACTTTTGCTATTTTAAATGTTAAAATTTAAATTATTCAGTTATAGATTACAAAATATTTTTATTTTTTTTAAATTATTATTCAAATCTGTAATTGGTTTTAAGATTTTAGAATTTAGTTTTATTAATATTAAGTTTTAAGCTAAAACTTTATTTTATTATTGTTTATATTATTGTGTTTTTAATTATTTTAGTTATTATTACTATTATAAATTTTTTGATTAGTTCTAAATAAATTTTTTAAAATTTAAATTAATTAGTTTAATTATATTAATTAAATCTATTATTAAGTCTATTAGTATTATAATTATTATTATTTTTAAAAATCTAATTAAATTAAATCAAATTAAATTTTAAATATTATTTAAATTTAGTTTAAATTATGAATTAAACTTAAACCAAACCAAGTTTTTAAAGTAAGTTTAATTTAAATTTAAAGTTTATAAATTGTTTGAGTTTAATAAAACTAAAAAAATATATTTTTGTATTACCTATTTATTATTTATTTTTTTGTTTAATTATTATAATTAATTAAAAAAAATATAAAACTATATATATATAACAACTTTGCTTTTTAATTTACTAAAATAAGCCTATTATTTATATTATTAAATATTATTAAAGATTTAAAATTTAAAATAATAAAATTTAATATTTTAAATAATCTAAATATTAATATTTTTAATAATTTAAATATTAATATTTTTAATAAATATAATTTTTAAAATAAGATATAGAATTATTTTAATAAGTTTAAATAAACAAAAAAAATAGTTAAATATATAGTCTCAAAATATATATATAAATATTAATTATAAAATTTTTTTTTTCTTTTATATTTAAAAATTTATCAAAAAGTACATTTGTTGAAAAAAAGTTTTTAATTATTCAATACAATAAATTTAAATCTTTTTTGTTTGATTATGAGATCATAATTAGTTTAAATATTGTTGTTATAAAAAAGTCTATTAAAAATTCTGGGTTTAACAGTGATAATAAACATGTTTTTTCTAAAAAAAAATAAAGAAATATGCTTTAAAAAACAGTGTTAATGACAAAATAATTTTTACTAAGACTTTAAGTAATCATTTTTAAAGCTTTAAAATTGGTAATACTACTGAATTAAATAATGTTAACATAAAAAAAAAGTGTTTGGTGAAGGAAATTAGTGTTAATTATAGTAAAAAAAAACACTTTTAATAAGAAGAATTTTAATTAAACACTGAAAAATCTATGAGTAAAAACCAAAAAAGTGTTGAGAACATCTTTAGAGAAAATTAATTTCTTAAGTAATAATAATAATAATATTTTATTAAATGCTTTGTTAGCTTTTTTTTTTTCTTTGAAAAATTTGGTTAATGTTTTTATTAGAAAATTATTTGTTTTGAATATTAGCTTAAATAATATTATTGAAAAATTTTCTCAAGATAAACTTATTGTGATTAGAAAATTGTTTTTAAAAATCAATAGTTTTGAAAAGGTGTTATTACTTAATAGAAATTAACCAAAATCAAAAATAATATTATTATAATATATTAATCAATTATTAAATAATAATATAAATAATACAGATCAATAAATAAAATTAGAAAACATAATGTGCACATGATAGTATAAAATGTGTACACAATAATATACAAAACATACACAAATATACTCAATTCAATACAATTATAAACAAATAAGTTAAAAAACACTTATAGTCAAATAAAAAATCTAATAACTTAGTAACTACTTACTAATCAATTAGAATAGACATAATTATATATAATTTAAAATATGTATATATGTAATAGCTTTTTAATTAGAAAAAAACATACAAGAAAGAAGAATAAAAAAGAACAAAAAGTTAATTAGACAAAAATAAAGAGAAAGTAATAAAATTAAATTATAATTCCAAAAAAAATTAAACAGTATACTTTTTAAGCTTAATACTGAGATTAGTAGAATTAAAGACCTTTTTTCTTTATAATTTGGTCTTTTATAAATGACTTAAAAATTATTATCTTTTTTTACTATTGCTTTTCTGTTAAAAAAAAACAATAGTAAAAACATCTAATATGTTAACAAAAGCACAAACAAAACCCAAGCTTAACAAAATTAAAAACACATTAAAAGAATATTAAATACATGAAATTATCTAAAAAATACTTGTAATACTTTAGTCAAAACTAACAGTTAATGTAAAAATCTGGAACAAACTTTCCATATTTTTGAAAAAATAATCTCTAATTAGATTATTTTACAAATACTAATTTTGTTAAATTTTACTTTTTTTATTTTAATCCTCTTTAAATTTATTAAAAATAAAGTACCACTTTACTATAAGTAAAGAAATACAAATATCTAGTATTAGCATAAAATAAAATAAATATCTTTATAGAAGTCTTAAAGAAAGACACAATTAAAGATATAAGAATATAGTAAGAATTCTTCTTAAAAAATTAGTTAGTAATAACAACCAATAGCAATTTTGACAGAAAAATTATATTACATATCAAACTCAATAACAAAAACACTTACCAAAAAAATTATCCAATATTTACTAGAAAGTTAGGAAAACTTACTAAACTAACTTTTAAATTTTTATATAAAAAAATAGTAATAATATATTAAACAGGAATTCAGCATAAATTAAAAACAACACTAATCAAGACTAATATACTTATTTTCATATTAAAATTAAATAATTTACTATATTATCACTTGATCTCAAAAGCCATAAAAATTAATTATAGTACAATCACTAAAGAGAGAAAAAACACCTATAACATTTGATATTTACTTTGAGATTTAATTTTAAACTATTTAAGCCACTTAAATCTTAGTAATAATTAATTGCATAAATTAGTAGATCAAAGTGGCAGAACTAGCAACAATCACTAATTTTTTTAACCAAAATCTATATTATTAATTTCAAAAAAAATTAAGATTACTTAATAATTGTTTTTTAGCTAAATCAATTTTTAACTACTATATGTACTATTGAATTCAATACTTATTTGAACAAGATCCAAAACCCCAAAAACAAAAATAAAATCTATATTTAAAATTAACTCACCATATTATACTATCTAATACACAATTATTTCCAATAACTTTGGTACAAATACACCAAAAAATTGAGGAATACATCTGAAAAAGATTTCTACTTATTTTCAATAAAAACAAAAAAAATGACAATAATTAAGATAACCAATTAAAAATCTTAGTATAAACATCTCATTAAGAAATTGTGGATCAACAGCAAATTTTAATTTCATTATATAAAAAATCTCAGATTACATTATTAAAAGCTTTATTTTATTATTTGTTATTAGATAAACAAATTAATATATTACTAAGAGCCATGTTTTTATCTATTATAAAAACAATCTTTTAAATTTTTAATTATCTTCACATCTTATTTGGAAGAAAATTTTTGAAAAACCCATTTTAAAAAAATATTTAACACAATTCTTAAACTTATCTTCTTCACAACCAAACTTTTAGGCTACTTGAAAACCTGAGCTTAAATCTAAACCTGAATCCAAGTTTTAACATAACCAAAAAAACAGAGTACTAGAAAAAAAAGAAAAAAAATTCTTAAACAAATTAGAACCAGAACCAATAGCTTTTTCTGTTTAAATATCTGTAAATTTTCAAAAAATAACCACTCAAAATTAGCCAACTTTACCAGAGAAAAAGATACTTATATTTGAATTAAAAAAGCATAAAAAACAATTCTAACAAATAATTGAAATAAAAACTACAGTCTTTAAACCTTACCATTTTTTTTAAAAAACATAGCTAACTTCTAGTATCAAAATTTGAATTCCAAATCTAATATTTTTGTATAGTTTTAAACTACATTCTTAGAATATTTCTACAACTTTAATACTATTATTAAACTTTAAATTAGATTCAATACTATTAAACAACAGTTTAATGAAACAGTAACTAAATATTTCAGTAGGTTTAATTATGTCTTATAACAAATTAGAGCCATAAAAAACAACTATTATACAGCTTCTCAGATTTTTAATTAGTTTATAAGAGGATTAAAGAGTAGTATTCTAAAATGAATAAGACAACAACATCCAAAAGATCTATTTCAAGCTGTTATATTGGCTTAAAATATTAAGTCAGCTGAAGAAAAAGCTAATCACAATAAAATAGTAAACTTAGTAATTAATAACAATAACACCAAAGAATTTAAAAACAAGATTACTTAACTTGAGGAGAAATTATTTCAAAAGATAGAAAGTTATCTTGTCAATATTAGGTCCTAAATACCAAATTAATATTAATTACTACAACCAATAAAACCAAACACCCTTTCAAGATTGCAGTTATTAAAATCCAAATAGGAATTAACAGAATATACTAATGTATTATTATTGTTAAAAGCACAAATATATTAAAGCCAAATACTAATTATTGTAGTTCCATTAAAATTTATAAAAAAACAATTTATGAAATTCATCTCTTGACAATTAATATATAATACTTCAGAATTAATACTTAATATTAATTTAATAGTATTTTCAGCAATAATTATTATGACAACAAAGTTTAGTTTAGCCATAATGCTTAGTTTTATTATAATAATTATAACAAGCACCAATTTCTAAATTACATTTCCAAAACTTGAATTAGAGAAAAAATTATTCATCCTTAAATTCAAATTTTTTGGATCAACTAGCAGCAAACACAATAATATCACAAAATCTGAATTAAAATAATAATAGATAATATAATACACCTATATATTATTAATAAGTATTTTTTAATCTATCTGAACCACAAGATTTTTATAATATAATATTTCATAAAAATCAAAATATTAACATTATTAGAAGCCTTATTATTAATACCAAAAAAAGTATTAACACAATTTTTCTTACAACTATTATTAATAATAAAATATTAACTGTCATATTTTCTTTTAAACTTGAAAAAAAAAATTCACTTTTACTTTGTTTAATAAAACCACTTTAAATAAAAATATACTAATTACTGCCATATATACTAAGATAAAAGCAGATAGTATTACTTATATAAATTAGAAATTATAATAAGTAGATAAAATAGCCAATCAGAAATAAGCATAATAAAAAGAGAAATTCCAGAATTTCTCTTAAAAAATTACAGAATTACAGAATTTTTTTCAAAAAAATTGAAGAATTTCAAAAAATCTCATATAATATAAATTATGTATATATAGCAAGAATGTTAAAAGCAAAAAAAGTATTTAATAGAATTTAAATTTAGTTTAAAACAACAATACTCCTTTTTTTAAAAGATACTTTTCTATAACTTAAAGTGGAATTATACTTATATTAATAAAAAATCTATTATTATTCAAATCCATATTATCATTACTTAATTAAAAAAATATTAATTTATTCTATATTATTAATACTCTATGTTGATAGAATCTAATACTTAACCATATTGGACCAATAGTTCTTAATCATAACTATTGACAGAATACTAATTTTTTATTTCTTTTTTTATTTTTATTTTTTTTATTTTTTTTGTTGTTTATTAATTGATTAAAGAAATTAAGTACTAAGTAATTAACATTAAG
Organism: Geosiphon pyriformis; assembly: GCA_016748015.1. NCBI lineage: Eukaryota > Fungi > Glomeromycota > Glomeromycetes > Archaeosporales > Geosiphonaceae > Geosiphon > Geosiphon pyriformis. The sequence goes on along the minus strand of JAAOMT010000503.1, from coordinate 18,796 downwards.
GATAGTCTAATAAAAGATCTAAGAACAAAGATAAAAATTTAAGAATAGCTTACCAAAAGGACATAACTGTTAAAATAAACTGGCCATTATGCTAAAAAAAGAAATTTACAGAAAAAATCATTAATTGAATTTCTGTTTATTATACAAAAAACTTAACCAAACTTTTAAACTCCAAAATTTTTAGAAATTACTAATATTAACAACTATTAAGCACCAAGTTACAGATTTATTATTTGTTTCAACACTCCAAATAATTATTTGTAATATTAATATACTTATTTTTACATCAAAATTAAATAATTTATTATATTATCACTTGATTTAAAAAGCCATAGAAATTAATTATAGTACAACCATTAAAAAGAGAAAAAAACACTTATAATAGCATCTATTCTTTCAAAATTTGCTGAGATTATTAGAGCAATATTTACTTCTGAATTAAACTTGGTATAAACATCTAAAAAAACTAGAAATGCAAAAATCTTGGTAAATACTAATCTCAAAAAATCAGCTGTATGTTTAGATCAAACTGTAATAGTAAAAAATTTTAATTAAATTGTTAGCTGAGACTGTGTATGCTGTATTTTCTAAGTTTGGTATTATTAAGTCAATTAAAATACAATTAGTAAAACTGTGATAAAAAGCTGTAGTTGAATTTAATTAATCAGATTACACTAATCTAATTGCAGTAAAATGGTCCATCTTAATCAAAAAAATATTGTGTATATTGTTAAAGCTAATATAGACAAGAAAACATAAAATGCTAAAGATTATAATAGAACACTGCTCTATATGTTGCCAATAAAAACAAATGCTTATAATATCTAAAACTTTATTGGATCTGTAAATAGAAAAACATATGTAATAGATTATTATCTAATTACATATGCCTGAATCAAATGTGCTGTGATTTGTTTCGACTTTAGTAAATCATTGGATGCCATTATAAAAATTACATCAGTGTTAAAGGACACCAATTTGTACTGGTTTTGTTTGGGTTCTGTCAAGTATATAAAGTATAAGAATTTAAGTTATATATTATTAAACTATACTATAAGTAAAAAAGTTTTTTCTGGTAGTTTATTTTATAAAATTTTGTCAGAAAAAAATAAAAACAGACTGGCTATTATCTATGTCAAATATTTGGCACTTATTATGTATCCTGTTTTTTTTGGTAGTATTTTTTAAATTAAGATTGTTGGTAAATTCTTATTTTCCCCTTTTTCTATGTAAAATAGTTCAGTAAGTTATGGTTCTTTGTTAAAGGTGAAGTCTCTTTTGCTTATATCTAAAAATGTAAATAATAAGTTTACTACTATTAAGCACAGTCTTATTAGTTTTATAAAGCAAATAAGTAAGCTGGCTAAAAAATTGGATAGACTTAAGCCAATAATTTTTTAGCTTAGTCTTAAATGTTAATCATTAATAACTTCTTTATTATAGAATTAAAAAACAGATATATTAATGAATAAGAGTTTGGATGTAGCCATTAGTAATGAAACTATTACAAAAGCAAAAATTTTGAATTAATTAATTATTAAAAGATTTGAAGATAAAATAAACAATTTATCAATTATAGTTATAAGTCTGTTAACAAAAGTAGATAATAAAAGTTTAAATTTGAACACTTTTTTTCAACAATGACTAATTTGATCTAAAAAATTGTTACATATAATATTAAAAGTATTAATGTTTCTGTTAAGCAAAAAAATGTTGTTTATTGATATATTAATTTAGATAATATGATTTTTATAATTATAAAAACTAAATTAAGATCTAATATTAGGCCTTAAATTATAAATAAGTTTAAAAAAATACAAATCTTTACATTTGGTTTGGACAAAATTTTTTTGGCACTAGAGTGACTATAATTATAAACAATTTTTTGGCTTGTCATGTCTTAAAAGTTAACAAAATTTTGAACAAGATTATTTCAGTTTGTTTTTTATTTAAGAATAAACTCTCAGTGATAATTTTAGAGTTGTATACTAATGCTTTTATTAAAATTAGGTTTAAACAAGCATTAGAAATCAATTTTTTTATTGTTAAGACAATTAATTTCAGCACTTTTGTGGTTTTAAGTAGAGATTTTAATAAGAGTGAATTCAAAAAGAGTGTGAGTTTTAAGTTTTATTTGGATCTAAATTTGGTCAATGTATTTAATAAACATCTGCTAATTAAAGTTTTTACTTAGAGCAATTCTAGAAGTATTAAAAAGATGTTAGATTTTATATTTGTAAATAAAAACCTGATATTTGTGGTTACAAACCATAAGATTAATATTGTGTCTGAGTTTTTTGATATAGATTATAAGACAGTCTTAGTCTTAGTCAATTTGAGTGGTTTTCTAGATGTTTGTTTTAATAGTATTTATAAGTAAGCTAATAAAAATTGATGAAAATTCAAAATAAAAGATGCTAATAAAATTAAGTAAATGCAATTTAAGAAGTGCTTTTCTACTAAGCTGTTGGTAATATTAAATGTGTTTAAAAAAACAAAGAATTGTAATAATTTAAATACAATATAAGAGGTATTAAAAGAAGCTATAGTACAATTTGCTAATGTAGTGTTCTTTAAACATTGGTATAGTAAATATAATTATTCAAAAAACAAGCAGTTCTTAAAATTTTTTAAATTGGAACTGTTCATTGCTAAGATTATAAAGAAATAAAATTCTGAAAATCTGTTAGAATTTAAGTGCTTTGTTAAAGTTTGGTTGACTGTTAATGATGTTAAAGCATTTAAAATTACCAGTATAATTTAAGATAGTATAAAATCAATAAATATTATTAAATATTTGTTAATAATTAAAAAAAAGTATTAGAAATTTAAGTATTATAAATTAAATCATCTGAAAATACAGCTCTTAAAAAAACAATTAATTAATATATAAAAAATTTCTGTTTTAATAAAAGATAAATAATAAAAAGTGTTCTAAAATAGTTTTTTTGCAAAGTTGTTTCGGATTACCTGGTGGTTAGAGATAAATTGGTAATAAAACTTGATAAAGTAAAGCTTAAGATTGATAAAATTATAGAAAAATAAACAAGAAAATAGTTAGTATTCTTAAGGATGTTTAAACATTGGTTCTGTTAATATATGTTTTTGAATTATGTAAATAATAGTGTTTTTACTGATATAATAAAGAATATTAATATAGAAGAATTAGTTTTGGTGGTTGATAGTTTGTTGAATGACAGACTGTTAGATTGTCAAAAATCCCAAATGAATTGTAGAAACATTGTAATAATAGAATATTAAAATATTTTTTGAGGTTATTAAATTTGTGTTTAACTTTAAATATGGTTTCAGTTTCTTAAAAGAGTGTATAAGTTTCAATGATCTCCAAACTTTATAAATAAGATAACATTTTAACAAATATCCAATCTATTGTATTGATCAAAACAGTTAAGAAAATTCTGTTTAAGATTCTCTTTAATCAGATATTTTTAACATGTAGCAAATTTGATGTTTTTCATGATAATAACTTTTTGGTATTGAAAAATATCTTAACTTAGTCCTCTATTTTTGCCATTGAGTTAGTTATTGAGAATGCACTTGAGAAAAATAGAAAGCTTTAGTTGGTTTTGCAAAATATATACAAAACTTATGATTTAGTAAGATGATATTATTTAAGAATTAACTTACAACACATTAAGATATATAACCAGTTTATTAAGTTTTTTGACAATATACATAAGAATTAAATTAATAAGATAATAATTGATTTTAGATTTTTAGATAGTTACAAAGTACATAATAGATTGGATCAAAGTAAAATTTTCTTTCCTTTTTTTTAGAGAATTTTCTATAATCTGTTTTTGTGTAAAATTAAGAGACATAAACACTTGTGTAAATACCAAATTAATACTAGATTTGTGGTCAAAACTGGCAAAATTAAGACTATTAGAGAAAAAACTTTATTTTTTGCTGTTAATGTTTTTATTAATAACACAATTTAGATCAGAAGTAGTTGAGTTTCTACACAATATATTTTAAATATTGCTAGTAAGTTCTTTAATGTTAATAATATTTTAATTAATAATAAAAAAATAGGGGCTATTCCTATCAATTAAAGTATTAAAACTGCTTTGTTAATAATTAATAGTTTGCCAATTTCAATTGTTAAAAAAAGTAAATTACACAAATATTTAGGAATTTTTTTGTTAACTCAGAGTCTTTTTAAGTTTAGTATGACTTAAGCTTATACAGATTTTAGATTTTTTTCTAATATGATGTTAAAAAAAATAATTACAAATAAACAGTTCTCTTATTTAGTATTAACTGTTTTGTAATTTATAGTTAATTATCAGTTACAGTTTAGTTTTATTTCATCAAGTGTATATTATAAGTAATATATAATAATTAGAAAAAGTCTTAAAACCAAGACTGAGTTGTCACATAACTTTTTTAGTAAGGCTCTGTATTATCTATCCTTATATAATCTAAAACTTTTTAAACAAGTACAGTCTAAAAAAAAAATGGCTTTATTGATTGTTTTTTCTAATATAATAGATATTTTTATATATTTGTTTGAACATAAGTTCTTGAATTTACAGATTCTGAAGTGATTTTTTTTGAATCTTTTGCAGTTTTCTGTTAAGTTATGTGTTAGTTCAGTAAACAATTTTTTGGCTAAAGTGGTGAAAATTTTTTTGAACAATAATTTATTTTTGATAACTAATTTGTCTGGTGTATTTTGTAGTCCTAATAAGTTTTTGATGTTAAATATTTTGGAAAAATTTCTGTATTATAATTCTGTTTTTTTTTTAAAGCAGTTTGAAATTGCATTTAGTAACAAACTTTTAAACAAAAAAAAAGATGTGATAAATTAGAAAATATTTTATAAATAAAAAAAATTAAATTTGAAGAGCTTTATGTCTTATTAATTTAAGCTGACATCTGAATTTTTGAGTAATAAAAGTTTTTTAGTAGTTAATTTTGTAAATACCAAAAAGTTATTTGAACTAAATATTTTAAAATTTAAAAAGTTCTTTAATGTATAAAGAGGTTTACTAAAAGTTTAGTCTGGTTTTATTAAGATTTACACAAATAGATTCTTAAAATGCACTGGTTTTGCTAAGATTGCTAGTAAAATAGCTGTTTATTTTTTAGCTGTAGATATAAGTATTGATGTTAAAATACATAGACTTCTATTTTTTATAATGATTAAACTACAGACTATTGTGCTGTTCTTAAAATGTGTTTCATCTTTTTGTGTAATGGTTTTGCATCTAAATAGCCAATTTGCAATTGATATATACATATTTAAGGTTTTGTTTGCTGTACCAAACTTCTGTAATCAGTGTTAAATAAAAAAAAGACATATTATTAATTTAATCAAAGATAAAAATTTTTTTGTTAAATAAATAAAAGTTAAAAATTATTTAAATATTTTGAACAATGTTAAAACTAATGTAATAATAGGTAAAACTGCTTATTCTCTTTTTATTGCCAATTGAAGTTTGAGAATAGTTTATAATGGCTAAGAAAAAACTGTATTTAATAATACATATTATTTTGTTTGTGATTTATACAAATCTATTTGTTGTGTTTGATAAAAGGCCAGCTCTAATTATAATGTAATTTCAAGTACAATAATTAGAAAGATAGATTGATTAACTACTGTAAAAATCTGGTATTCTAATTCACATATGTTTTTTGAATTTACTAGTAAAAAATCTGTTAATTAGTATATGTATTTAATAAAAGCAGTATATAAATAGCTATTAATAATAGTTAAAAAGAGATTATATAATAAGATATACCCTAGTATGTTGTGTTTGCTGTATAATAAGATAAAGGTATTTAATTATATTTTTATTTATGCTAAAGATGATGATATTTAAAAGAAAATTTTGACAGAAGTTTCTAAAAAGTAAGTATTATTGGCAGATGTTTACTACTTGTTTTTTTTTACTGTTTTGTGAATGTTTTCTTAATGTTTTTTGAATATAAATCTATATACAGCAATTTACAAAAAATTTGTACTAAGAAACTAATATGCTAAGACTGTTATAATTTTTGATAAGAAAGTAAAAACTGTTTCTTTTTTTATTAAATATGTAATATATCTGATAAAATTACATTGCTCTAAGATATAACTTATAAAATCTAAGCATAAAGTGAACATAAAAAAGGCTGAATTGGTTAAAAATGATAGTTTGGTTCAAATTTGTTTTGTAATATAATGTCTATATTATCAGATAGAGTAATTTAATTGCTTAATATAATAGAATCTTTTGTGATTAGTTTTAGTAGACACAAATTGTGTTTTTTTTTGTTTGAATAAAAATACATATGTTAATATAGATATTTAGTATTGTTTTATTTAATCCAATGGCTAGCTATATATAATAAAAACATAAGCTGTATTTAGTTTAAGCCACTTAGTTTAAATATATATATTAGATAACAATTGAATTTTACTTATTAAATATTAATAATAATAAAAAAATATTATTAAACTTTTATAATATTATTTAGAAACTTTTTATTAAACAGAATATATTATAATAAAAAATATTATAAAAAACACAAAATATTCAAAAAGATTACAAATTAATTAAAAAAATATTTTAACAAGTAAAATTGTTGATTTTTTAGCCAATTTAATTAGAAAACTACTTTAGTTTTTTGTAATAATTGTTATTAATATTAATAATAAAAAACTTTATAATATAATTATTATTTAGTTTATTAATTATTAATGACTAATTGTTATAATAGAAAATCTTAAATTAATTGAAATATTTTAATATTTAAATTTTATTTCTTAATTTATTTGTACTAATATAATTAAAAATAAAATTATAAAATTTTATACTTTAATTAAACAAAAATTAAAAATAAGTATTATCTTTTTTATAAAATATTTTTTTTATTTTACCTATATTTATACTTAAATATATTAAATCTAAAATTTTTTTATATCAGATTTTTAAATTTTTTTTAATAATTAAGTTTTTGTTTCTATTATTATTATTATTTATTATATCAATAATAATTAAAATTTTTAACAAATAATAATTTACATGAATTTGTATTAGTTAATAATTAATAATAAAATTAATATATTATATAACAAATTAGTATTATTTAAGATTTAAAAATATTATAGTGTTCATATTATTAAAAATTATATTAATTTAAATTAATTTTTATTATTACTTTTAAGCTTAATTTTTAATATTAATATTATTTAAAACTTAAAATTATTATAGTGTTTATATTATCAAAAATTCTATTTTTTAATATTGACTTAAATTGGTTTTTATTTTGCTTTAAAACCAAATTTTTAATATTAGTATTATTATTTATATAGAAAAATAAAAAAAAATAATAGTATATAATAGCCAATAATAAAATAGAAAATTATTAAAATATGTAATATTAAAAATTTTAAAAATACCAATAAAAATTTCAAAAATTTCAAGAATATTAATAAAAATGTTAAAAATTTTAGAAATATCAAAAATTTTAGTAATAACTTTAAAAAATTATAGAAATTTTAAGAATTATATAATATAAAAATTTATATATATATTGCAGAAATATTAAAAACCAAAAAAACAAACATATTTTAAAATTAGTCTAATTTTTATTATTATTTTAATTATATTATAATTAATTTAATAAATATATTAATTAAATTATACTTAATATTATTAATTTATAAATTTTGACTTATTTTGTTAAAATTCAAATAATTTTTATATTAATATTTTTTTTATTTTTTTTATTTAACGAGTGAGGTCCACACACAACCTAGCACTATATATCAAAGAAATGATCTAAACTAGGCGTGAATCATGCACTTTTTACATGTGACCAGCCACTCGGGCCAGTCAGGACAACACTATACAGCTATATAGACAGAAGCTAAATCACCAATGCCAGAAAAAAACATATAAGACTTGCAAAAACCAAAATGCACACCAAAAGCTTTATCAATACCAAGCAAATCAACCACACCAGCGGAAAGCTGTGAAGTTAAACCAGAGACCGAAGTAGGAGATAAACCATCCAAAGGAATCAGTCCGTGCTTTTCCATATAAGCATGGTGTTTGGCCTGAACCAACCAGATCTCATCTCTAAAAGTGAGGCCAAGAGAATACGCAAAATTAACAACCTCCAAACATGCCACCTTGGGATTATGGAAGACAGAAACAGCTTCACCGAACCATTCATCAAAAACAAAACTCTTATGGAGGGCCATGGATACTGAGAACCCTGAAACACAAGACAACAACAACTGCAACAAAACCGAAGAAGAGACAGAAGAACCAGAAAGTGTTCTCCAAGTGTTCATGTGAGAATTTAACAACCGACACCGAGCAGAATCATCAACCTTACAAGAAAAAACATGATCCGACATTTCTACATTACCACAATATAGACACAACACACTGGGATAAAGTCTATTATAAAGCCGTTTTTGAACAGCCACAGGCAACTGATGATGCAAAGCCTTCATAAAATAAGAACGCGTGTTAGCCAAAATCTTGTTAGTGAAACTGGTGGCCATATGCAAATCAGGATGCCACACCAAAGAAGAGCGGGACCAATCAACATCAGCACACAAGTTGACAGGCAAAATTTTAGAACCAGATCCCACCTCCCAACGTGCACGACACATGGCACGAAAAGTGTCATGGACAAAGTGCCTTGAATTGCCAGAGACAATGTTGCCATCAGTCATCAAAAAGTGTTCATCCAGGTGAGGAGGAAGAAACCAGTCAGAAACAGAAACAGCACTGGCAATTATATCAGCATGCTCGTTTCCCAAAATCCCAGAATGATCTTTAACTTTGTGCTAGGTAACTTTTAGGCCCTTATTGTATATGACGTTGGCAATGTGCTGACGCTCAACCCAACACCGTTTATGGAAATCAGGAACCACCAGACCCAATTCTGATTTGCAAGCATCCAAAGCAGACTGACTATCCAAAAATAAATGTACATTACTAAAAACAGGAACACACTCGAGAGCCAATGCAATTGCCTATAACTCAGCCATGGTAGATGACATCAACTCAGACATGCCAACACCCAAACCCATACCAATGTCCTCGAAAAAGACCGCAGCACCCGCTTCACAGCCAACTGTACCCAAATTTCTCAATGACCCATCAGTGTAGACCGATAGCACCCTTGCATTGACTTGCGAAAGATGATCGCAGACAGACACAAAACCAGAGAAACCCAGAATGTTCAAGAGACCAATATTAGCAAGAAGAGGGATGCGGACAGAAGAGGAATCCTCTCCAGCAAGAAACACAGCAGAAAGTCTGAACCACTCAGAAATAGGGCCATGGAGGTCCAGTTTCTTCTATCGCTTAAATGTAGACCAATCAAAGACAATACTATAATGATCACGAAGTTGGTCTACAAAGGCCACTCCATACTGCCGAAGTGAGGGGAGACACCTAGAGAAAACTGATTCACCCAAAACAGTCGACATGGGCATTCCACTATCGGCACGAAAGGAATTGGGAAAAGATCCATCCAAGGACAATTTGCAATTATAAAGCACATGAACCAAACCTGCCAAAAAATTATTAGAGGCGCTAACACGAATGCAAACAGGAGAACTCAATGGATAAATAGGGCACCAACATAAAACTTGCAGATTATGAGACCTATGAGAGAACAAATGATCCACAATCTCACCAGAGTTAGCAAAATTAATAAGAAAAGCAATCTTGCCTTCAGACTGAATTTGCAGGAAAGATCTTAAACCATAAAAAGAGGGGTAGTGAATCGAATTACTAGGAAAATCGAGCGGAAGTCCAGATTTAAGCTTCAGGCCCTTATGAATTATAGCATCCCACTTGTTGCAAATGCCTATAGGAACAAAGCTAAATTGTGTCCTGTAGCTAATTATAGGTTGGAGAACCGCTAAAACCAAATATAAGAACTGCTTATCAGAGATAGCCTTTTTAAGACCAAATTTGTAAAAAAACAAATGTCCGAATGTGCCTTAGCTAAACTGGGTTTGGAAAGGCCTTCAGTTGACAGAAATATGTCCAGATACTGATGGGATTCACCCTTTTTGGCAACAGAAATAGGGGAACCACTAATGAAAAGAGTGGGATTTCCAACTTTACAATTGATAAGAATAGCTATTGTCTTGTCATTGTTTATTAAGATGTCATTAATCCGAAAAAACTCACTAGCAATGTCCAAAATATGTTGAGTTGCACTCTGACTACTGCCAACCCAAATTGTATCATCAACAAAGGCACCAGCAGCAAAATAGGAAGAAAGCCCAACTTGCGATTCGACATGACCACTCTTGAAAACAAAATGAAAAATTAGCCTATACCCACAGACACTCTTCTGATGCTTGACTTCGCACAAAAGAGGATCATAAAAAATGCGCCACAGGAGAGGGAAAAAAACCTCTCCCTGATCTAAACCATCATGGACATAATAACCATCTGTCAAACCAAAATCTGTTATGACTCAATTAGTGCGACCTCTGTGAATGCCGCCAAAAAACTGAATAAATTTGTCACACATTTTAATTTTGACCAAACACTTCTCCAAATACTCTCAGCCAACTGAATTATACACCTTCTTCATATCCTGCAAGACCAGCCAAAGCTCTCTGTTCTTTTCCAGGGCATCTTCAACAACCAAACCAACTGCAAAAATAGGGGACTGTGTCGTTGTACCTTTCAAAACCGAAAAATTGTCACCATAAAGGACATCATGAGTGCTGCATGCTGAAAAAATCCTGTCTGAGAGTATTTTAGAGAGAATCTTGTGAGCTGTCTCAATTAGTGCAATAGGACAAGTATTTGTAAGAACATCCTCCCATTCATACGGTTTGGGAATCATCAAAACCCAAGCTTCTCTCCAAGAGCCAGAGACAGATTCCTCATACTGGCAAGAGTTCAAAAGCACCAAGAGCATATTAAGGACTGAAACATCATAATGTTTTCAAAGCTCATTTGAGATATCCGAAAGGCCAGCAGCTTTGCCATCTGGCAGGTTGGAAACAACCCCAAACAATTCGTCGAAGTCGATCAAACCCATTACACCAGAAAAAGCTTTGTCAAAAACATAACCCAAAGGATAATACTGGCGAGACCACTCATCATTAACGTCGAGCACCACCCTTCGCTTTCTAGTCCAGCCTTCCATAATCTCATCCACCTTAGACTTCACAGGAGCAGGATCCAACACCATCTCATCCCCTACCACCAAATGATCTAAAACCACCTTGTGGAAGGGTCGTTCCAAAACACTACGTACAGTATGATCTTTGTTTAACTTAAAACTCTCCATTCTTTTGTCAATTGCCGACTTGATCTGAGATTCTTTTGCACAGTTTGACTCTGACAACTTAGATGAATGGTAAGATTTCCTTATCTTGGCCAAAGCTGAATGAATGGTATTAAAATAAGAACCCGAAAGAAAGAGAGACTCCACAACAGAAGCATTAGCAGTATCAATTCCTTTCCATGTGTCAAGTAGAGAAATAAATTTCTCATGAGAGACCAAACAAGAGGCTTTAACAATCTTCAATACCAAAAGTTCTAATTTGTGAAATCTGGATAATACTCTATTATAGACACTGTCAAAACTCTTAAACCATTTTTTTTTGAAAACGTTTTCAGCCGACAAACACACCACTTGGTGAAGGTGACTCCACATTGTGTCCAGGTCCAAACATATCTTGGCAGCATAAAATTCATTATGGAACATGGCAGCATTCGCTGAAGTATCCTCTTTAAACTTGATCCAATCGGCGTCACCAGCATTCGCAAAATTGTACTTCCAGCAATCCTTATTCGCCCGATTGTGCAATGAGTTCAACTGCACATCCAGCAAACCACCAAGACCCATGGAAACAGAAATGGCTTTATGATCAGTGTCAAAATACTCTTCGACACCAGATACATCACAACCCAAAATTGTGTTAACAAGACTTGACAACACAAACACATAATCAATAATTTTAGCCACCCCATGAGAATTATTCCACATAGCTTTCTTTCCAAACACGCTTCTACTCAAAGAGTTGACCAAACCCAAATCAAAGCATTTTCTTAAGCTAGCACTTTTGTGAGAACCATTTTCATTGAAGTTACCACTCAAGATGATGAAGGAAGACTTATTTACCGCCCTTGCAATCAAAGAATTGATATCATCCACCTGAGAGAAACGTACTGCCAAAGATGATCCAGCATATAGCCCCAAAATTGACACAGACAGCTTATTTTTGAAGAGAATCTTAATAGAAAAAAACCAGCCAGGAATGTCTAACACCTTACACACATGCCGAGCCAAGAAATTGTTCATAATGATTGTGATCCCAGAACCCATGTGACCAGAACTCAAACCAGAAGTAAAAACCTGGACACCAACAAACTTATTCATAATCCAAGAGCGAACCCCATCTTTCAACTTAGTCTCAGTAACAATTGAAATCACATTGTTCATTTCTTTATGCCAACAAATAATATTCTCCTGTTTTGCAGGATTGTTCATACCCCTAACATTGCATGTGGCAATTTTCCAAATATAATTGGTCATTGAGATGAGAAGAGGACCAGAGGACCTGAACCAGCACACATCTGCTCTAACTTCACCAAAATCGAACCAATGGAGACATCAAAAGCAACCAATTTTGATTCTAAAACACCAATTTTAAAAGTCAGCACTTTGGAACTGCTATGACCCAATTGAGAATTATCATTACCAGAAAGGAAAGAAATGAATTGAGTCAAAGGAACGTCTAACACCATGTTGGAATCCAAGTCAGAATTAGTCACCATGAGAGAACCAAAGACGGACGGTTGAGGAGTATCCACTAGAGGAATCATATTAGAAGAAGGAACTAAAGGCACTGTTATGGGATGGTTTTCTTGTTATATTTAATTGCTGATATCCCGCTTTAATTGCAATCAGTCTTTCATGAGTTCTTCAATTCTATTTGTGTGATAATGTCACTGTTACACTGAAGGCTTTCTTTTTACTGTTGTGATGTAAGTTATTCTTTAATTCTTGATTGTTGTGTGTGTTTATGTACTCCTTCTCAGAGGCTGAACTGAAATTTACCCACTGTCTGGGGTCTTCTCTGAGGCTATTCTTGCAATTGCCTGATGTGTTTCTCTAATCTAGAAACACAGAATGTTAATGGTCTTTAGTGCTTTTCTAATTCTCACAATAAAGCTTTTATCAATTAGTAACAACGTGAATAATCTTGATCAAGGATTATTCTTCCAAGGGATTCAGTTGATGAATGATAGTTTCATTCAATAAATAATACAAGTAAGTTTCTTAATACTTTGGGTTGTAATAGTTCCGTTTTAAATATTTTTTTTCATTTCTTTTTGATTTTTAAAGGTTTCTTGGGATATTTAATTTGAAAGTATGATTTAAAGTGGAGTTTGTCGGATAAAATTGGATCTGTTGCTTGATAAGTTATGATTTTTATTACTTGATTGATTATTTCCCAATATTAAAACTACTGTATATATACATGTTTGTAGTTCTACGAGAAAATACTTTCTTTTTGATATTTCAACTTGGTGTTTGCTGCTATCACCAGTTGGTGTTGGCTGCTATTGTGAACTGGTGCTTGCCACTATCGCGAGATGGTGTTTGCTACTATGTTAATTATTATCTTTCTAAGATTATTACTGTGCTATATTATGATTGAATAGTTTGTATTATTTTTATGATTCTTTTTGCTAAATTCTTAAACTGTAACATTATCCCCTCCTTTCAAGATTGAGCTCCGTCGAAATCGAAGTTAATTTCTTCATTAAATTCTAAGTTACTATAGTGGTTCAATACTGTGTTATTAATTTGTTGTTGTAATTCTTGAAATTGCGAGTTTGTAAGTCGTCCAATACTGTTGGTTGTTATTATGTTCATGGTTGGGTCCAACAATAATTTGTGACAGTTTTCAAATGCTTTGAAAATTCTGTAAACTGTTTTTAAATGGAATGTAGTGTTGGTTTTTCCAATGAAAGGTTCTAATAGTTGGATAGTTGTTTTCTCAAACACTCTAGTTGAGTCTTTTGAGTATAATGTTTGTATGTTCAAGTGCTTTCTTAGTTGATAATAACAGTAATTAATTGGAAATTTCGTTTTCAAGTTGCTAAATGTGTCTGGTGTTAATTCACTTATTTCTATTTCTTTCATTATTAATATATTGCCCAATGCTATCTTTAATTTTTCAATAACTTTGCTAATAAATTTGTTGTTATATTTGGCAATATTATATGGTTCAAAATTATGTTCTTTTCTTGTTTTTGGATTTTCTATTGTTCTTTTTATGTATGTTATTTTAGAGCTATTAACTGTGATTTCTAGATCGGATTTTAATTGTTGTAAGCTTTCAACTAATTGTTGAGTTATATTGTTGATGTTTTCTGGAATAAGTATCATTGTTTTAATTTTGACTGTTATTTTGGAATCTTTTGCATGCGTTTTTATGGTTGTTAAATCATTTTTGCTGTGATCTAAGATTAATTATCTTTTTGAATAATGTTCAATTAAAACTATTGGTTCTAAATCTCATGGAATTTGTTCTGGTAGAATTAAAGGTAATTGTGTTCCAATTCTGGGTGTTTTTGTTGTTATTACTGGTTTACTGTAATAGAATTTCAGCCGGTTACCATGTGCTGCTTTTCTTAATATTTTATCATCTAGTCTTAGCTTGTATGCTCTATTTCCAAGTATTTTGTGAATATAAAATGGTCCATCCCACTTGTGATCAAATTTTCCACTCCACTGTTTTTCCATTTTTGTACAATGCAACAATACTTTATCTCCAATTTTGTAGCTAATTATATTATCTGATAACTGGTTATCATGTCTCACTTTTTGTTGTTCTTGTGATTGTTCAATATTTTGTGCTGCTTTTTTTCTTTTGTTTTCTAAAGTTCCTATTAATTCGTATGTTCTTCTAAGTAGTGTTTCCTGAAATGTTGTTTCTGTGATAGTGTCACTTGGATAAGTTGGAATAGTAAGTTCAATGGGTAATGTGGCTTTTCTTCCATAAACTAGTTCAAACGGTGTGAATTGTGTAGTATCTTGTTTTACTGTTCTATATGCTAGTAGTACTGCTGGTATGAACAAATCCCATTCTTTTTCATGTTCATTACTAATTTTCGCCAGTGATTCGCATAATGTGCGATTAAATCTTTCAACTAATCCATTTGTTTGAGGGTGGTATGGTGATGACAGTGGTCGCTTGATTCCAAATTTTTGGCTAAGTTCTTTTAAAGTGCTGTTTACGAAATGTGTGTCTTGATCTGATAGCAATTCTTATGGACATCCATGTCGGCAAATTAAGTCTTCATGTACGAATTGAGCTACGAAAATAGCATCAGCTGTTTTAATAGCTCTAGCTTCTGGCCATTTGGTGAGATAGTCCATGGCTACTGCAATATAACAGTTGTTTCTTGTTGTTATTGGTAAGGGTCTAACTAAATCAATTCCGATTCTGTCAAATGGCTGTCCAACTTTTATTGGTCTTAATAATTCCATTGTTTTTGCTCCTCTTCTTCGTTGGCATGAGTCACAATTTCTTATGTATTGGATTATGTCTGAACTCATTTTTGGCCAATAGTAACGGCTAGTTGCACATTGGATGGTTGCTGTTTTTCCAAAGTGGCCTGAATGAATATCTGAGTGCATGTTAAATAAGATAGTTTCTTTTTCATC
>JAAOMT010000127.1:0-94445 GCA_016748015.1 Geosiphon pyriformis | reverse complement strand
ATATTAAAACTACTGTATATATACATGTTTGTAGTTCTACAAGAAAATACTTTCTTTTTGATATTTCAACCTGGTGTTTGCTGCTATCACCAGTTGGTATTGGCTGCTATTGTGAACTGGTGCTTGCCACTATCGCGAAATGGTGTTTGCTACTATGTTAATCATTACTTTTCTAAGATTATTACTGTGCTATATTATGATTGAATAGTTTGTATTATTTTTATGATTCTTTTTGCTAAATTCTTAAACTGTAACAGCACCAAACTGAAATTGTCAAAATAAAGAAGAATGTTCGAAATTTGATAGGATAAAAACTCTACAGAGCGTTCCAGACGTGCCAAACGTGCACCCAAGGGGGCATCAACCATAGAGGGAGGGAGAGGGGTATTACCAGAACTTGAAGCACCAAAGAACAGAGAACCAGAACCAGAGCCATCAAGAGAAACACGAGAGACCGAAGCAATTGAGACCACTTGGGCCCAGGATTTGCCTCCAAAAGCGACAGGACGAGAGATCAGAACTTTCTTTTTAGCATATAATTTGGCCAACTGGAAACGAGTATCCAAGTTAGCAGGCTTTTTAAAAGATTTGTATGATTGAGAATCTGATGCAACCTCAGCATCACATTCCAAGACAGAATGACCGAACTTCTCATACTGTTCACAGTGAACCAAATCCAACCTAGCCCATGAGAGTCTCACTCCACCCAAGATTGGCTCCGTGTGAAAGATTCAAAACATATCACAGCACAGCGTGTTCTGTTGTCAGTCTCCAATGAATGATTAATGACACAAGTTTTCCCACCAGCCCCTTACAAAAGATTCCCAAGATCATGAGCTGTCGTTCTCACCAGCAAAGTGAACAGAAGCACCCTAAATTGATTCCTAAAAGCCCATGTTTCATGATCTCTCACAGTTTTGGCCACATGCACAGAATTTTTCCCAATTAGGAAAGACTATTTTGACGCCAACAGATCAGCCTGGCTAGATTCGGCAAACTCCACCACAGTCTTCTGTCATAGCCCAATTAACTGAACTTTGATAGACACTATCTGACCATACTCGGATACTGCGGTGATGATCATTTCCTTTGGCATATCCATGGGAATTTCTTTGATTACTACGGCCCGATCTGAGCAAATTTTTTGTCTCTTAAGATTGCTGTTTACTATGTTATTTTTCTTGGCCAATGATGTGGCCTTTTCCATGCTCTCTGATAAAGTAAACGTCAATCTGATGATCTCTTCAAATTTTGAGAGGGTAGTGGCCCTCCCAAAACCGTTGATTTTTGAAAACAATTTTCTGATCAATTGAGTTTTTACAGTCACCGATTTGCCTTCCACGGCCGAGAGATTAATATCTAATGCAAAGGATTTCCTAACAGCAACTTCCACTTGAGATTTAACAATCTTGGGATTCAACCACATTTTTTCTAAAAGAATACCAAGAGAAAGGAGGAAAGGACCACCATCATCATCATTTATGTTGTAATCTAACAAACCAAAAAGAGAGCCGCAGTCCAAATTATTCTTAACTTTCTTTGCCTTAGGAGTAGTTGTAGCCAAGCCAAGAAGAAAACCATCATTACCACCAGCCAAGATGCCACTAGCAACACTGTCACCAGAATCACTTTCCATATCCGAGTATTGACTCCCACCAGAAATAGATTTAGCCAAAGCAGCTTTGTTTTTATCACCAGACTGATCCATATGGCGAAAGGAAATTCTTTTTTTTTGAGAAGAGAGACCACCAACAGAACCAGAAGAAGCACCAACAGAAGCTTTCTTATTCGACATACTACTGCCAGAAGCAGCTTCCGAGTCCACAATAAAGAGATTATTTATAAGAGAAATGTTAAGGTACAGCAAGTGAAAAACAAAAAACTACTTTCAAAATATGACTCTTTTTCAGGAATTTGGAATGAAGGAGAAAAAGAGTTTTTTTTATTAATATTATTAGCATTAAATATATTAACTTAATAATATTAGAACAATAACTTTTAATTATAATTATTAATAAGATATTAACTTTTAATTTATTTATTTATTTTTTATTTTTATTTTTTGTTTATTAAATTGATTAAAAAAAATACTAAGATTATAAAATCAATAATTGTTTAATAAAAAACACCAAAAAAAATGTAAATATAAATATAGAATTAAAATTGCTTATTAAAAAAGTGTAAATATCAGAATAAACCAATCACTATATTAAAAAAACATATATTTAAATTAATTATAATTATATTAAATATCTGTTTATTATATAAAAAACATTATTAACTAAATCTTTAAAAAATTTTCAGATTACAATATTTATCAACTTAAATATTAAATTACAAAACTATTAATTTATTTAATAAATTTACTTGTAATAATATTATTTAAAACCTAAAATTGCTATAGTATTTATATTATTAAAAATTATGTTTTTTTAATGTTGATTTAAATTAGTTTTTATTATTGTTTTAAAGCCAAATTTTTGATATTAGTATTATTTGAAATTTAAAATTATTACAATATCTATATTATTAAAAATAATGTTTTTTTAGTATTAAATTAAGTGGTTTTTATTATTGCTTTAAGCTGAATTTTCAGTCAAAAAAGTTAAAAAAACAATTTAAAAAAATTATATTTACTTTTTTTTATATAATTTTACTATTAATTTTATTGATTATTAAACTAAATTTTTTTTGATAATTTTTTGTTATTATTTTAAATAATATTACAAATAATAATATTTTTATAAAAAAAAAACATTCAATAAAATTTAGAATATTTTTGATTTTAATGTTTTAATCATATTTTTAATTTAATAATACAAGTTTTAAATAAAATAAAAAATACACTCCTATGTCTCTAGTTCTCGGCGAGACAATTTTTTTCAAATGTGTCTCTTCTCTCAGGTGTTATGATATTGCTTTCATAGAACAGCTTTGTGACTGAAATGGTGTTGTTTTCGATTGGAAAACTTTCAAGCATTGGAAAAGACTGGACCCCTATGGCCCAGTCCCCTCCTGGTTTGATTTCTCTGTGTATTTTCTTGATGATATAGCTTTTTCTTCTGGTTATTTTCCTCATAAGGGTGTTTGTGGCTCTTCTGACGTCCATCAGTCTTTTGGTTTTGGTGTTATTTGTAATGATCTATTGAATGTTGCTGCTGCCTGCCTTTCTGTGTACACAGATGGGTCTCTGAGTAACCTGGGCACTGTTGACATGTTGGCTGGTACTGTGATTTTCTTTGAGAACATTAATTCGGGTCTGGGTGTGAGGGTTTCTGGTTTGGTTTCTTCTACTTTGGTGGAATTACAGGCCATTGCTTTAGCTCTTGAGTGTATTCCTTCTTCTTGTTTGGTTGACTTGTTTTTGGACAGCCAGGTGGCTATCGATGCTTGCAGGTCAGAGTCTTTATCAGTTGGCTTTGATTTCAGGAATTGTTGTTGAATTGAGCATTGTCACATTGCCAATGTCATTTGTCGCAAAAATTTGAATGTTAATTGGATTAAGGTTAGGAGCCATTTGGGTGTTTTAGACAACAAACGTGTTGATGCACTGGCTAAGGATGTTGCCCTTTCTACCTGGCACCTGCCCCACTTGGTCAGTGAGAGGTTTTTGAAGGCTGGTGTTGACACGGTTTCTAGCAATTCAAGGCATTTTGTTTGTGATGTATTTAGGTCAATTCATTGTGCACATTGGGAGATTGGTTCTGGTTCCCGGGTTGTTCCGGGGTGTATGCATGTTGATATTAACTGGTTGAGGTCCTTTCTGGTGTGGCACCCAGATTCCCACATGGCAGCTGGTTTTACTAGTATTAGAACAGCTGGCTTTCATACATATTTCATAAAAGCCCTTTATCATCGCCTTCCTGTTGCTGTGCAAAAATATCTGTATAATAGAGGCTATCCCAGTGTGGTTTGTTTGTTCTGTAATGAGGTTGAGGTCTCAGACCATGTTTTTTCTTGCTCTTTTGACACTGATGGTCACGCCAATTTGTTGGACACTTATGCAGCTGCCTGGAAGGTACATTCTGGCCTGTCTCATTCTTTTTTATGCGTTGCATGGTTGTTGTCGACTTGTGCTTCAGATGTGGCTGTCAGTACAGTCCTGTGTAAAGACTTTGTTTTCAGTGATTGGTATCATGAGTCTGTTTCTGTTTACAAGGATTCCAAGGTGGCAGTGGTTAATGTTGTGAATTTTGTATGTGAGTTCTGTCTTGTGTTTCATAATAATATCTGGCTGGTCTGTGTGAAACACCGGGTCATTATGGAGAAGAATAAGCTGATTCCACATGATGGTTCTGTTCCTGTTGCTGTTTCTGGTTTTTTTTCATTGTTTTCGGCTGGAGTAATTAGGTTGCTGGGTGTTAATGATGCAATTGGCATCAATTTTGGGTATCGTAAGCACTGTTTGTTTTATGCAAGTGTTGGTGACATGACTTCTATTCATATAAGTGCATAGTGTTGTTTTGACTAGTCTGAATGTCTGGTCACGTGTAGCAAAGGCATGATTCGCGCTTAGTTTAGATCATTTGTATGATGTATAGCACTAGGTGGCATTTGGACTTCACTCGTTAAGCTTTAATAAAAAAAAAAAATACTGTTTTTAAGATATTTATTAAATATTCAAATTAATGTTATTAAAAAAATTTTATACTTTTTTTAATATTATTAATGCTATTTTGTTATTAATTTTACAAAATTTAATTAATCTTTAATAAGCTAATTTATTTTCCAAGATATTTTTTTATATTTTAAATCTTATATATTATTAAATTTATAATAAAATAACAAATTTTATATCAATTATTTTATGTAGTTATTTTGTAATAAAAGTTAATTATTTTATGTAGTTATTTTGTAATAAAAGTTAATTTTTTTACAAAAAATTTTATTTGTAAACTATCTAATATTATAAAAAATGTAAAAAAAATAAAAAAATAACTAAATTAAAAAAAATAAGAAATAGATTTCAAAAAAATCATTTCAAATTCAAACCTAAAAGTATTAACAATTACTGAAATTAGTAGTTAATTAATTTTAAAATATTATTATTTAATTTGTTAATTTTAAACAATAATAATTAGAAATTTTTGGATTTTTAAAGTAAGTTTTATTAAATTAATTTATAATAATTAATTGTTAATTTTAATTAAAATAAAAAATAAAAAATACATTTTCTTAAAGAAAAAACATTTTTTTTATATAATTTATTATACTATTATTCTATAATTTAACATTTTTTTTAAAATATTTCAACAAATTAAAAATATATTTTATTAAATTACTTGTTATTTCTGCAAACTATTAATTATTTTGGTAAATTATTGAATATTTTATCAAATTTTAAATATTTCAGCAAATTTTTAAATATTATATAATTTAAAATATTACATAATTTAATTATCACAATTTGGTTATATTTGTGTTTTGTATAAATTAAATTATTAATTGAATAATAATTTAAATAATTTTATATAATAAAAAATAATAATTTGAAAATAATATTATATTTTAATTAATAATAAAAATTATTTTTATAATTTTATGCTAATTAATAGCTTAAATTTTTGTTGATAACATTAAATATAATTTACTTAAAACTTTTTTAATATAAATTTTATATAATTTAAGATTAAAAAACTTAATTTTGCAATTTATATCTTGTTTTAATATTTTAAATTTCTTAAATATGTCTATAATATATATTAAATTAAATATTATAAAATTATTTTATTTAGTAAAATTTTATTTATAATATGATTAAAAATAAGTTATTTCTTAAATTAACAAATTTTTAATTTTTAATTTTGTATATTTTAAATACAAAAATTCTAATTGTAAATTTATAAGTATTTAATATTCTTATTAATTTTTATATTAATTTTTATTAATATATTATTTCATACAATTTTTTATTATTATTTATGTTTAATGAGTGAAGTCCAAATGCAGCCTAGTACCATACATCATACAAATGATTTAAACTAAGTGCAAATCATGTATTATTTACACATAACCAGCCACTCAGACCAATCAGAACAACATTATACCCCTATATTAACAGAGACCAAGTTCCCAATACCCGAAAAAAACAAGCAAGATTTATGAAACCCAAAACCAACACCCAAAGCATCTGTAATTCCCAACAATCTAATTACACCAGCTGAAAACACTGAAGAAAAGCCAATAACTAAAATGGGAACAGAACTATCACATGGAATCAGATTGTTTTTCTTCATGAAAACCCAGTATTTGGTGCAAACCAACCAAATATCCTCCTAGAAAGCAAGACAAAACTCATGCACAAAACCCACAATATTGAGACTTGCAATTTTTAAGTCCTTGAAAACAGCAACAGATTCACAGTACTAATTATTGAGAACAAAACCCTTACACAGTGCAGAGCTAACTTCTATGTCAGCAGCACAAGTGGCCAACAACTGTACAATGCATGAAAAAAATGAGATAAATCAGAACACACCAACCAAGCAGAAGCATAAGCATCCAACAGCTGAATGTGTGTAACAATATCGAAAGAACAAAAAAAGATGTGGTCTGAAACTTCAATATCACCACAGAACAAACATACCACACTGAGATAACACTTATCATAGAGTTGTTTGCATACAGCAACAAGAAGCCAATAATATAGAACTTTTATAAAATACATCCAGAAGCCAGCAGTCTGCACACTAGTAAAACCAGCAGCTAAGTGAGAATCTGGGTACCAAACCAAAGATAATCTGTACCAATTAATATTAGCATACAAACTGCTCACCACGACCCATGAACCAGAACCAACCTCATAATGTGCTCAATGAACAGACCTAAAAACATCATGAATGAAATGTCTAGAGTTACCAAAAACTGCAGTACCATCTGTCTTTAGAAAATGCTTGCCAACTAAGTAAGGCAGAAACCAATCCAAAAACACAGTATCTTTAGCCAGTTTATCAGCATGCTTATTGCCTAAGACACCTGAGTGACCTTTAACTTTGACCCAATTAACAACTAAATTCTTATGACAGATAACATTCAAGACATGGTGATGTTCGATCCAACACCAATTTCTAAAATCTGGGCAAACCAACAAAGACTCCACCTTGCATGCATCCAGAGCAGCTTGACTATCCAAGAACAAATCCACATAATGAAAAGGAAAAACACACTCAAGAGCCAAAGTGATGGTCTACAACTCTGTCATGGTAGAAGAAACCAAACCAGACACTCCTACACCCCAAACCTAAACCCACATCCTCAAAAAAAACAGTGACACCAGCCTTCATACCTAAAGTTCTCAACCCACTAAGAAACCCATCCATATACACAGACAAATGACTAGCATCAACACACAAGAGACTATTACTAACAATACCAAACCCATTAGACTGAAAAATGTTAGAAGAGAAACAGTCATCCAAAAGTGGAGAGTAGACAGACAAAGAATCCACCCCAATAAGAAAGTGAACCAAAAGCTTAAACCACAAGAGAACTAGGCCATGAGAATCCAACCACTTCTAATGTTTGAATGTTCTTTAATCAAAAACAACATCATTCCGGTCATGCAATTGCTCCATGAAAGCAACACCATAATGCCAAAAGAAAGTGACATATTTACAATAAACAGGCTCACTAAGAACAAAAGACAAAAGAGTTTCACCACAAAGACAAAAAGCACTGACCAGAGAGCCACCCAAAGACAAATCACACCCAGAAAAAATACAGACCATACCAGCCAAAAAATTGTTTAAAAAATTTATTCTAACACAAAATGGAAACTGTAAAGAGTAACGAGGGTTCTGGCTAAGAACTTGAAGATCATGAAATCTGTGAGAAAACAACCAACTTAAAATTTCAGCCGAATTTGCAAAAAAAATTGCAAAAGCAGATTTGCTCTCAGCCTGAATTTGCTCAAAAAATTTCAAATTGTATAGGGATGGATGATAAAGTACATTACTGGAGAAATCATGAAAGAGACCAGATTTAGACTTCAAACATTTGTAGATTAGAGCATCCCACTTATTACACACACTGAAATAAACATAACTAAACTGAGTTCTGTAGCCAATAATTGGAAACAGGACAGCCGACACCAAATAAGCAAACTGCTTATCTGAGATTGCCTTTTTCAGAACAAGATTAACAAAAAAATGCACATTCAAATGAGCCTTAGCCAAACTGGGCTTTAACAAGCCCTTAGTCGATAAAAAAATACTCAGATAATGATGAGGTTCTTCTTTCTTTGTAATAGAAATTGGTACGCTACTGATAGTCAGATGTGGAAATACTACCTAACAATTAATGGAAATGGTCACAGTTTTGTCATTGTTTATGAAAATGTTATTAAATCTAAAAAATTCACCAGCAATGTTGAAAATGTGTTGTGTAGCAGTCTGGCTACTATTTATCCAAATGGTATTATCAACAAAAGCACTTGCAGCGAAAAATAACATCAACTCAGCTTGAAACTTTGTCTGGCCATTTTTGGAAACAAAATAAAAATTCAACCTGTACCCACACACACTCTTCTGTCTCTTGACCTCACACAAAAGTGAATCATAGAAAATGTGCCAGAAAAGAGGTGAGAAGACTTCTTCCTGATCTAAACTATCATAAACACAATATCCATCAGTTAAATCAAAGTCTGTCATCACTCTGTTAACACAACCATTGTAAATCCCACCAAAAAATCTAATGAACCTGTTACACATCTTGATTCTAACTAAGCTTCTCTTGAGATGAATTCACCCAACAGAATCATAGGCCTTATGCATGTTTTGTAACACCAGTCACAGCTCCTGGTTTTTTTCTAAAGCATTCTCAATCACAGAACCAATGGCAAAAATGGGAGATTGTATTGATGTACTTTTCAAGACAGAGAAGTTGTCTTCACGAAGAATATCAAAAGTGCTGCAAGCTGAAGAAATTCTGTTTGAGAGAATCTTGGAAAGGATTTTGTGGGCCATTTCTATCAATGCAATGAGATGGGTGTTTGTAAGAACACCCTTCCACTCATATGGTTTAGAAATCATCGAAATCCAGGCTTCTCTCTAAGGACCAGAAACAAACTCACAAACCAAACAACAATTTAAGAGCACCAAAAGCATATCTAAAACTGACTTGTCACAGCACTTCCATAATTCATTCGAGATGCCAGAAAAACCAGCTGCTTTCCCATCAGGCAGATTCAATACCACAGCAAACATCTCATCAAAACCAATCGAGCTCATAATGTTAGAAAAAACATCATTAAAGACATAATCCAAGGGCTGATATTGACAAATCTAATCATCCGAGATATTAGTCACCACCCCACGCTTCCTAGTTCATCCCTCTATTATCACATCCATCTTAAACTTGACCAACTCAGGCTCCAAGACCAGCTCATCATCCACAACCAAATAGTCTAATACCACTTTGCAAAAAGAACACTCCAACACATTTCTGATGATATGGCCTTTGTCCAACTCAAAACTTTCCATTTTTTATTAATAGTCTGCTTAATAGAAGACTCCTCAGCATGTCTGAATTCCAGCAATTTGGAAGAGTGGTACAACTTTCTTGCCTTGGCCAGTGCAGAACAAATAAGACCAAAATTAGAATCTAAGAAAAAAAAAGATTTCACTGCTGATGCACCAGCAGAATTGAGCCTGTTTCATACCTCCAGCAAAAAAGCAAAATTATCACTAGAGACCAAATGCAAAGCCTTAACCAATTTAGAAACTAGCAATTTCAGCTTATGAAATCTGGAAGACACCTTGGTAAAAACATCTTCAAAACTTTTAAACCACCTTTTTTTAAATGTTCTATTTGCTGAGAGAACCATGATTTTGCGAATAATGTTTCACATAGCTTTCAGATCCAAAAACTTACTGGCCGAAGAGAAATCATCCAAAAACATGGCAGCATTGGCTGCTGTTACAGGTAAACTTGGTGAGTATGAAAAATGGTAACATTTAGTGCTCTCAATTATTGATAATGCGTCTTCCGCGTAATTTTGTTGGCTTAGTCTTGATTATCAGTCTTTGAAGGTCTATTCCTGGATGTGATTTTACCCATTGAGTTCTTTGGTTATAAGGCACAGAGTTTGTCTTTTGTTGATTGCAACATTTTCCATAAATGTGAACTTTCTTTTCCAAGCTAACAAGCACAGTTGTTAGGGTCTGGCATTGTCTTTTCGCTCTTCTAGTAAGCTATCAAGATAATATTAATATCCAAAACTTAGGAGGAGCCTTCCTCTTTTACCAGGCTATCACGAAGTCTATTCCCAGACAGTTTATTTTCCTATGTTGTCACTTCACAAGAGAAAAAAAAAAATAAAAAAAGAAAATAAAAAAAAATAAAAAAAAATAAAAAAAAATAAAGAAAATAAAGAAAATAAAAATAAGAAATAAGTGTCCTGTCAATAGCCGTGATCAAGAGCTATTGTGCCAGCAGGTTAAGTAGTAAATAATAACATGAATTTGAAGAATTAAAGGGATATTTTATTGATATAATTTCATTTTGGTTGATAGCAATTATTTTTGAAAGGAAAAGTATTTAATAATTATGACCTACAAGTCTAATTGACTCTGAGAGTTTAATTGACTTTTGAAAGTCTAATTTTCTCTCTGGATGTTTTTTTAACTTCTACAGCCATTTATTTTATACATTCTTTTTGTTCTACAGAATTGCTTCTGATTGTTCTGTTATTGCTAACTATTGCTTTGCTATTTCTGTAATTGCTTTGTTTTTCTATGTTATTACTAGTTATCCTATGTTATAACATGTTATTTGGTGTTATTACATGTTATTTTGTGTTATCCTATGTTATAACGCATTATCCTGTGTTATTCTAAGTTATAACATATTATTCAACATTATTGCATGCTATTCTGTGTTATGTCATGTTTTGGTCATGTTTTTTCATAACTTTGGATTGGTTTTTCTACTCAATGTTACTCATAGAAATATAGGAAATATATTAGCATGATTATTAGCCAATCAGAAGTAGGCATAATAAAATGTGGAATTCCAGGATTCCTTTCAGGAATTGCAGGATTCCAGGAATTTCAGGATTCCCCAACGAGGAATTGCAGGATTCCAGAATTCCAGGATTCCTCACATAGGAATTGCAGGATTTCAGGAATTCCAGGATTCCTGTTGTGAAGAATTAAGGAATTAAGAAATTTCAATTATGTATATATAGCAGTAGAGTTAGAAACAGAAAAGACAGAATCAATACGACAGAATTCTTAGCTCAGAAACACAATCATCAAATAAATAATTATTTTATATTGCAATCCACTCCTTCCTATCAACACTTCATGTTGATAGTAATTGATACTTAACCACACTGGAACAATAGCTCTTGATTACAGCTATTGACAAGATACTAACATACCAAATTGCCTTGGCTTCTTTTCTCTATTTCTCTTTATTTTATTTTCTTTATTTTATTTTCTTTCTTCTTTGATTTTATTGTGGTATACTAATTGATTAAAAGATTAAGCGCTGAGTTATTGACGTCAAGGATAGCCTGGTAAAAGACCCAGAAATAAGAGTAGGATTTTATATATTATCAGATAGCTTACCAGAAGGGCATGACTGCCAGACTAAATCCAGCCACCACGCTGAGAAAAAAATTGGGAAAACTCTTAGAAAGATACATCTACCATTGACACTGTTGAATCTCTGTTTATTATACAAAGGACTCTATCAAAACCTTCAAATACAACACTTGCAGAACATCATCAATGGAAGTAGCTTTTGAGCACCAAGTTACGGGTTTGTTATTTAATCCAACAGTAGAAATAATCACCTGTAACATTTGGTGCTCCCTGTGAGGTATAATTCTACAGAGAACCAGCACCAACGACACCAAACCAAAAGTGGCAGAATCAGAAAATATAGGAGCAAACCATTTAGGATTTGCAAAATTTTTATTTCAACACTATTGTCAATACTTGGGATTAAATTACAATCATATATCTACTAAATCAGCCTTCAATTTCTACATCAATGAAAAGATTTTCTCTTTATTAGGAACACCAGTGAATACTGAATCAGCAAGAGAAACTTTCTATAAAGAATTAATTCAAAACACCAACCTACCAACAAATCATAATTTCGCATCCATCATTACTGAAATCAACAAAGAAATTGAACATCACACTCAACAAAGATATCCAATTACATACACTAGTAAAGACAAGGGAAAATTACAAACACCAGCAGTAACACCCAGAAAAATACAGCTGCCTACTTGAAAGAAAAACAGAATTGAATCCCTAAGCAACCCATCTTACCACTATACACCTAAAAGTGCCATCCACATATCATCAACAGACACGTTCCCATCAATTGTGACATCAGCATTTGGACAATTCCTATTCCAAAGTAGACAAAAGAAAACAGAATTATTAGGACCATATGGCAAATACTTTGAGAGATTTAATTCGCAATCATTAACTCCATCAGGACTTCGATTACCACCACCTCCACCAGATTTCGGAATCTCTGATTTGTGAGAAGCAGCAGAATCAGAAAAAGAGGAAAAAAAATCAGAGGACCAAGAATTCACTTACCAGCACCCGATTACTGAAAACCCAGAAGTTGAAACCCCGAATTTTCAAACTCAGCAAAATCTAAATCTAGAAAATTCGGAAATTGAAACTCCAAATCATCAAAGGCAGAACAATCCAAACCCCGAATTAATT
The DNA here is from genome assembly GCA_016748015.1 of Geosiphon pyriformis. Classification (NCBI taxonomy): domain Eukaryota; kingdom Fungi; phylum Glomeromycota; class Glomeromycetes; order Archaeosporales; family Geosiphonaceae; genus Geosiphon; species Geosiphon pyriformis. The sequence continues at coordinate 81,750 of JAAOMT010000127.1, read as the reverse complement.
AATCAGCAAAACTTACCTCTGGTAATTATCATCGATCAACCACCGATTAATTCCATAGCCAAACCCATACAGCAGCCACTTCAACTACCACCCCAGCAGCCAAGACAACAACAACTGCTCCAATAGCCACCACAACCACCTAACTTAGATCCAATGGCCTACACACCAATCGCAAAACTTAACAACTTTACTGGTGAAGAAAATGACACTCAAGTATGGCTGAATGATGTAGAAAAGGCCATAGTAGCCAATGGATGGAATGACACTTGAGCAATGCAAGCCATTCTCTACTTTCTCAAGGATACTGCCAATTTATGGTATCAGAGCTTGGTTAATAAACCTCAAGATTTCAATGCTTTCAAAGCGGAATTCCTAAAATACTTCAGCAACAATAACAGCATCAATTGCCTAGTCAATACATTCACCATCATAAAACAAAGAGAAACTGAAGCAGTTACCACTTACTTGGGACACTTCCATTGAAACCTGCGCCAAATTCAAGCAATTAACACCAACTATTTCACAGCATCACAGATACTCAATCAGTTTATCCATGGCCTGTGCAGCAGTATCTTGCAACATATACATCCATTGCATCCAGGCACCCTTCAAGACACAGTTACACGTGCCAGAGATTTTGAATCCACTGAGTCAGAGGCTAACCATACCCAAGCTGTTAATCTAGTAATAAACAGATCATCTGAATTGGATTCCAAATTGGAGAAGTTCAGTAAATCAATTAATAAGAGATTGGAAGAATACTTAGCTGACAATTACACCATTTATCAGTCTCTACAATGACGCAATAATCAAGGAAATTCTAATTGTGCCCAAAATCAGCCACATTTATCTTCATTGACCAATCAACAGTGACAACTGGAAACACATATCTGCCACTATTGTGGTAAACAAGGACATATTCAAATTGACTGTTACCAGTAATTAAATAACCAACAATCAGGAAATCAATATTGAAACCCCAATTGCCAGTTCCAAACTCTGAATCAGTACCCAAATCAAAACCAACTCACTTACCTACCAGTGATGCAGTCATTAATCTATCAGTCTCCGGTGTATCAAGCTTCAATCTATCAACTGTAGCCACAAGTGGTTTATCAACAACTGCAGTCACAAATAATCTATCAACCTTAACAAATCCAAACACTGCCCCAAAGCTTACCACCCAATGGAACCCAAAGACCAAAAATGACTCAACAGAGCTGGAGATCGGCAATGGTAGTCCATCAACTGATCTCCAGTTTTTCACAGCAACCATCTGGATTACACCAGTAAAATTCAGGTACCAGTCAAACCCAGAATCCAAATTCTCAGAATTATTTAAGTCTTCTGGTCACCACAGAAGACACCTCAACCAATAACCCAACATTCGCCCAAAAACAACCACTCATCAGTAATATCCCATCTGCTACTATCACTAAAGACAAGTCCTTGGCTGCTATCTTCTCATTCGAATTTGAAGAAACAGCTGCAATACCATTATTTAGTGGAGCCACTCTTGAAGCCAAACCAATCACCGTGATGTACACTGATGCCAAAGTCAAGGGACAATTCATCAAATTGATCCTTGACAGTGGTTTAGCAGGCAGCATCATCACATGACAACTCATGGATCAATTAGGTTGCCAAGTTAATTGAGCTGCCAGTGCCAAAATCATCACAGCTAATGGAGCGACCAAAACTCTAATCAGCGAAATTGACAACTTTTCTTTCAAAGTCAATAGTATCATGACTCCCATTAAAGTTCTAGTGATGGAAGCCACTCAATACCAAGCTCTTGTTGGTAATGACTGGTTATCCAAAGTCAACGTGACATTAGACTGGAACACCCAGGAACTTCAGCTAACATATCAGGGCCAACACATACGTGTACCAGCCATGTGTGGCCACTTTAAGACTCTTCCAAGAGAGAAACTATTGATTGAACTGGAGGAGAAGAAAGAGAAACCTACCTGGGAAGCCTACTAAGTGTTGTGGGCTGATAAAAAACACAACAAACTGCTGCCAATACTCCCCTGAGATGACAACGACAATGAAAAAGGGAAACAAAAAGAAAAACTTACCTGGAAAACTGATGATTTGACATGGACTGACAACGACGAGAATAAACCGACTTCAAGCTGAGAATAGGAAGAAAACAAAGAAAAAAAGGGAAAAGGGAAAAAGAGGGAGGAAGAAAACACTTAAGCCAACAACACTTATATCCCATACACCTATGGTTAACAACAACCATCAACCTATCACTGATCCAAACTGATATGCGTTGATTGTGGCAAGAAACTGTCATTAATGGGTGCATGCTATGGCAAGGATGAGGAATACCACACTGCAACAAAGCTCTACTGTCATCCATGCTTGCTCAAACACTTTGGATGACCAAAGAGGCAAGGAAAATGGGATAACCAACCTTGTCTCACTTGTGGGGAGACTCTGCTGGATGAAGAAATATGGAACAACATCCCAAGATGTAGAGGAATGTGCGACGCATTGTGTTAATACATGATTCTAATAAATGACTGAATAAGGAAAGGAACCCCAATAAAAGCAGCCTGGAGAAGAGCTGTGCAGCAACTGGATAGTTGTCTACATAACAACAACAAAATTTGGCAAATGGCACTTGCCAAAATTGAAGGGACGTTGCCTGAGGAAATAAAAACAATCAAAGACAACCTTTCAGAACCTTTAGAGCTTGACTGGGATGCAGAACCCATCATAAATCTTCTGGATCCAGAACAATTTCACAAACACTACCAAGAATTAGCACTCACAAGGGAAGAACAAGAACAACAGTTAGAGCAGTTGAACGCTCGACTATGTCAACATTGCCTAATTCTCTGTGACTTTTAGTATTGTGATGAGTGTGACCTCATTTACAATCCACCACCACACATGATCTATACAATCCCTGAAGAGGAAGAACCAATCAGCAGATGTGCATCAGAATCAGAATTGATTTTCAATCCTGATTTAAACTCCAACAATGATGATGACAAAAACACCAGTTTTAGCTCCATTCAATATGGCAACAACAACAATACCGATTTCAACTTAGATTCAAACTCCGATTTAAACTACGAACAATACATTGCACTACCAGATCTCTCCAAGGAACAAGAGTTAAAATGGTATAGTGACAATGGGGAAGGTATTATGCCAGAACGTGTACATGATACTGATGCAGGGTTTGATCTGAGATATCCAGGAAAAAATGCCATCAAATTGGAACCACATTCATGCACTTGCATTGATCTGAAAGTAGCACTAGAAATTCCGGCAACAACAATGGTTCAATTAGCATCTAGGAATAGTTTAGCAAAAAGGGGGATTAATATAAAAGGAGGAATAATTGATGCAGGATATGTAGGAAATATCATCACTATGCTACAAAATGACTCAGAAAAGGCCTATATAATAGAGCCCAACAAAAAGATAGCACAGACAATATTCCTGCCTCTGGTTAGAGTAACTCAGTTAGTATCAGTGGGAAAAAGGGAGGAATTGGGAATAACAGCGAGAGGAATACAGAAATTTGGATTAACAGGTAGAATAGATGTACCAGTTAATATGGCGGAGGAAAAAATTGTTGGCCAAGGAAAAATTATCTCAACTGGTCAAGCTATTTTCATTCCACTATATAATCAGTACATGCTAGCAATAAAAAGGAAGGAAAAAGACCAAGCACAAATTTTTGAAGCAGAAGCCAGTCTTTGTGAATTAGGAGAAGTTGGATTCATCAATTTTCACATACCAGCCAAAGATCACAGCCACATCAAAATTTTCATCTACAACAACACAGAAAATGTCATAGTAATACCAACCAGAACCATCATTGGATACTTAAGCACTGAAATAGAGGATCAACTACCAAATTCCATTCCAGACTTTTCACAACTTTGTGGATATGTTGATATTATATCACAAACAATATATGGACGAAGTGAATATTATTTGCTCCAACCAGAACAATTGGAACAAATGAACATGAGAAACTTAGATCCACTCCAACATATGCAACTCAAGATGTTGCTCAACCAGTTCAATGACATCTTTGCCAGTGAAAATGAGTTTGGCCGAACTGATATCATCCAGCATCAGATTAAGACTGGAGATGCAATGCCAATTAAACAAAGAGCATACAGAGTGTCACCAGCCAGCCACAAGATTATTCATCAAGAGATAATCCGAATGCTTGACAATGGGCTAATTCAGCCATCAATGAGCCCATGGTCATCACCAGTGGTACTCGTCCATAAGAAAAATGAAAAGATCTGATTTTGTATGGACTACAGGAAACTCAATGGTGTAACTCGTGGAGACAGCTATTCAACTCCACAGATACAGGAATTATTTAATGCTTTTGGTAAGAACAAATGGTTCTCAACATTAGACTTGAACAGTGGTTACTGACAAGTGGCCATGGATCTAGCTGACAAAGAGAAGACAGTATTCACCACAAAAAAAAGGAATTTCGAATTTGAAGTAATGCCATTCGGTTTAACCAATGCACCAGCCACTTTTCAATGGCTAATAGAAATTGTCTATACTGACTTATTGTAGAAATCAGTAGTTGTATACTTGGACAACACCAATGTATTTTCAAAAACATTTGATGATTATCTTTATTATTTTCAACAAGTGTTTAAAAGACTAAAAAGAGCAGGGCTAAAGTTAAATGCAACAAAGTGCTTTTTTGGCAAGACAAAACTAAAATTTTTGGGACACATAGTCAGCAAAGACAGCATTAAAACAAATCCAGAGAAAATAAAGATAGTAAAGAACTTTCCAGTGCCAACCAATATAACTGAATTGAAATCATTCTTGGGATTCACAAGCTATTATTAATGCTTTATAAAAAACTTTTCAAAGATAGCTCAACTGCTCAATAATCTGCAAACCAAGAATACCAAATATGAATGGACAAAAAATCAACAAGAAGCTTTTAATATTCTGAAAAGAAAGCTCCAGTACTGATCTACTCAGATCACAACAAACCATTCATCATTACTACCAATGCATCTGGCCAAGCATTAGAAGCAGTACTATCTCAGAAGGGGCCAAACAGCAAAGAACATCCAGTAATATATGCCAGCCGAGATCTAACACCAGCCAAAAAGAACTATGGAACACCAGAACTAGAACATTTAGCAATCTATTGGGCAGTCATGAAATGGAATGAATACTTAAGCCAAAAGTTTGATATATATATGGATTATAAAGAATTAACGTTACTTCAAAAGCAAGAATTTGATGATGGCCGACAATTCAGATGGAAAATGGCACTATCACAATATACTTATATTATACACTATAAGAAAGGAAAAGACAATGGAAATGCTGACGGTTTGTCGCGAATAAGACAAATCTAAGGACATTTCAATTCAAAAATATAACAAAACCAGAACAATACCAATGAAAAAATACAACAAAAGATGAACATACAAAAATATCAACAACTTCAACATTATATAACCACTCAACAGTTCAAGAAGAATTTATCTCAAATGGAATGAAAGAGTATCAAACAACAATCAAAATATTTTATCATTTACCAAAATATACTTTATCAGAAAAATAGAAGAGATCTAGATCAACCAACCAGAGTAATTACAGAGCCAAAAAAAGAGACAATATTATTCAACATGCACTCAAATCCAACAGCAGGACATTTTCACAAAGAAGCAACCATAGAAAGAACCAAAAAGAGATACTATTGGCCATCAATATACCCAGACATCATTCAATATGTTCAAAATTGTAATGCTTGTCAGCAAAGAGGAGGAACAAGACCCAGTGAACCATTAAGACCAATCAAAGTGGGACAACCATTCAACTGTATTGGAATTGATTTAGTCGGACCATTAACAATTACCAGCAAAGGAAACAAATACATAGTAGTAGCTATGGACTATCTCACTAAATGGCCAGAGGTGAAAGCAATTCAAAGAGTGGATACAGAATCCATTGCCAAATTTGTTCATCAGAATTTGATTTGTCAACATGGATGTCCAAAAAAATTATTATCAGACCAAGGAACTCATTTTGTGAATAGAACATTAACAGAATTGAGCCAAAGATTTGGAATCAAGAGACCATTATCATCACCATACCATCCACAAACCAACAGATTAGTAGAAAAATTCAACAGAACATTGTGTGAAACAATAGCTAAGCTCAGCTAAGAAAACCAGAACGATTGAGATTTGTTCATACCATCAGTACTATTTGCTTATCAGACAATGAAACATGATACTACACAAACAACACTATTTGAATTAGTGTATGGAAGAACAGCAATGTTACCAGTAGAGAGAGAAATTAATACATATCCAGCTGAACCAATAACAGAAGAAAATTTTCAAGAAACATTGCTAAGAAAAACATATGACTTAATGGAAACATTAGAAAACAAACGAAGAAGAGCAGCTGATAATATTCAAAAGTCACAAGAAAAACAGAAAAAAAAACACAATAGTTAACTACCAGACAAACCAGTTGAATTCAAGATTGGAGACAAAGTATTACTATATTGTACCAAAGCGGAAAAACAATGGAGTGGAAAATTTGACCCCAAATGGGACAGACCATTTCACATAGAAGAAATTCTAGGAAATGGAGTCTACAAATTAAGATTGGATAACAAAATTTTAACCAAAACAGCACATGGAGATCAACTAAAACCATATCACAACATCACACTACTATTTGCCAGTAATATTTCACAATTAGGAGTACAGAGAATACTAGTTCAACCAAATGAGATTCCACAAGATCTGGAACCAATCATTATTATTGACAACAACACATTAAACTGATCCATTAAGAGAATATATAAAGACATAGTAAACGTGACAGAAAATATCAGAAAAATGGAAATTACAGACAACATTCACTTACTAGCACAACAACTCTTTCAATTAATCCAACACCAGGAAATGGAGATTACAATCAATCAACAAACCATTTGATATCAAGATACTAGAAAGACATTGCAACTCAGAACACAGAAGAAAACTGAAAATACTGTGGACAAAATCATTGTGAAAGTAAAATTAGCAATAAAAAAGTCGACAAAAGAGTCACTATATCAAGAGTTGACTAAAGAAACTTGGAATTGGTGGAGACAACAATTTTCATAAAACTATTGTTATTTTTACTTGGGACAACACGTAAATATCCAGAATCTATATATGGATAAAACAAAGCGATTATTCAACAAAAGAATACTACAACAATTAGAACATTTTGAGAGAAAAAACAACTTATCCACACAGGCCTGAGCCATATATCAAATACACACAGCATTTCAGGATAGACCAAAAATATTGCTTAGCAAAACAATAGATATGGTTACCAGTAATCAATTGAGAAAGATCACCATTGCTCAATTTGAAGAATTACAAACCCAAATAACACAAGTAATTTTCAAAAACAAAATCCAAGAAATACTTCAAGAGGGAGAATTAAATGGGTTGAATTTCAACAGAGCTCAATATTAAAAAGAGGAAATAATGTTACTCATAAAAATATAGGAAATATATTGGCATGATTATTAGCCAATCAGAAGTAGGCATAGTAAAATGTAAAATTCCAGGATTCTTTTCAAGAATTGCAGGATTCTAGGAATTTCAGGATTTCCCGACAAGGAATTGCAAGATTCCAGAATTCCAGGATTTTTTGCATAGGAATTGCAAGATTTCAGGAATTCCAGGATTCCTATCATGAAGAATCAAGGAATTAAGGAATTTCAATTATGTATATATAGTAGTAGAATTAGAAACAGAAAAGACAGAATCAATATGACAGAATCCTTAACTCAGAAACACAATTATCAAATAAATAATTATTTTATATCACAATCCACTCCTTCCTATCAACACTTCATGTTGATAGTAATTGATACTTAACCATGCTGGAACAATAGCTCTTGATCATGACTATTGATGAGATACTAACGTACCAAATTGCCTTGGCTTCTTTTCTTTATTTCTCTTTATTTTATTTTCTTTATTTTATTTTTTTTCTTCTTTGATTTTATTGTGGTATACTAATTGATTAAAAGATTAAGCACTGAGTTATTGACGTCAAAGATAGCCTGGTAAAAGACCCAGAAATAAGGGCAAAATTTTATATATTATTGGATAGCTTACCAGAAGAGCATGACTGCCAGACTAAATTTGGCCACCACGCTAAGAAAGAAATTGGGAAAACTTTTGGAAAGATATATCTACTATTGACACTGTTGAATCTCTGTCTGTTATACAAAGAACTTCATCAAAATCTTCAGATACAACACTTGCAGAACATCATCAACAGAAGTAGCTTTTGAGCACCAAGTTACAGGTTTGTTATTTAATCCAACAGCAGAAATAATCACCTATAACATTGGGTAATATTATCTCTCTCTTTTAGAATTGAGCTCCTATAAAATCTTCTAAATTTCTCTCTTGTTTCAATGTTGTTGTTGTAATTTCTATTGCTATTATTAAATCTATTTTGGTATGTGAATGGTGTTTTTTTTTTTTTTTTTTTAAATTATAAGGGTCTGTCCAAGATATCTAATTTCAAATTCTGCATTCATATTATGCATACATTTAGCCATAATGCCCTCATTATTATCACTAAATTGAGTTAATTCCTGCTCTATTGTAAGATCTAGAAGTATGATATATTGTTTGGTATTTGAAGTGGAGTTTGAATCATTGTTGTCATTGTTGGTGGAGTTTGAATTGTCGTCATCATTATCAATGGAGTTTGAATCGGGATTAAGTTTTGATTCCAATTCTTGCTGATTGGCTCATCTTCCTCGGAGTTCGAATATATAATGCATGGAAGTAGATTGTAACTCAGGGCTGTTGTTACCGGAGAGTTTTTGGTCTCTTTTTTTGAATGTTGTTAATGTTGATTTGCTGTGAATTCACATTTTTAGAAAGTAGTTAAACCTCCAGTAACTGAATTTATCTTCAAATTATCTTTTATAATTTGAACTGCTGGGCTTATAAGTGGAATGGCCAATTCCTTACCAGTTACTTTATGTAGTTATGTTGTAGTAAACATCAACTCTTTTCCAGAAATTGCTTGTCTGGAAGCTTACTAAAAATGTGTAGTTACTTTGCTGTAAAAGTCAACTCTTCTACAGGAATCTTGTCTGTAAGCTACTCTAATGATTGTAATAAGAAAAGAAAAATAAAATAAAATGTAAAAAAAATAGGATTTTATCAAGAGAAACGTTTTTTTATCCAGGCCTGGAGTCACTAACAGTTTAATAAAATTGGTAGCTAATCAATTTCAAAATGTTAGTTGGGTTTTGGGGATTTTCCAAGTGCAATAATTAAAGAATTTGGTTTTTCAAATTTATTTGATATTTATTTCTTTTTGTGTGTGTAGAAATGATTCTAAGTGATAAATCTAAAGTAAGATACATTTTTTCGAAAAGAGAAGCTTTTCTTTTATACAATTTGTTGTAGTACTAGTCTATGAACTTGAACTATTTTCTTTACTATGGTTTCAATGAACTAAAGATACTTTTTGGTAAACTTACAAGTTATTTCTATGAACTATTGAATATTTCTATGAACTATTGAATATTTCAGTGAACTATTAATTATTTTGGCAAATTTCTACAAATTTTGGCAAACTCTTAAATATTAAATGGTTCAGGGTATTGTGTAATTTGATCATCCTAATTTCTATAGTACAAATCAGGTTATTAATTGATTAATAATATTTGATAATTTGATTAAATAATAAGTGATAATTTGAACATTAATATATGCTAATTTAATGGTAGAAATTATAAGGGTAATATTATGTTAATATCTCAAGTTTCGGTTGGTAATACCATCAGGTGAGTTTGATGATTTGTTGATCAATTTTGGTACTGCTGATTCTCAAATTCTTTTTTCTTCTCTAAGTCTTTTTTATATTAACACTCTCCTAACACTGACTTTTGGCATAGAAGAAGGCAGTCTTCACACAGATAAGTATGAATTTAGGTAGTTTTTTTCTGGAATTCTTCCAACAGGTCTTTAAATAATCGGAGTTTTGAATTTCTAGAGGTTTGACAAGTTTTACTGAAGATAAGTTTCTTTCTACACTAGCAGGTTTAAAATTTATTGGGTTTCGAATGTTCGGGTTTTGAACTATTGGGTCTTGAAGAATTGGAGTTTTAACAAGTTTTATCAAAGATAAGTTTCTTTATATGATAGCAGGGTTAGAATTATCAGGTTTCAAATAATTTTCAGAGTTTTTAATTTAATGAGTTTATTGAAGGTAAGTTTTTTATATGATAGTAGGGTTGGAATTATCAGGTTTCGAATAATTTTCTGAGTTTTAATTTTAACAAGTTTTATGAGTTTATCAAAGGTAGTTTTTGAATGTTTGGAGTTTTAACAATTGGGTCTTAAATAATCGGAGTTTTAATTTAACGAGTTTTTAATGAATTTATTAAAGATAAGTTTTGAATGTTTGAGATTTTAATGATCAGATTTTGAATAATCAGAGTTTTAATTTTAACAATTTTTTTAACGAATTTATCAACGGTAATTTTCAAATATTCAGAGTTTTAATGATCAGGTCTTGAATAATCAGAGTTTTAATTTAACAAGTTTTTAACAAATTTATTAAAAGTAAGTTTCAAATATTCAGAGTTTTAACAATTGGGTTTTGAATAATCGGAGTTTTAATTTTAATGATTTTTTTTTTAACAAATTTATCAACAGTAATTTTCGGATGTTCAGGGTTTTAATGATTGGGTCTTGAATAATCGGAGTTTTAATTTAACGAGTTTTTAATAAATTTATTAAAGGTAAGTTTCAAATGTTTGGGGTTTTAATAATCGGGTTTTGAATAATCAGAGTTTTAATTTTAACAATTTTTTTTTAATAAATTTATCAATGGTAATTTTTGAATATTCAGGGTTTTAAGGATTGGGTCTTAAATAATCGGAGTTTTAATTTAACAAGTTTTTCAAAGGAAATGCTAAAATAAGAATTTCACAAATCTTAAATGATTTTTCTGTTGTTTTTTCTTGGTTTTTCACTTTTGTGAATTTCTGGAGTGCTCTGTCTCTGTGGATTTTATAACCTTACAGGGAGCACCAAATGTTATGGGTAAACTTAGTAGGTATAGAAAATGGTAATATTTGGTGTTCTCAATTATTGATAATGCCTCTTCTGCGTAATTCTGTTAGCTTAGTCTTGATTATCAGTCTCTGAAGGTCTATTCCTGGATGTGATTTTACTCATTAAGTTTTTTGGTTATAAGGCACAGAGTTTGTTTTTTGTTGATTGCAATATTTTCTGTAAATGTGAGCTTTCTTCTCCAAGCTAATGAGCACAGTCATTAGGGTCTGGCATTGTCTTTTTGCCCTTCTGGTAAGCTATCAAGATAATGTTAATATCTAAAACCTAGAGGGAGGCTCCTTCTTTTACCAGACTATTATGAAGTCTATTCCCAGACAGTTGATTTTCTTATGTTGCCGTTCTACAAGAGAAAAAAAGAAAAAAAATAAAATAAAATAAAAGAAAATAAAATAAAATAAAGAAAATAAAAATAAGAAATAAGTGTTCTGTCAATAGCCATGATCAAGAACTATTGTGCCAGCAGATTAAGTAATAGATAATAACATGGATTTGAAGAATTAAAGAGATATTTTATTAATATAATTCCATTTCAGTTAATAGCAACTATCTTTGAAAGAAAGAGTATTTAATAATTATGACCTGCAAATCTAATTGACTCTGAGAGTTTAATTGACTTCTGAAAGTCTAATTTTTTTTTTAAATGTCTTTCTAACTTTTACAGCTACTTATTTTATACATTTTTTTTGTTCTACAGGATTGCTTCTGATTGTTCTGTTATTGTTAACTATTACTTTGCTATTTTTGTAATTGTTTTGTTTTTCTATGTTATTACTAGTTATCTTATGTTATAACATGTTATTTGGTGTTATTACATATTATTCTGTGTTATCCTATATTATAATGCATTTTTCTGTGTTATTCTAAGTTATAACATGTTATTCAATATTATTGTGTGCTATTCTGTGTTATGTTACATTTTGGTTATGTTTTTTCATAACTTTGAATTGGTTTTTCTACTCAGATAACACTGTTGTAGATGCATTAAACTTACACCTTTTGACATCATTTGTATTTTTGACATCAAATTTCCAATGGTCCTTATTTGCTTGTTTGCACAACAAGTTCAGTCAAACATCAAGCAAACCATCCAAACCCACAGAGACAGAAACAGCCATGTGATCAGTATTGAAATAGTTCACAACATCAGCCACACTACAGTTCACAATAGCATTAACCAGATTTGAGGAGACAAACACATAATCAATTGTTTTTGAAACACCACGAGAATTGCACCAAATAGGTGCCTTTGCAGTAAGGCTCCCATTTAAAGAATTCATTAAGCCCAAATTAAAGCATTTTTTAAAACTAGCACACTTTTGAGACCCATTCTTATTAAAGTCACTGCCGAAAACAATAAAAGAAAACTCATTAACAGTTTTTACAATGAGAGAGTTGATTTTACCAGCTTGAGAGAACCAAACCAATGCAGAGGCACCAGCATAAAGACTCAAAATTGACATGGAAAGTTTATTTTTAAACAACAGCTTAATAGATAGAAGCTAACCAGACACCTTAGAAACTTTGTAAACATGCTTTGCTAAAGAATTGTTCATAGCAATAGCAATCTTAGAACCCATGTGACCAGAATTCAGGCCAGATGTGAACACCCAAATCCCATCAAATTTGTTGACTATCCATGGGCAAATCTTACCCTTAAGTTTTGTCTCAATGAAAATTGAAACCAGATTGTTCATATCTTTGTGCCATCAAATAACATCAGTCTGTTTGGCTGGATTATTTAAGCCTCTTATATTATATGTCACAATTTTCCAGATGAGATCATTTATTAAGAAGAAAATAAAGCCAATAAACCCAAACCTGAGCACAAACGATCCAACCTCTCCAAAACAGATTCCACCGATACCTCCAAAGCCATCATTTTAGATTCTAATCCACCCACCTTGGTGGTCAAAACTTTAGAACTACTTGAGCTTAGATTAACAACTGAATCAGCAACAGCTGAAAGAGAAGGAAGAGATGACATTATTGTATCATCAAGAATCATATCCAAATTCATATTAGCAGTAATAGGTGCAATAACAACTAGATGAGATACATGGGGACTGGATGCCAGAGGCACCAATTCTATAAAACTCAATTTTTTCAAAATATCCGAAACTTGGTCTGCTAAAAGCTTCAAAGCCAGAGAAGCCAATCACTCAGCCAAACAGAAATTACCATGGGAATCAGAAACCAATAGAACAGGTTTTGCACCTAAAGATGAGCCAACACCAAAAAAATTTGATGAAACCTCATGAAAAAATGAGCCACCAGTGACCTGGGCCCAAGTTTTCTCACCAAAAAAAACTGGGCGAACAATTGGTGCTTGCTTTTTCTTCTTATATATGTTTGCCAAATGGACTTAATCCTAAGAAGTTACCACCCGCTTGCTGCGAGTACCAGAATTCTCACCCAATGAACACTTTGTAGAGATATAACCAAACTGTTTACAATGAGCACAACAGACCAAAAAAAAACCAGCCCAGTGCAAATTCACATTCTTAAACACTGGAGTGGAACCAATAGCAGCCAATTTGGATGCTTCATCAACAAAACACACAATTGCACATCTATCACGTGCATATAAAATAAGATTACAGTCAATGAAACAAGTTTTTCCACCATATGATTCCAACAAATCCAAAAGATTATGAGCTGTTATACCAACTGAAAGAGTGTACAGCAATGCCTGATGGAGATTTCTAGAAACTCATGAATGTTTATTATCAACAACTTTCACCACACAAATAGAATTCTTTCCCATGTAAACTGACCATTTAGCTGTGACCAAATCAGCTATTTCAAATGATTCGAACTCCACTAATGCCTTCTGCCACAGACCAATCAACTGCATCTTGATTGATACAATCTTTCCAAACTTGGAAAAATGGATTCTATAGCTGATCTGGGAAAATTGACTGGAATCTTCTTAACAATAATTTCTTTATCTGAATGATTGCTAATCTTTTTGAGATTATCATTCACCACAATTTTCTTACAGATTGCCAATTTTTTTGTCTTATTCAAGCTAGATTCAGAGATAAATAAAGATTAGATGATCTCTGAGAATTTTAAGGGAGTGGAAGCTTCCCCAAAACCATCTACTTGATAAAAAATTTTTTTCACACAGATTAACTTATCACCAACAGTCTTACCAGACACAGCTAAAAGTTTAATGTCAAGTGCAAAGAACTTTGATAAATTGAAGCTCCATTTATCCATGGCACATGATTCAATTGGCAGCAGCTTATTGGATCTCAAAATCATACTAGGAGGAAGTACCAGCTTATTATCGTCGTTGCTCATATAGTTGAAAAAAAATTGCTTTGGCAGGTTTCCTAGCATGTATGTTCAAGTGCGGGTTTTCCTTGGTGTAGTTTCATTTATACCGTCATCCATATTATCATCCTTATCAGATTTCACATAGTTGGTCTCTTTGGCCACCATATTTGCCATATTCTCAACATCCAACAGATTGTTTATGCTGCTGGCAATGCTGCCAACTTTGCTGCCCCAGAACACCACAGGCTTGATGCCAGCATTACCAATATCTTCCAAACTCAAAGGGCCTGTAGACAAATCAACCATAATGCTGGCCATATGCTTCTTTATTTTCTTGTAGGATGCACTATAGGAATAGACTGTATCCAAACAATTCTTTTTAGCATTTAAGCAGGTCCCCAAACCAGCCAAAACTGAACCAGATTCTCCAGCAGACAAGCTTACTAGTTCCATCGCAATGAAAAAGTGTATAATAGAAGAAATAACTTGAACAAACAAAGAAGAAAAGAATAAAGTAAAGTGATTTCTCCAAAAAAATCTTTTGCTCTTGTAGTGGCCAGGGGATTGATGAGAAAAAGTTTTTTTTTTATTCTCATACAATTATTGAATTGTTTTTGATAGAATTGTTAAATTTTCTAAATTTTCTAAGAATATTATGATTAAAATATTAGCTAATTTAAATAATACTGTTTTTTTAATTATTTTTTCTTTAATATTATTTTTAATTATATTAAAAACATAGTTAATAATAATAAATCTAATAAAACATCATAATTTTAATTGAATTTATTTATTTATTTTAATATATTTAATATTAAATCTATTACTTATTATAATAACTAAAACAGTAAAAAAAAGTTAATTAAATATTATTTTAAAACAAATACAATTATAATGCTTTGTATTGTATTGAATTTAAGAAAAAAATTTCATTATTTTATAAAAAAAAAATTTGAATAATAATATTAATAAAATAAAAAAATTATAAGTTATTTATTTATTTAAATAGTTTTATTTTTTAATTTTTATATAATAAATAAACTTTAAAAATACATATTTTTTTTAAAACAGAATATATACTAGTTATTAAACTTATATTTAATAATAGTTTTTTGTTAAATGATAATTTTAATAATATTATAGCATTAATTATATAATTTATATTGGAAATAGACTTTAATAATATTAATTATTATATATCTGAAAAATTAACCAATAAAAAATAAATGTAATGATATAGTAAAAAATATATTACAAAAAACATTTATTTTAATTATTATTTTTATTAAAAATTCAATATTTAAGCATATTAGACAGAATTTTCTTATTTTGTACATATAGTTTGTAATTATTTGGTAATTTAAAAATTATTTGTTGTTTTTAAACATACTTTTTCTGCAAGTAAAAATATAATTGCAGATATAAAATTTTGTTTAGTGCTTAAAATTATAAAAGCAGCATAGTGTTTTTAATTATAAATGCAAAAACTATTAAAAAAAATTAGTTAATAATATAATATAATTTTTAATAGTTAAATTTAAACATGTTTATGAACTTTGAATCAAACTTGTTGTTTGAATTTAAGTTTAATTCAAATTTAATAATTTTAAATTCACTTCAAATTTAAGTTCAAAATTTAGCTGAAATCTCTGTTCAAATTTAATTTAATTTAATAATTTAATTAAATTCGAACTAAATTAAACTAAATATTAAAATTCTGTTTATTTTGAAATTAATATTATTATACAAAGTAAATTTAATAACAAAATTCTTAAAATTGAAAAATTTATTGGTATTTTTAAAAAAATAATTGGTAATTTAAATAAAAAATTGTGAATTTAAAAATAAAATATAATGTAAATAATAAGTTAATTATATTTAATTTTAATATTAATGTTAACATAACTAAAAATTTAAATTGTTTTAAACATAAAGAGATTTTTAACAAATTAATAATATTTTAGAAGTTTAAAACTTCTTATATTAAATTAAATCTTATAAAAACAACTAAATAATTAACTGATTTAATTTTTAATAATATTAAAATAATTAAAATAGTTTAAAAAATAGCTTTTTTAAGTAGGTTTGCATTTATAGTTTTAACATAATCTAGTTATATATAAAAAATATGTAAATTATATTTAATTTAGAACATATAATAATTATATTTATTAAATAGTAATAAGATTTTATATATTAAAAAAAAATTTAATAATTTAAGTATTATAAATTTTATAAATAAATTTTTAAAACAAAAAAAATAGTATTTTAAATTATTAAAAATTATTAATAACACATTTATAAAATTCAATAATTATTTTTTTAATTAATAATTGTAAAATTTTTTTTTAATATTATTAAAAGTTTAAAAATATAATAAAAATAAAAACTTCTTTCTCTCTTACATCTACAAATTCTTAAAGAGCACTTTTCTAAAAAAAGAGGTTTTTTTAAGTTTCTTGTTAATCTATCTCACAATTTCTCTTTTTAATAACCTTTTTTTGTGAACTTGAAAGCTGTTTTTAGTGGTAAAATATCTAAAAAAAAAGCTTCTAAAAGTGCTTTTCATGGTCCTGTAGGTGGCTTCTTTTCACAGAAGAAAAAAATTGTGCTTGGGAATATTAAACACTCAAGTAATGAAAAAGATATCTCTTTGAATAAGTCTGGGCCTAGTGACAATATTTTTTCTGATATAGATAGTTTGTCTGATAATGAAGAAGGTGCTAACATAACTGGCATTAATGTTGGGTCTCTTCTGGATTTGGCTGTTAACACTCTCAAGACAAAGTGCATTAATATTGGTGCTGTTTTTGGTTCTTCTCTTGGATCTCCTAATTTTGTTATAGATAATGATGAAGAAGTCTTTTTTTCTTTTTGTCTTCCAATCTCCTAAGATAAAAAATGAATTGACTCTAAAATTATTAAGACTTAGATAGAAGTTGCTGTTAAAAAGTCATTTGCTTTAAACATCAATATTTTGGCTGTGAAAGACAAATTGACAACAGCAAAGACTCAAGTGATTAGAAAATTATTTTTAATGATCAATGGTTTTGAAGAGTCACTACTCCTTCAAAATTCCAAAAAATCATCTGATTGATGTTTATTTCAAAAATGAGCATGAAAAAAGCCACTTCATTGGCCAGAGAAAATGAGATTATCATTAACATCAATCTCAAAAAACAAGAGATCCATTCAGATCAAACTGTGGTTATAAAAAAAATTTCCACAGATACACCAAGATAAATAATTATCACAGCTCTCTTTGAATTTGGCCAAGTAATATCAATTCGATTGCAGCTTATCAGATCATGACAAAAAGCTATAATAGAATTTGCTAAATCAAGCCAGGCTAATTAATTGGTGGCTAAATAATCATTTCTAATTGGGAAAAATACTGTGTGTATAGCCAAGGCTGTAAGAGATTGTGGGATTTGAACTTTTAGGGATCAATTTAGAGCACTTTTGTTTACTCTGCCTGTGAGAACAACATCTTATAATTTAGGGACTTTGTTAAAAAAAGCTGATGAGAAAACATGTGTTATTAATTGCTCTCTTGTTACTGGCAATCAGATTTGCTGCACTGTGATTGGTTTTAATTCAGATAAAGACCTGGAATCTGCATTTCACATGAAGCCAATTTTTGGTGGTATTAGACTTTTATGGACTAGGATAGATTTGGTTCATTATAAGAGGTGTGGCTGTTTTGGGCATTCTGCTCTTAAGTGTGATTCCTTAAATATGTTAGTCTCATCCCTCCAAAGATCTTATAAAAAAGTTGTCTTGGAAGAAATCTGTCTTCAGCTTGCTAGATTGTATGCTAAAAAGTGTGTTCTAATTTCTCGTCCTGCTGCTTTTGGTGGCAAGTTTTGAGCTCAGATAGTTTTACTTAAGTTAGTCTTAGGTAGCTCTTCTTTTAGTTCTGGTTCTGGTTTTGGTTCTCCCTCTTACTGACATCTCTGGTTTGGGTGGTGATTCCTCTCTTGTCTCAGCTAATAATTTAGCTTTGAATGCTCAGTTGGTTTTTTTGGAATATTCTCTGGAGCTTTTAGTGGATCAGATTTCTGGCATTGTGTGAAAATTGAGTGGCATGAAATTAGTGCCCCTGGCTTCTCTTTCTCATTCTAGCATTTCAGCTATTTCAATAACTGTCAGTTTGAATTTGGGCCAAGACATGGTTTTGGATGGTTCTGAATTAGTCTTTTCATCTCTCTTTCATGCTGTTTATGATGTTTTAGCTTTGGGTATTAGTAGTTCAAAAATTTTGACAGCCAAGGTGAACAGTTTAAAGTTAAAATTTGTGGCTTTTGAGGCCTCTGTAAACTCAGTTCTGGTGAAGTTAGATCAGTTATATGCTGGCTTAAGTTTTTTGATGTTTTCTTTGTCCCAATGAATAATCTGGTTTGAAAAATTGTTACATACAATATTTATGGCATTAATGTTCCAGCTAAGCAAAATGACATTGTGCATTAACACATAGATTTGGGTAACATGATTTCAATTGTCACAGAGATGAAGTTAAAGCCTAGCATTAGACTTTGAATTATAAACAAATTTGAAGGGGTGTGAATTTTTTCTTCTGGTTTGGACAAGGGTTTTCTTGGTGCCAGAGTGGCCATTATTATGAACAATTCTTTGGTCTATTATGTTTTTAAAATTGAAAAAGTTTCTGAATGAATTATTTCTATTAGGTTTTTGTTTAAGAAGAAGTTATCTGTTACAATTTTAGGATTATATGCTGGTATGTCTGCTGAGGCAAAATATGGTCAAACATCTAAAATTAATTTTTTTATTGCCAAAGCTGTCAATTCCAGTACTTTTGCAGTAGTGGGATATTTCAATTAAGATGATACTAAAAAGAGTGCAAGTTTCAAGTTTTGCATGGATCTGGGGTTAGTCAACTCTTTTCATGAATATTCATTAGGTAAGTCATGTATTTAGAGCAATTCTAAAGGCATAGAAAAAGTCATTAATTTTATTTTTGTTACTCACAGTCTGGTATCTGCTATTGTTGGCCATAAAGTGGAGCCAGTTTCTAAATTTTTTGATACTAATCACAAAGCAGTATTAATAGTGGTTAGTTTGGGTGGTTTCCTGGATGTATATCTTAACAGTATATATAAACAGACAAACAGAAATAGATGGAAATTCCAAATCAAGGATGCTAGTAATGAGAGTTGGTTGCAATTTAGAAGCTGTTCTTTGAACATATTTTTGGAGAAGTTGGGAGTTTTCAATAGTGCTAAGTATCATGGAAATTTGGACTCAATATGAGAGATTCTGAAGGAGATGGTGGTAGTTTCTGCTGATGAGGTGTTTTCTAGGTTGTGGTTTTCTGGGTCCAATGTCTCAGTGGATAAACAGTTGTCAAAGTTTGTTGGACTTGAATTGTTGGTGGCAAAGCTAGTGAAAAACATGAGCTCTAATCAAGTTTTGAGGATTGCACATTTTATTAACACATGGGCTGCCATTGATGAAGGAGAAGCTGTCAAAGTTTGTGGCATGATTGAAAGTGGTATTTGTTCTGGTGTTGTCTTACATCATCTGTTATGTGTCAAGAAAAGTTATTACAAGTCCAAATACTATAAATTCAAGGCTGCCAGAGATAATTCCATCAGGAAAGCTATTAACAAACATATGGAAAAATTTTGTTTTGATAAGGGTAGAATAATTAGAAGTGTCCTAAATCGTCCTGTTTGAAAAGTGATACTTGATCATTTGGTGGTAGATGACAAGCTTGTTTTGGAATCTCAGATAGTCAAATTAATGATCAATAATATCATAAAAAAATGGATAAGAAAGCATTTGGTGCCTAGTTCTACTCCTGTTCGCTGGCTCAACCAATATGCTCCTTTTAATTATGTTGATGATGTGGTCTTTTCAGGCATTATGTGTGATATTGGATTTGATAAGTTTTTGTAGGTAGTTAAGTCTCTGCCTGATGGGAAGACTACTGGTTTTTCTGGTATTCCTAATGAGCTTTGGAAACATGATGACCAGCAGATTCTCAGTGGCTTGCTGAATATTTTGAATGAGTGTTTAAGATCTGGTACAGTTTCTAAGCAATGGAAAAAGGCCTGAATTTTTATAATACCAAAGCCTTATGATTGGGAGGGAGCTCTCACTAATATAAGACCAATAACATTAATTGAAACAGCTCAGAAAATTTTATCCAAAATTCTGTCTGATAAGATTTCCTTGGCTTGTAGCAATTATAATGTGTTACATGGAGATAATTTTTTAGTTTTGAAGAGCACTTTCACTCAAACCCCAATTTTTGCTGTAGATTTTATTATTGAAAATGCTCTAGAGAAGGATTATGAGCTGTGGTTTGTTCTTCAGGATATGTGTAAAGCTTATAATTCAGTTGGGTGGTCTCATTTAAGAGACAGCTTAGTCAAAATTAAAATGTGTCCCCATTTTATTGAGTTTTTTGGGAGCATATATAATAACCATGTTAATCAAATAATAACAGATTTTGGACTCACTAATGGATACATTGTTCATAATGGCCTGGATCAGAATAAGATATTCTCACCTTTGTTATGGAGAATTTTTTATAATCCTTTGCTATATAAGGTTAAGAGACATAAAAGTTTGTATAAATACCAGCTAGACTCAAAATTTTTTACATGAACTTGCAAATGGGATTACAAGGATGGTTTGATATTATATTTGGCTGCAAAGGCATTTGTGGATGATATTATTTGGGTTGGAAATAACATGGCTGTTACCCAGCATATCTTGAATATAGCTAGTAAATTTTTCCATCTTAATGACATTTCAATTAACACTAAGAAGACAGTAGCTATACCTATTAATCGCAGAGTTGAAGTTTTTTATTTAAAAATTAGTGGTTCAGATATTTCAATTGCTAAAAGAGGCAAGGCTCATAGATACTTAGGAATTTTTTTATCTACTGATGGTCTTTCAAAGCCCAGCCTTGCCAAAGCCCAGTTAAATGTGAAATTTTTTGTTAACTTGGTCTTGAGGAAAGCAGTTTCTGATAAACAGTTTCTCTATTTGGTGTCTGCTGTTTTACAACTTATCATTAAATATAGATTGTAGTTTAGTCATGCTTTTATGAATGTTTGTGAGAAATAAAATAGTCTGCTAAAAAAGAATCTGAAACTTAAAGCCAACTTGCTCATGGATTTCCCCAATGAAGCCATTTCACATTCTGAATTATATGGTCTCAAGACTTTTAGACAGCTGTAAGCTGAAAACTCTTTGGCTAATTTGGTACTGTTTGCCAATTTGAAAAGCATTCTCAGCAGATTATTCGAACACAGAACAATGAATCTACAGGCCATTAGTTGAATGTCCTGGCAATTCTTTAGTTTTCTGGTCATGTTGTTATTGGATCCTATGAATTTCTTTTTAGCTAATGTAACCAACACTCTAGTGTCATGCAGACTCTTCTTGGGCAATGTTTTGCCAAATGTTTTCTAGACTGGTAGTGGCATAACTGTTGTTGATGTTTTGGGTTTGGATTAGTATATAAGTATGATTGGTTTGCTGAAGAAATTTGGCATTATTTTTGCAAACCAACTTTTGGACCATTACAGTACATGTTTTACATGAAGTAATTTTCACAGATAAAAAAGACTAAATTCAAGAGGTCTGGCTTTTAGTTGGTTTAGTATGTTAACAAAATTCATTGGAAATGGTGGTTTGGTCAGTAGTCATGTCCTAGCTTTTAATCCAATTCCTGGTGATTGTCTAGTTAGTCTAAGTTCTATCAGTGAATGTCTTCTTGAAAACACTTCAGATGGTGTAGTGGTTTATACTGATGGCTCAGTTAAAAGTTTGGGTTCTATAAGTGCTCATAGTAGTGTTGCTGCTTATTTTCCCAATATTAATGTTGGTGTGAAAGTTGGAGTAAGTGGCTTGCTTTTGTCAACTCTGACTGAATTACATGCCATCACTCTTGCTTTGGAGTGTGTTCCTGTTTCCAGTTTGGTTACTTTTTTCACAAACAGTTAGGCATTCTTGGATGCTTGTACCTCTTATAAAAATTTTACTGGTTCTGATTTTCGTAATAAATGTTGAATTAAAAGGGAGTGGATCTGGCAGACCATTATATTGAAAAACTTGTCAGTAGTCTGGAATAAAGTCAAGAGCCACTCTGAGATTTATGGCAATAAACACGCTGATTTATTGGCCAATACTGCTACTAGCTCTGACACTATGCTATCTGTTAGAACATTCTGCCATTTTTTGTCTATTAAAGAAAAATCTGTCTTTGGAAATGCCCACCATTTTGTTAGGCATCTTTTTAATACTGTGAGCTTTGTCAGTTGAGAAGCCAAATGTGCAACCTATGCTGTAGAAAAAATGCTGTACAATGAGATTAATATACAATATATGTTTAGTGTATAGTATTTTGACAATTAGTTTCAATTAGGCTTCACCAGCTATTCTTTTGTATGTCTTTGATCCTACTTTATAAAAGCTGTTCACAACTGTCTTTCTATAGCCAAGAGGAAAAGGCTTTATGATCTGGGTTATCTGAGCATGCTATGTATTTGATGTGGGTTGGTTGAGGATTCTAATCACATGTTCTTTTGCATTTATGATGCTGGTGCTAGAAAAGAGTTAATTTCAAAGACTATTGATTGTTAGATTAATATGTTTAGTGGTCTTGCTGCTGACAGTGTGGTAATTTGCTCTCTATAAGACACTGAGTCATTAAATTGTTTATATATGTTTTTAGCCAAGGGCTTTGTTTTGAGAAATTGGGTGGCTGATACAGTTTATCTGCTGGATGGTGGCTCTGACAGTAAGTC
Source organism: Geosiphon pyriformis (assembly GCA_016748015.1). Classification (NCBI taxonomy): domain Eukaryota; kingdom Fungi; phylum Glomeromycota; class Glomeromycetes; order Archaeosporales; family Geosiphonaceae; genus Geosiphon; species Geosiphon pyriformis. The sequence continues at coordinate 58,523 of JAAOMT010000127.1, read as the reverse complement.
TTTAGTCATTGGTTTAGTCTGAAGCTTTGCTAAAAGTCATAGATCTGCTATGTAGCTGCTAACCACCAAGTTAAGAGTACTTTATAAGAAGTGTAGTTTTTTGTCATGTGATGAATCTGTAATACTAGTGGTATCTGGTCTGGCTTCTTTGTGGTCTCTCAGTGCGATCTTTGATTTTGGTATCAGACTAGGTATTCATGTATGTTATAATTTACATCCTCATCTGCTCAGTGCACATTTCAGTTTTTTAAATGACTTTCTAATAATTGGTGGTTTAAGTATTTAGTGTTGTCTTAATTGGTCTGAGTAGCTAGTTATGTGTAGGAAGTGCATGAGCCACACTTAATATAGAATTTTGTATATTGCTATAGTTTAGGTAGTAGTTGGGCTACACTTATTAAAAGCTTAATAAAAAAAAAAAAAAAAGTTTATATTGTGTTATTATTTTTAAATTATCTTAATTGTAATTACATAATCTATAAATTATTTAAAAATTTTATAAAATTAAGCTTGATAATATTTTAAAAACAGTAAGTCTTTGTCAATTTAAAAATATTGTTAAGATTCTTTTGTTATAATTTAGTTATATTATAAGTAATTTAATATTTGTGTATTATATTATACTATTAAAAAAACAAAATAAAGCTTTTTAAAAGTCTTAAATCATTAATAAATACCAAAAATATATTAATATGTTTAATCTGCTTTTAAAATATTGTCTATATAATTGCTTTATTAATTTAAAAAATAAAAAATTTATATTTGGATTAATTTATATTTTTTTAAGATCAAACTTTTAAAATTAAATCTAACACAAGGAAGAATTAAAAAAAAGTATATAATAGTTACTTAAGAAATATATGTATTTAAGCAGCAAAAATTAGTATTCAAACTCATTATAAATTTGAAAGCTTGCAACATATTAGTAAATCAAGATATCTTATAGTTGGTTTTTTTAATGTAATTATTTTATTTATCTATTTATTTTCTAAATCGTATTTACTCCTTAGGGATTTTAACCTTGCAAAGCTATCTATCAAATATTAATTATAGCTTATAAGGAGGATAATTAAGATTATCAAGGTTTTGTACTAAATATGATATAATCCATTTTAACGCCTTCCCATCGTTAAGAACCTTATCATATTAAGGTCTTAAAATAAATTCGAAGGTGGTATTTCGAAATAATGAAATAATGAAATTTAAAATTTCTTTTAGATCTGCTCGCGATATAGATAAAGCTCATCGTTCTAGTGATGATAGGTAACAGAAAAAAGGTTATATAAGAAAGTAATTTAGTATTTATTGACTTTCAATGAAAGTTTAGATTAAAATTTATTTCCAATTGGTTTTTATTAAAAAAACTTCAAATTATTGTTTTAATCTAAAAGAGCATAGTAATAAAACATCTAAATTTCTTTTTATCTATGCGAGCCTTTAGCAAAGCCCACCATAACCCCGGAATGAGGATAGTCCTCCCATATAGCCAGTGCCGTAGCCGAGATTACCATATCCAACACCACGGCCGAGATAACCATCAATTGGAGCATACAGATTACTTTGAAGAGGGGCTCCAATAATTCCATCATATCCAATTGGTGAAACGGCAAGCGGGCTTACAATATTTTTGATCGGGGTAATGGGATTGAGCACACCTAAACCAACTGGAGCTATGGTTCCAATCTTCGCAGCTGCCGTGGCAGGCAAAGCAGTAGCAATCGGGGCTTTATTGATAATTCCATCAGAGGGTTCCCTTTTATAAAAGCTCAAATGCGAGTTTGAATTATTAATAATTGGAGCTGATTGGATTTGGATAGCGAGAAGAATTGTAAAGAAACTAGCAAAAAATTTTTTAAAGGAGGGCATTTTAAAATAAAATATTTTAATTTTAAATGATATTTTTTTTAAAGAGATTATTCTTTTACAAAGAAAAAAAATGCTTTTTTAATATTAAATACTAGGAATAAGAAGAATCTTATTTATAATACCTTTTTTAGTGCTTTATGAAATTTCCGACTTGAAAAATCGTCTTTCACGCATAAATTTAGATCAAATCTTTAAAAGAGATAGCATAAAGTAATAAAATTGCTTCAACTTTTATGGCATAATTCAAGTTTGATTTTTCTAGCATAATATCATATTTTCTTAAAAAGATTAAAAACTATTTAGCATAATATAAAAACCTAATTTAATCAGAAAGCACATAGGCAGGGAAAGAAATGGTAAAATGATTGCATTATCTAAAATTCATATTTATGAATTGCTAAACTCTTCCCCTAAAAAAAGTATCCACTCATTAAAAAATAAAAAACTCCCAATTTAAAAGCAATTTGACAAAATTTGATAATTATCAAAATGATTAACAGTAGAGCTAAGCTTGTCAAACTTTTGGTCACTCTTATTGCTCTTTCGTCTTCTATCTTCCAAAGCTTTTATGCATCTGCAGCTCCTATTGAAACGCGTAGTTTTCTGACAGGGTATAAGCCAGTTATTCTTCTCAATACCGCCCAAGAAACCATTGCATGTAATGAAGCCGCCAATACTAATCAACTCGAGATCGAAGCAGCCAATGCAGCTCAGACAGCGAATACATATGACAATGAAGCTGCAACAACTTTCTTATTCAATAAACGGAATTTACTGCCAGGGTATAAACCAGTTATACTTTTCAATACCGCCCAAGAAACCATTGCATGTAATGAAGCCGCCAATACTAATCAACTCGAGATCGAAGCAGCCAATGCAGCTCAAACAGCGAATACATATGATAATGAAGCTGCAACAACTTTGCTTTTTAATAAGCGCAGTTTTCTAACAGGATATAAGCCAGTCGTTCTTCTCAATACTGCCCATGAGACTATTGCATCCAATGAGGCCGCCAACGTAAACCAACTCGAGATTGAAGCAGCCAATGCAGCTCAAACCGCAAATACTTATGATAATGAGGCTGCTGCTACTTTACTTGTCAACAAACGGAATTTCTTGGGTCAATATAAACCCGTCATTCTACTTAATAGTGCACAAGAAACTATCGCTTCCAATGAAGCCGCCAACGTAAACCAACTCGAGATTGAAGCAGCCAATGCAGCTCAAACCGCCTGTAGCTATGATAATGAAGCTGCGACAACCTTTTTATTTAATAAACGCAATTTTCTAACAGGATATAAGCCAGTCGTTCTTCTCAATACTGCTCATGAAACTATTGCATGCAATGAAGCTGCCAACACAAATCAACTTGAAATTGAGGCGGCTAATGCAGCTCAAACGGCAAATACATATGATAATGAAGCCGCCGCTACCCTTCTCGTAAATTAAAAGCAAATTTTTTAAAATTAATGCTAATCACACACACGTTATATTTTTCCTGTAATTTTACAAGATTAAATAATTATGTAATCGAGTTTTATTCGGTTAAATTTATCTTGAAAAAAATTTCAGTCCGCTTAAATAAAACTTGGTTATTTTAATTTGAGGTTATCTTAAATTGAACTAGGTCTTATCTTGCAAACCTTTCTTTTTCTAACGAGTCTTGAATAATAGCTCTTTTGAACTATTAAGCAATGACGAATCAAAGTCCAAAAATAGCTATTATGAAAATTTTATAAAATACTTTAACGCAAGTTCGCCATGAAAATTGAAAATGTAATAGGATAAATTATATGCTAAAAATATCGCGGTTTTATCATTTCAGGTTTATAAAAAAACAGTTTTTTTGGAAATATTAATTCTGTATAATCATTAATATTGTATTAAATAAATGCATAACTTCTATTTGCAGAATTTTGAATTTTGCATAAAATATTTTAAAAGCAATAAACTAAGTGATTTTTTTTAAGTTAATAAAATAGTTAAAGAAATTAGAAGAATATTGACGTTAATAGAAATTTTATCTTGAAACTATTATTTCTTTTAGTCATAAATTTCTTTAAGTTTTAACTTATTGTTATTATTATTTAAAGTATAATATAAAATAATAGAGATTCCCGATTCTAAAAAAGATATTATTCATATTTTGAACTCTCGACTTTTAAATAATCTAAAATAAAAACCTGAAAATTGAAAATCTTGAACTAATTATAAAAAATTTTTTTAACAAACAATAAATTTTAAAAAGTTTATAGCATACAACTACAAGAAAAAGCATTTGAATAAAACTAATTATTTTTATAAATAACATTGAAAATTAAAAAACAAAATTAATATTTAAAAGATATTTATATTTGTATTTGAATTTGAATAGCTAGTTATATGTAAAAAATACATAATTATGTTTACTTTAGAGCATATATATTAATAATGTTCATTGAAATATCCAGTAAGTATTACTAAAATTGAACTTAACTAAACTAGAATTATATAATAAAACAACTTCTAATAAAAAATTATCCTAAATCTTTTTATTTAAAATTTTTGTTTATTAAAAGATTCAATAATGTTTAATGTTTTTAATAACTTGGTAAAAGAATTTTTACATATAAAATAATAAATATATAATTGTATATATATATAAAATAGCTTGACAACACATTAATAGTTCTAAAAAACATAAATTTACAAATAATATTATATTAATGTAAAAGCTACAAATAAATACAATAATTATCCTATATATAAAGTTTGTAATAAAGCTTTTAATTATAAAAAAAACTTTAAAAAACTTATTCATTAAAAACATTATTTAAAATTATTTAAAAAAATATACATATTTTTATACTAAACTAAAATCTTAAGAAGTTGTAAACATTTATTATAACAAGACAAATAATAAAGCAAATGTTTTTAAGCTTAAAAAAATCGCAAAATATTAACATATTAATTAATTAATAATTTTTAAAAATTGTATTATATATATATACAATTATTATTTTTGATAAATAATAATACTTATATAAGCAACATAATTTTTAATGTTTTTTTATTTTACTTATATTATTTAAAAAACTATTAAATTTAATAATTAATTTTATTGTTAAAAATATTATAAAAAAAAGTAATTATTGTTTTGAATAATAATATTAAATAAATAAACATTTTAATAGATAACAAAAGACTTTAATGAGCTTAAGTAGTTTAATTAAATCAAAATAACTGTCAACATTTTTGTTAGAAAAAAAAACAAAACTTCTTTCTCTCCTACTTCCCAAAGTTCTGAAAAAGTACATATTTTGAAAAAAGTTTTTTGTTTCTCGTATTTTTTGTCGCTATTCAGTTAGATACTTCAAAACCGTTTTTGTTTGAATACAAAGCTGCTGTCGGCGGTGGCATTTCTGTTATAAAGGGGTCCAAAAAAAAATCACTTTCTGGTACAGCTGTAGTCAACTCCTCTTCCAGGAAGAAATGCAAAGGTGGGTTGCTGAAAGAACCTGTCAAGATAGTTGGTGTCTCTGCAGGTGCCGCCTCTAGCAATTTGGTTAGGCATGAGAGTGGAAATATTACTAAGTTGGAAAGTGTCGATATAGGGGAAAAATATCTGATCGAAGAAACAAGCTTTCAGCTTGAGAGTAAAAGAGAGTCTGGAGGTAATGACATTGAAGCAACACCCAAAGGTCCCAAGAGAATTGTTACCAAGCGTGTTCTTGGAAAGCCTCTAAGTACTATTGATTTTGGCAGAAAAAGCAATGATGATGATGATGTTTTGGATAATTCTATTCTTCTTCTACCACCTCTTCTGCTTAAACCTTCTATTCAAATTTCTGTTTGTAAATCCTTTGCTTTGAATATTGATCTTGTGGCTGTTTCTGGAAAATCATCTCAGAAAAAACTACATTTTGTCAGAAAACTTTTCTCTAGTGTGAATGGTTTTGGGGGAGCTTTTACCCCCTCAAAATTTGGTGGAATCATTCAGGCCACGTTTACTTCTGAAGAGGTGATGATAACTGTGGCAAATCTGGCTAATGATCATAGTGTTATGGTAAACACTAATCTCAAGTGCCCTGTCAACAATTGTACAAATCGGGCAATTGTGCTAAAGAAAATTCCTGTGGGAACATCTTTGGAGACTGTGCGTACGACTGTGGCCGAATTTGGCATCATTAAGTCGATCAAAATGCAGCTGGTGAGTTTATGGCAAAAAGCGATCATCGAATTGGAAGATTAAGACCAGACTGATTTTTTAGCCTCTAAGTGGTCTATCCTTATTGAGAAGGATATGGTTCGGGTAGCCAGGGCTGACATCGACAAACAATTATGGGATGCCAGGAATAATTTTAGGACTTTGCTATATATTCTCCCCATGGGAACTACTGCTCATGATTTGTGGGATTTTATTGGTTCTATTGGTGGAAAAACCTGCTTTATCAATCACAATCCCGTCAGTTATTCTCACATCCGCTGTGCCACTGTGTGTTTTAGCTCAGAAGTGGAATTAGTTAATGCAATGGCAACAACCCCAGTTATAAAAGACTTGGTCTCCATTGGTCTTGTCTTTCTTTGGCTTTATGTGCGGTTTGTAAGAATTTTGGTCATACTGCACTCAGTTGTAGATCAGTCAAAAATGCTGGGATTGCAGAAGGCAGAAAGGCTCCCCTTTTGGCTCAGGACCAATCCAGATTGGCAAAAATTTATGCAAAGAAATCTGCATCTATCTCTCGTCTTTTGGCTTTTGACAGTAAAACTTGGGCATTAGTGGTTGGTGCTTTCTCTATTCCCTCTCTCTCTGGTAGTAAGGCACATTTTGGTTCCATCATCGATGGTAAACCTACCCCTCCTGTTGCAAAAAATTTAGAAAAGAAATTGGTTAGTATTGAAGATGGTCTTGTCAGTCTTGCAGGACAAATTGATAAGTTAACTAAGAAATTAGAGTTGCTCATGCTGGTGGTTCCCCAGCCTGGTCACAAATGCTGGCTGCCAGTGATTATCCCACTGCAGAATTCAGAAAGTAATGTGACAGTGGAAATAGATTTGAGTATGGCCAATGGCCATGAGTCTGCCATGTTTGTGGACTCGTCTACATCCCCTTATGTTGTTAGATTAGAAAATATGTTAAAGGGCCTTTCCAAATCTGTGTTAAGCTTGTCCGCTTGTTTTGATAGTCTGGTTTTGACTGGTAGTGCGAACTTCCAATCTCCCTCCCAATGAGTGAATTAGTATAGAAAGTTGCTACATGCAATGTTAGAGGAATGAACAACCCTGCGAAGCAGAGTGATGTTGTTTGTTGGCATAAGGACATAGACAATTCAATTTCTATTTTTACTGAAACTAAGTTAAAGGATAGGGTTCGACCCTAGATCATTAACAAGTTTAATGGAGTTTGGGTGTTTACTACTGGCTTGGATTCTGGGTATCTGGGTGCTGGTGTGGTGGTAGTTATGAACTCTTCTTTGGCGAAACATGTGTGTAAGGTGTTTGAGGTGCTGGGTCAGCTCATGTCTATCAAATTACTTTTTAAGAATAAGCTCTCTGTGTCAATTTTGGGAATTTATGCTGGTGCTTCTTCAGCAGTCTGGTTCTCTCAGACAGACAAAATCAACTCTATCATTGCAAAGGCTGTTAATGAGTCTTCCTTTGTTATTCTCAGCAGTGATTTTAATGAAGATGGCTCTTGTAAGTGTGCGAGTTTCAAGAAGTGCCTTGATTTGGGATTGATTAACTCTTTGGTCAGGAGCCTGGCTGTAAAAATGCCCACTTGGGAGAATTCTAGGAGTGTCAAGAGAACAATTGATTACATGTTTGTCTCTCCAAATCTGGTCAATGTGATGATACGTCGTAATGTTTCAGGTGTCAGTGAGCATTCTGACACAGATCATCAAGCTGTTTTGGTGTCTTTGGGTCTAGGTGAACTTCTGGATATGCAATTGAACTCTTTTCGCAAACAAGCAAACAGGAACAGATGGAAGTTCGATTTCAAGGGTGCTGATAAGGGTAAATGGATCAATTTTAAGTATGCCACGTTGGCTAATGCAACAATATTCTCAAATGAGTTCACTATTTTTGTGGGTTTTTCAGATTTGGATGCAATATGGGATGTTGTTCACAAGATAATAGTTCTTTTGGCTAGTGAAGTGTTCAAGAAAAAGTGGTTTAAGGAATTTAATGATATTTTTACCAAAGAGTCTTCAAGATTTCACAAGTTAGAACTTCTGGTTTCAAAGATTATTAAGGCGTTTCGTGTGAGGTGTGCTGTGGATTTTGCTTTTCTTATGAAGTGTTGGGCTTCTCTAAACAGTGTCAAGGCTTCGGTTGTTTAGGATCTGGTGTGGAATCTAATCATGTTCATTCTGCTCTTTTTGGTGCCAAGAAATCTTATCGGGTGTCCAAGCTTGTTAAATCTCAGAGTACTAAAGATGCAAACATCAGGTCTGTGATTGACAAGAGGATGGAAAGCTTTGAAGTAGATAAAGATCATACAATAAAGAGTGTGTTAGAGTGCCTGTTTCGTAAGATTGTGCTGGATCATTTGGTAGTTGATGATGATTTGATTTTAGAACCTAAGCAGGTCAAGTCCAAGGTGGATGCGATCATAGAAGGTTGGACTAGGAAGTGTCGGGTGATTGATAATGTCTCGGATGATTGGCACCTCCAATATTAGCTGCTGGAGTATGTTTTTGATAAAGCTTTTTCTAAAGTCATGTGTTCGATTGAGTATGATGAGTTCCTTGGGGTGGTTTCTGATCTTCCGGATGGTAAAGCGGCTGGTTTGTTGGGTATTTCAAATGAGCTTTGGAAACATTGTGATAGGTCGGTTTTAGATATGTTGTTGGTGCTCTTGAACTCTTGTTTGTCTAGTGAATCAGTGCCCGGTCCTTGGAAGGAAGCATAGGTCTTAATGATTCCCAAATTTTATGAGTGGAAAAATGTTTTGATAAATACATGTCTTATTGCCTTAATTGAAATGGCTCACAAGATTCTTTCCAAGATCCTCTCTAACAGGATTTCTTTGGCATGTAGTACTTTTAATGTGCTTCGGGGGGCCAATTTTTCAGTTCTGAAAGGTACAACGACCCAGTTTCCTATTTTTGCAATTGGTTCAGTGGTCAAAAATGCTTTGGAAAAAAACAGGGAACTCTGGCTGGTTTTACAGGACATGCGAAAGGCATATGACTCAGTTGGCTGGGAGCATCTCAAGAAGAGTTTGGTCAGGATTAAGATGTGTAGCAAATTTATTCGGTTTTTTGGCGGTATTCATAGGAATCGTACCAATCAAGTCATGACTGATTTTGGATTAACAAGTGGTTATTGTGTGCATAATGGTTTGGACCAGGGAGAGGTCTTCTCTCCTCTTCTCTGGCACATATTTTATGATCCTTTTTTGTGCGAAGTCAAAAGACAGGAGAGTATATGTGGGTATAGGTTGATTTCTCACTTTGTTTCCAAGAATAGTTGTTCCAAACCTCAGGCTGGATTTTCTTTTTTTTTTGCCACTGGTGCTTTTGTTGATGATACGATTTGGGTTGGCAGCAGTCAGATGGCTACTCAGCATATTCTTAATGTTGCTAGTGAATTTTTTCGTGTTAATGACATCTCTATTAATAATAACAAAATGGTAGCCATTCCTATCAATAGCAGAGTTAGCAATCCCTTTCTTTCTATTAGTGGTTCACCCATTTCTATTGCCTAAAAGGGGGAATCTTACTGATATCTGGGCATTTTTCTATCAACTGAGGGTCTTTCAAAGCCTAGCTTGGTTAAGGCACATTCGGACATTCGCTTTTTTACCAATCTGGTGTTGAGGAAGGTGGTCTCAGATAAGCAGTTCTTGTATTTGGTGTTGGCAGTTCTGCATCCAATAGTCAGCTACAGAACTCAGTTCAGTTTTATTCCTGTTGGTGTGTACAACAAGTGGGATGCTCTGATTCATAAAGGTTTGAAGCTCAAGTCTGGTTTGCCACTCGATTTCCCTAATGATGTGATTTATCACCCTTCATTTTATGGTTTAAAGTCATTTTTTCAAGTTCAATCTGAAAGCAAGATTGCTTCCCTTGTCAGTTTTGCAAACTCTGGTGGTATCTTGGGTTATTTGTTTTCCTACAGGTCTCATGACTTGCAAGTTTTGTGTTGGCGTCCTGTTCATCCATTGAGTTCTCCTGTTCGTATTTATGTCAGTGCATCTAATAACTTTCTGGCAGGCATGATTTGTGTTCTTCTCGATTGCAATGTGTTTCTGGGTGGCTCTTTAGTTAGTTCCTTTCGGTCTTATGGTGGAGTGCCTATGTCTGAGCTTTTGGGCGAGTCAAGGTTTCTTAGGTTTCTCCCTTCCCTTCGGTGGTATAGTATTGCCTTTGTGGATCAACTTCATGACCGTCATGGTGCTGTCTATGATTGGTACACTTTCAAGTGGTGGAAGAGATTGGACCCCCATGGCCCAGTTCCTGAGTGGTTCAAGCATTCTGTTTTGTTTCTCAATAGTGTGAGATCTTTTCATGTTCAGTCTTTAGTTTTGGGTGATGGTGGTCTTTCAAACATTCTTGAGTCTGATGAATTGTGTCTGTTTGTGATTATCTCTTGGCAACCAGTGCTAGCAGCCTGTTAGTATATACAGATGGGTCCCTTAGTAATCATGGCACGGTTGGCTGTAGAGCTGGCACTGCTGTTTTTTTTGAGGACATTGGTTTAGATTTGGGCGTTAGTGTGTTGGGTTTGATGTCGTCTACTTTGGCGGAATTGCAGGCTGTTGCCTTGGCTCTGGAGTGTGTTTTCTCATCAAGCTCTGTTTGTTTGTTCTCAGATAGTCAATCGGCTTTGGATGCTTGCAGGTCGGAGTTGGGTCTGGTGTATTCCGATTATCGTAATCAGTATTGGGTCAAACGTCGTCATATTGTTAACGTGATTTGCAGTAAGAAGTTGAGGGTTAGCTTTCACAAGGTAAAAGATCATTCTGGTGTTTTGAGAAACAAGCGTGCTGACGCGATTGCTGGTGCTACTTCTCTCTCCAATTGGTATCTTCCTTCTCACTTGAGTAAGCACTTCTTGTCAGCTGATGGTAGTATTGTTTCTGGAAATTCGAGACATTTTGTTCATGATATTTATCATTCTATTTGTCATGCACAATGAGAGGTTGGTTCTGGTTCTGGGGTTTTGGTGAGCAGCTTGTCTTCTGAGGTTGATTGGCCTCACTCATTGTTGGTATGGCATTCTAATTTGCATATGGCTGCAGGTTTCACCAACAGGTCTTTGTCCAGTATGCGTACTTACTTTATGAAGTCTTTACACCATCGGCTGCCAGTTGCTGTTCGAAAGCGCCTCTATAATAGACATTATCTTAGCGTGTTGTGTTTGTATTGTGATAAGGTAGAGGTGTCGGATCATGTGTTCTCTTACAAGGTTGACGAGTCTGTTCGAAGTCAGTTGTTGGATTCTCATGTAGGGTCCTGGAAGGCACTTTCTGGTTTCTCTTATTCTTCCTCAGGTATATTGCAGCTGTTATCATTCAGTATTTCTGATTCCTCTGTGTCCATGGCTTTTTTTAAGGGCTTTGTTTTCAATAAGTGGTTTTGCGAGACTGTTTCCATCTTTCACAACCCCAAGATTGCTGTTTTGAAGATTGTCAAGTTTGTGCACTCTCTTGGTCTTGCTTTCAGGGAGGATGTCTAGTTGGTTTGTGTTAAGCATCGTGCATATATGGAGAAGAATGGACTGATCCTGCTAGATGGTTCGGCCATCATCTCAGTTCATGGTTTGGCTTAGAGGTTTTCTGCAGAGGTGGTTAGGTTACTTGGCATCACTAATGCTCTAGGTGTTTATTTTGGTTTTCACAAGTCTTGTTTGTTTTTTTCAGGTATAGGTGAATCAGTATCAGTTCATATAGCTGCATAGTGTTGTTCTGATTGGCCCGAGTGGCTGGTCATGTGTAGAAAGTACATGATTCATGCCTAGTTTAGATCAATTCTTTGATGTATAGTACTAGGTAGTGTTTGGACCTCACTCATTAAGCAATTAAAAAAAAAATAACAAATTTAATAATTCAAAATTTTTTAAATTTTTAAATCTAATTTTAATTTTTTTTAATTAACTGCTTTATTAAATAGTATTTTAAATGCTAAAAAAGCCAATTTAATTATATTACATAAAAAAAACAGCATTAAAATTATTTTGATATTTGATAAATAGAAAAATATTTTAAACCAACCTATTTTTGGCTTTTTATTATTTTATTAGCAAATAAATTTTAAATTTGAGAAGTAATTAATATAAGTTCAAAATGAAAATAAATGATTAAAGTTATAATTAAAAATATATTAGATGTTAAAAACTAAATTATTAGCAATTGTTTTTAATAATATACCAACATATACTGCTGTAAAATACTTATTATATTATAAATATTTTTTAAAATTTATATTCTAATTACTATTTTAAATAATACCCATTATAATTGCAATATTTAAAGCTTGTTTTTTGTTTTATTTATGAAATAATTTTGTTATAGAAGATATATTTAAAAATTCAATAAATTAAAAACTACATCAAAACAAGCAATAATAATAGTTGGTTATTTTAATAATGTAGTTTATTTATATTTTATTAAAAAGCTTTAAAGATACAAAAATAATTATATTAAATTATATTACTTTAATTTGTCCAGATAATATTCATTAGAATTCTTATTATTATTTTTTTAAGAGTTTAATAAAATCTCATAGACTTTAAGAATAAGTATTAAATTATAAATTTATTAATTTAAATTAATTAAACATTTATTTTAATGTATTATATTCTTTAAGAATCTAACTACTATCTATAAATTACATTTAAAAATAAAAAACCAAATCAACTTTCAACTAGTCTTAATGAACTTTAGTTGTTACAAAATATCACACTTATTCACCTTAATAACAATTTCTGGCAATCAATGTTTAATACAATATTAATGATTATACAGAATTAATATTTCCAAAAAAACTGTTTTTTTATAAACCTGAAATGATAAAACCGCGATATTTTTAGCATATAATTTATCCTATTACATTTTCAATTTTCATGGCGAACTTGCGTTAAAGTATTTTATAAAATTTTCATAATAGCTATTTTTGGACTTTGATTCGTCATTGCTTAATAGTTCAAAAGAGCTATTATTCAAGACTCGTTAGAAAAAGAAAGGTTTGCAAGATAAGACCTAGTTCAATTTAAGATAACCTCAAATTAAAATAACCAAGTTTTATTTAAGCGGACTGAAATTTTTTTCAAGATAAATTTAACCGAATAAAACTCGATTACATAATTATTTAATCTTGTAAAATTACAGGAAAAATATAACGTGTGTGTGATTAGCATTAATTTTAAAAAATTTGCTTTTAATTTACGAGAAGGGTAGCGGCGGCTTCATTATCATATGTATTTGCCGTTTGAGCTGCATTAGCCGCCTCAATTTCAAGTTGATTTGTGTTGGCAGCTTCATTGCATGCAATAGTTTCATGAGCAGTATTGAGAAGAACGACTGGCTTATATCCTGTTAGAAAATTGCGTTTATTAAATAAAAAGGTTGTCGCAGCTTCATTATCATAGCTACAGGCGGTTTGAGCTGCATTGGCTGCTTCAATCTCGAGTTGGTTTACGTTGGCGGCTTCATTGGAAGCGATAGTTTCTTGTGCACTATTAAGTAGAATGACGGGTTTATATTGACCCAAGAAATTCCGTTTGTTGACAAGTAAAGTAGCAGCAGCCTCATTATCATAAGTATTTGCGGTTTGAGCTGCATTGGCTGCTTCAATCTCGAGTTGGTTTACGTTGGCGGCCTCATTGGATGCAATAGTCTCATGGGCAGTATTGAGAAGAACGACTGGCTTATATCCTGTTAGAAAACTGCGCTTATTAAAAAGCAAAGTTGTTGCAGCTTCATTATCATATGTATTCGCTGTTTGAGCTGCATTGGCTGCTTCGATCTCGAGTTGATTAGTATTGGCGGCTTCATTACATGCAATGGTTTCTTGGGCGGTATTGAAAAGTATAACTGGTTTATACCCTGGCAGTAAATTCCGTTTATTGAATAAGAAAGTTGTTGCAGCTTCATTGTCATATGTATTCGCTGTCTGAGCTGCATTGGCTGCTTCGATCTCGAGTTGATTAGTATTGGCGGCTTCATTACATGCAATGGTTTCTTGGGCGGTATTGAGAAGAATAACTGGCTTATACCCTGTCAGAAAACTACGCGTTTCAATAGGAGCTGCAGATGCATAAAAGCTTTGGAAGATAGAAGACGAAAGAGCAATAAGAGTGACCAAAAGTTTGACAAGCTTAGCTCTACTGTTAATCATTTTGATAATTATCAAATTTTGTCAAATTGCTTTTAAATTGGGAGTTTTTTATTTTTTAATGAGTGGATACTTTTTTTAGGGGAAGAGTTTAGCAATTCATAAATATGAATTTTAGATAATGCAATCATTTTACCATTTCTTTCCCTGCCTATGTGCTTTCTGATTAAATTAGGTTTTTATATTATGCTAAATAGTTTTTAATCTTTTTAAGAAAATATGATATTATGCTAGAAAAATCAAACTTGAATTATGCCATAAAAGTTGAAGCAATTTTATTACTTTATGCTATCTCTTTTAAAGATTTGATCTAAATTTATGCGTGAAAGACGATTTTTCAAGTCGGAAATTTCATAAAGCACTAAAAAAGGTATTATAAATAAGATTCTTCTTATTCCTAGTATTTAATATTAAAAAAGCATTTTTTTTCTTTGTAAAAGAATAATCTCTTTAAAAAAAATATCATTTAAAATTAAAATATTTTATTTTAAAATGCCCTCCTTTAAAAAATTTTTTGCTAGTTTCTTTACAATTCTTCTCGCTATCCAAATCCAATCAGCTCCAATTATTAATAATTCAAACTCGCATTTGAGCTTTTATAAAAGGGAACCCTCTGATGGAATTATCAATAAAGCCCCGATTGCTACTGCTTTGCCTGCCACGGCAGCTGCGAAGATTGGAACCATAGCTCCAGTTGGTTTAGGTGTGCTCAATCCCATTACCCCGATCAAAAATATTGTAAGCCCGCTTGCCGTTTCACCAATTGGATATGATGGAATTATTGGAGCCCCTCTTCAAAGTAATCTGTATGCTCCAATTGATGGTTATCTCGGCCGTGGTGTTGGATATGGTAATCTCGGCTACGGCACTGGCTATATGGGAGGACTATCCTCATTCCGGGGTTATGGTGGGCTTTGCTAAAGGCTCGCATAGATAAAAAGAAATTTAGATGTTTTATTACTATGCTCTTTTAGATTAAAACAATAATTTGAAGTTTTTTTAATAAAAACCAATTGGAAATAAATTTTAATCTAAACTTTCATTGAAAGTCAATAAATACTAAATTACTTTCTTATATAACCTTTTTTCTGTTACCTATCATCACTAGAACGATGAGCTTTATCTATATCGCGAGCAGATCTAAAAGAAATTTTAAATTTCATTATTTCATTATTTCGAAATACCACCTTCGAATTTATTTTAAGACCTTAATATGATAAGGTTCTTAACGATGGGAAGGCGTTAAAATGGATTATATCATATTTAGTACAAAACCTTGATAATCTTAATTATCCTCCTTATAAGCTATAATTAATATTTGATAGATAGCTTTGCAAGGTTAAAATCCCTAAGGAGTAAATACGATTTAGAAAATAAATAGATAAATAAAATAATTACATTAAAAAAACCAACTATAAGATATCTTGATTTACTAATATGTTGCAAGCTTTCAAATTTATAATGAGTTTGAATACTAATTTTTGCTGCTTAAATACATATATTTCTTAAGTAACTATTATATACTTTTTTTTAATTCTTCCTTGTGTTAGATTTAATTTTAAAAGTTTGATCATGATTCGAGTTAAAACTAAGCCGGATAGCATCTTTATGCGTTATTTTTAGGTAATATAGTTTAGGTAATAAAATTATTTCTTTAAAAATATTATTAGTGATAAGGATGTTTTTACTTCTATAATATATTAAGTAGTTTAAACCAAATTTTCTTATTTTTATAATAATCACATTAAATATTTTTGAGAGTTAAAGAAATTAATTAACATACATAATACATAATATAAGTGAACCAATTTTGCAATTCTTATTTGTATAATTTCTGATGACAAAAAGTAGTTAGAAAAGTCAAAGAGAAGTGAATAAAGTAAAATTGTAGCAAATTAATATAATAAAATAATTATGTCAAATATATAATTTTTGGTTTACAATTTTAAAGCGTGATTTAAAATGTATTTTTTTAAATCAATTTCTATGGTTGCAAGTATTAATTTACTTGAAAATTATTTTTTAGCTATTTCAATTATTTTTTTGTATTTTGCAATCGTTTAACAAAATACATTTAATATAAATAAATGTTAAGTATTTCTATAATTTTAATAATTGTCTTTAAGCTGAGTATTTTATTTTACATATATTGATTTAATTAAAAAAAGGTTTACTTTTTTTTTAATTATAATTTAAGTTAAAATGAACCAAACTTGGCACTAATTAAAAGTTTTAGCTGTTATAAAATATTAAAGATTTTTGTAATTACAAAAAACAATTATTTAATATTGAATACCAACAAAATAGTGCTAATATTTACTTTTCAAATCTAAAGTTAAAAAATATTTAAATTTACCAAAAATATATAACATATTATCTATTCAAAATAAAAATAAGTATTTTCACTTATGACATTATTGAGTTGCTAATAATTTATACAAAATTAAATTTTATAATTTTTATTTTTGATAAAAACCATTAATAAAGTTTATAAACTTATTAATAACTAAATAAGCTTATTTTTAAGCATTTTTTGTGTTTTTTTTAATAAATTAATAACTGGCAAATAATATTTAATAAACTTGTTATTATTTTGGTTTGGTATTAAGTTTGCTAAATATTTATTTTAATTTAGTTTATAAACAAGTTAATAAAGACAAATAAAAATACAATATAAGTTTAAAAAATGCTAACAAATAAAAAAAATTGCCATTACATTTTTGGTTAATTTATTAAGCATCATAAAGTTTTTAAAATCATTAAAAAGTTTTTTAATATTAATACTATGTAAAAAATTCTAAAAAAGATAATAATTTTATTAGCTAACAATATATTTTATAAAATTTAATTTTGTAATTTTGATTTATTTTAGTTAAAAAATACATTTAAGCTTTTTAAATAAAAAAAATTGGATTTAAAATTTTTAAAAACATATTGTTTAAATAATAAAATCAAATTAAAAATTTTATTATAAATTTAAATCAAATTAAATTAGTTTAAAATTGGTAAATTCAAAAGTTTTTAAATATTAAAGTTTATTATATTAATCTTTTAAATTTTGGCTAAAATTAAAAAATTATATAAGTTTTTTAAGTTATTTAAAACTAAAATACAAAAAGTTATTTGGTTATTAACAAACAAATAAAAAAATTTGTTAAAAATAAAAAATAAAAAATTAAAAGTGTATTAAAAAAGCTTTTTAAAAAAGTTGTTTTGAATTATTTAATATTTAATAAAAACATTATTTTTGAATTTAAGTTAATTAAATTCAAAATAAATAAAAACATAAACTAAGAAGTATATAATTTTAAATATAATTTCTAATATTTATTAATTACAATATAATTTTTATAATTATATTAATAATAAAATTTTTTTTAATATTATAAATAAAAATGATTAAAAAAATATTAAATAACAAAATCATTAATTTTTTTGGTATTTTAAATAAAATATATAAAATAGTTATAAACTTTTTGTTAAATATTATAAATTTTTATTTATATATAAAAATAGTTTTAAATAAATAAAAAAAACTTAAATTTTAATAATTTTTAAGTTTTATAAATAAAAAAGTATTTTAATAAATATGTATTTAATAACTTTGATAAAAACAGCAAAAAATAATTTTTTGTACTTAAAAAAATTTTTATTTATATGTTTATTTTTACTGTAAATTTAATAAATTAGCTTTATTTCAAAAATAATATAATTAAAATCTGAATTAATAAATTTAGGTTTTTTAAACATATTTATAATAATAAAATAAATAAAATTATAACAAAATTTGGTTTAATAACAAATTATATAATATATAATAATTTAGATTAAAGTAAAGTTTTTTTTCTATTATAAAAATTTTTTATGATTTTTTTTGTATAAAATAAATAAGTATAAACATTTATATAATTATAAAATTAACTTAAAATCTGTAATTAAAACTGAAAAAATTAAGAATATTATAAGATTAATTTTTTATTTTATAGTTAAAATATTTATAAATAACATAATTTAAATTAAAAATAATTATACAATTATATAAATTATTTTAAATATTACAAACAAATTTTTTAAAATCAATAATATTTTTATTAACAATAATAAAACTGTAATAAATTTTATTAATTATATAATTTAATATATTAGTTTAAACATAAGTAATTTTTTTATTTTTTGTTAAATCTAAAAAAATTTTTTTTATCATAATTAATTAATAAGTAAAGTTTAATTGCTATCTAGTATACAGAATTAAACTAAATAACTTAGATTAAACATAATTTATATATTTATTATATATAACTAGTCATTCAGATTAAACAAAACAATATTATATATTTATATAAACTCTCATATTATTATTTAAACCAAAAATAAATAAATATAATTTGTATCTATTAAAACTAATTACAAAGGATTCAATTATTCTAAAAAGATAAATTATACTAGTTAACAAATTAGTTATTATTATTACAGGTAATTTAGAAGATTCAAAAATTCAAAAAACCTCTTTTTCATCCAAAATTCCCAAAAAAGAGTCTAAAGTTTTTTTGAAAGAAGTTTTTTTACTATTTAGTACAATGTTATTGGAGGTTTTTGGTTTCTTTTCTTGAGTGTTGTTAATATTGATTTGCTGTAAATTCACGTTTTCAAGAAGTAGTTGGACCTCCAGTAACTGAATTTGTCTTCAAATTATCTCCTATAATTTGAACTACTGGGCTTATAAATGGAGTGGCCAATTCCTTGCCAGTTACTTTATGTAGTTATGTTGTAGTAAACATCAACTCTTTTCCAGGAATTGCTCGTCTAGAAGCTCACTAAAAATGTGTAGTTACTTTGCTGTAAAAGTCAACTCTTCTACAGGAATCTTGTCTGTAGGCTACCCTAATAATTGTAATAAGAAAAGAAAAGAAAAATAAAAAAAATGTAAAAGAAATAGGATTTTATCAAGAGAAACGTTTTCTATCTAGGCCTGGAGTCATTAACAGTTTACTGAAATTGGTAGCTAATCAATTTCAAAATGTTAGTTGGATTTTGAGGATTTTCCAAGTGCAATAATTAAAGAATTTGGTTTTTCGAATTATTTGATATTTATTTCTTTTTGTGTGTGTAGGAATGGTTCTAAGTAATAAATCTAAAGTAAGATACATTTTCCTGAAGAGAAAAGCTCTTCTTTTATATAACTTGTTGTAGTACTAGTCTATGAACTTGCACTTTTTCTCTTTGCTCAAATTTTGGCGAACTAAAGATACATTTTGATGAACTACAAGTTATTTCGCTGAACTATTAATTAATTTGGGTGAACTATTCATAATTTCGGCGAATTTCTGTAAATTTCGGCGAATTTTTTATAAATTTCGGCGAATTTTTGAATGTTACAAAGTTCAGGGTATTGTATAATTTGATCATCCTACTTCTGTTATACTAATTAGATTATTTTAATTGAATCGTGATATGTAATAATTGATTAAATAATAAATGATAATTTGAAATGATATTAATATACCAATTAATTATAGAAATTATAAGGGTAATTTCATGCTAATTAATAGCTAAAATTCTACTGGTAACATAATCTTCTCCTCAAGACTGAGCTCTGTTGAAGTCCAAGCACAATCTGTAATATTGAGATAGTAATCCAAAATAATTGAAGTAATCTGGTCTGAAAATTGTTGAAATTTCAGTTCTGTGAAGAACATTTTCACAAGTATTAAACAAGTCATAGAGTCTAAAAGCTGCTCTAAGTTTGTAGGGAGTGTTTGTTGGTCCAGCTGCTGTTTTAAATTCATTGTGGATTTGTTTTTGTATAGCTTCAGAAATGAGGTTTGTTGCTTTAAGTTCCAGTTTTTGTTCATAAAGTGTTTTTCCAATGTGAAAGTATTTATAAATAGAGGTGTGTTCATTGTTCTGTTCATTGAAAAGTAGTAGAAGTTTTTGTTGCATTGTAGCATTTGGTAAAATGTCAATAGGGGCAATTAAAAAATTTTCTT
Organism: Geosiphon pyriformis; assembly: GCA_016748015.1. Classification (NCBI taxonomy): domain Eukaryota; kingdom Fungi; phylum Glomeromycota; class Glomeromycetes; order Archaeosporales; family Geosiphonaceae; genus Geosiphon; species Geosiphon pyriformis. Next base: position 38,350 of record JAAOMT010000127.1, on the reverse strand, counting down.
CTAGTGCTTGCTTCAAAAGTCTTGGTAATCTATTCTCAGAGTGACTTCTTGTTTTTCTTCTATAGGGGTGATAGTTCTGTGAATGATTTGCTACTGGGGCTGTGGTTTCTTTCTGAATGTAATTAATTTGACTTTCATTAATCGTTATAGATAAGTCAGGAAGTGTTTTCAAGGCTAACATTAATTTTTGGGATATTTGTTGAATATTTCGGGGAATAATCATGATAAAATTGACTAATTATGAAAAGAAAAAATAAAGAAAATTATTTTTGGATATGGGGTTTTTATTTGTTTTTGGGTTTGGGTGTTTTGTAATTATTTACTATTTTTGTCTTTGTGTTTTTATTAGAAAATTATTGTAAAATTTAAGTGTTCAAGTTTGGTTGTTGTTCTATTATAATTATTGGTTCTAAATTTTGGAGAATATTTTCAGGATTAATTAAAAGAGAATGTGTACCAATTTGTGGAATTAATGGTTCAGAATTGTTTCTGGAATAATAGTGTTTCAATCTAGCTCCATGTGTAACTTTTGCTAGTATTTTGTCATCAAGTCTTAACTTGTATGATCCATTGTCTAGAATTTCGTGAATATAAAATGGTTCATCCCATTTGTTTTCAAATTTCCCACTCCATTGTTTTTCAGTCTTAGTTCTGTGTAAGAGAACTTTATTTTCAACTTTAAATTCGTTGGTAATAGATGGTAATTTGTTGTCATGTCTTTCTTTTTGTTGAGCTTAGGAATGTTTAATATGAGTTGCTGCTATTCTTCTTTTTTCTTCCAGTGTACTAAGAAGAGTGTAGGCTCTTCTTTGGAGTGTTTCTTGAAAGTTTTCTTCATTGATTGGTTGCATTGGATATGTTTTCACTGTGAAATTAATTAGTAATATTGCTGTTTTTCCATAAGTAAGATCAAATGGTGTGTGTTTTGTAGTATCTTGTTTTAGTGTTCTGTATGCTAGTAACACTGATGGAATAAAGATATCCCATTCCTGCTCAAAGTCTGTTGAAACTTTGGCTAGAGATTCACACAATGTTCTGTTGAAACATTCTACAAGTCCATTTGTTTGAGGGTGATAAGGTGATAATAGAGGTCTTTTGACATTGAACCATTCACAAATTTTTTGTATCAAGTTGTTCACAAAATGTGTTCCTTGATTAGATAAGAATTCAATTGGGCATCTATGTTTACAGATAATGTCTTCATAGATGAAATTTGCTACTGATTTTGCATCTGCTCTTTGGATGGCTCTAGCTTCAGGCCATTTGGTAAGATAATCCACTGCAACTGCAATATAACAATTTCCTTGAGTTGTGATAGGTAATGGTCTGACTAAATCAATTCCAACTCTGTTAAAAGATTGTTCAATTTTGATTGGATTTAAAGGTTCTGTGGGACAGATTCTTCCTCTTCTTTGACAACTATTACAAGATTCTACATATTGTTGAATGTTTTTTTTGTATATGAGGCCAAAAATAATGTTCAAGAGTTTTTTGAATTGTTCCATTTCTCCCCAAATGTGCTGAAGAAGGATCTGTGTGCATGTTATATAAAATTGTTTCTTTTTTATTTTCCTGTACTAATCTGAGTGGTTGGTTTGGGTTTTTACAATTTTTGTAATAAATTTTGTTATAGTGTATAAAATATTGTTTGGATTGGTGTTGTAATCAATGTTTTTCACTTGGAGACCAATTTTCTGGCATGGTAAGAGTCTTCAAATAGTTTTTGATGTTGTTGTAGTTTTCTGGATCCATTGTTGTTGATCTTGTTATTTGTTCTATTGTTAAGTTTGTTGGTGTTTTGTTGGTGTTGATGTTGGTATTAATATTGTCTCATTCTTGAGAGGCTATCAACATTGGTGTGTAATTTTCCTGGTTTGTAATGTACAATGTATCTGTAGTCTGCTAGGAAGTCATTCCATTGAGACTGTTTGGCACTTTGTTTAGTTTTCTTTTTATTAAGCCATTTGAGACCAATATTGTCAGTTATTATGTCAAATTCTTTTCTATTTTTCAGGTATTGTTGAAAGTGTTTGAAAGCCCAGATGACTACAGCAGCTTCCAATTCAGTTGAGCCATATTTGAATTCTGTTGACTTGAGTGTTCTGCTGGTATAGGCAATAACTTGTTCCTGGCCATTTTCATCTAATTGTGATAAAATGGCACCAAATGCTATGTGTGAAGCATCAGTAGCTAATTGGAATTGTTTGTTGAAGTCTGGGTAAGCAAGAACTAGGGCTGTTGTCAATTTTGTTTTGAGAGTTTCAAAAGCTTTTTGTTGTTCTTCAGTCTATTTGTATGGTATGTTTTTGTTGGTAAAATAATTGAGTGGTTTGGCAATTTCGGAGAATTCTTTTATGAATTTTCAATAGTAAGAGGCTAATCCTACAAATTCTCTTAGTTCTGTAGTATTTCTGGGAGTTTGAAAATTTTTGACAGCACTAATTGTTCTGGGGTTTGGTTTGATTCTATCTTTACTAACTATGTGTCCAAGAAAAATCAAGCTTGTTTTTCCAAAGTGACATTTTTCAATGTTTAACTTTAATCCTGCTTTCCATAATCATTGAAAAACTTCTCACAAGTAAATGAGATGAGTCTCAAAGCTTGGTGAGTATACATCAGTGTTATCAAGATAGACAACTACTGATTGCCACAAGAGTCCTTCATATACAACATCTATGAGTTGCTGGAATGTTGCTGGTGCATTACAGAGTCCAAAAGGCATAACATTGAACTTATAGTTTCTTCCCTGAATGGTAAATACTGTTTTGGGTCGGTCTTTTGGGTTCATTTCGACTTGCCAGTATCCACTTTCTAAGTCTAAAGTTGAAAAGAACTTGGCTTTTCCTAGAGCATCTAGCATGTCATCAATTCTTGGAAGAGGGTAGACATCTCCAATTGTAACACTATTCAGTTGTCTATAATCAACACAGAATCTGATTTTTCTATTTTTCTTTTTAATTAAAACTACTGGTGAGGCCCAAGGATTTCTTGATGGTTGAATCAGTCTATTATTGAGCATTCTTTGGACCTCTTCTCTGATGAATTGGTGGCTGACAGGTGGCACTTGATAAGCTTGTTGTCATTTTGGTGAAGCATCTTCTGTATGGATCTGATGTTGAACAATGTCTGTTTTTCCCAAGTCATTGTTGTTTTTTGCAAATATATCTGCAAATTCAGCTATCAATTGTTTCAATTGTCTTTGTTGTTGAGGTTTTAAGAAACTCATGTTGATTTGAGAGAGTTTTTCTTCCAAAAAGTGGTAGTTTTCAGTAGTGGGAATGATATTTGGATTTGGGAGTAGAGTGTGCCTTACAATTTCGATGAAATTAAAAACAATTTGAGGGTCTTCCTCTTGAAAAATATTGCTGTGTATGATTCCAATCTCTAATTTGTTTAATAAGACAATAGGGTAATTATTGGGGTTGTAGAATGTAATTTGAAATTTTTTCATTCCTTTGGGGATATAAACGTTTGGAATTAAGATTTCATGCTTCAAACAGATTTGTTCATTGGATTCAAAGATTTGTTGTGTAGTGGTGGATTTTGAGCAAGTGTAAATTTCATGATGTTTTTCAAAAGGTGAAATGGTAATTGGCTGGGGAAGTTGAAGAATCTGGTAAGATTCATTTTGTGTATTAAGAGCTATGTTTACTGGAACTGTAAATCGTCCAGTTGAACCAAAATCTTGAGTTTCTCTTTCACTTTTTCCCAATTGTTCTCTGTTGTTTACTGATTGTAATTCCAATATGTTAATTAAGAGTAAGTAAATCGCTTGAGCAATTTTTTTAGCATGTTCAATTTTGAATGGTTTGTCTGTCTCATTCTGTAACATGATGGTAATGTCTCCAGTATATCCTGCATCTATAACTCCTCCTCTAATATTGATTCCTTTGCTTGACAATAATGATCTGGAGGCAATTTGAACCATTGATCCTAATGGAATTTTAAGAGCAATTTTGAGATTAATTTTTGTTAAGAACTTTGGTTGGAGAACCAAAGTATCTTTTCCTGAGTATCTTAGGTCATATCCAGCATCAATTTCGTGTGCTTTTTCTGGTCTGATTCCTTGGCCATAATTGTCAAAATATTTAAGTTGTAGAGATGGTTGCTTTTCAAGAAGATAGATGGGGGTGGTTGGTAGTTCTTCTACTAGTTCAGATACTCCAAATTCGATTTCATTTTCATCATTCTCATCTGGCAGAGAAATGCTAAGAGCATAACATTTTAAACACCATTGGTCATCACAAGGCATAACACATTTTTCACACAATTGAATGTTCATTTGCTCTAATCATTGAATTTGAGTTTCTTTGGTCGGATATATATGGCTTGCAATTTAGTGGTAGGTTTCTACTTTATTTTCATAATCAAATCTAGCTAATTCCATGGTATACTCAATGTATTTAGCTTTTTTCATTTGGCGGACATCTTCTTGGTAGCTTCATTGATCAATGCCATTGCTAAGTCAAAAATTATTTCAGCATCATGAGGGTAGTGGTAAAGTTTATTGAGAGCACTGTTGTATGCTGCATCAAATGGTGTTCCTCTTTTGACTTTTTCCGAAATTGATAGAGCATATTGACAGGTTTGATTACATACTCCTTCTCTTATTGCTACATCAATCCAATTGCATTCTTCTGGTAGCATTTCTCCACATGTAAGACAAGATGTGTTGTCCTATTTTCCACTTCTTTTTGGAGATCTAAATTGTTCTCTATGGTATGCTTTGCAAAAGTAACAGGTACAAGTTTCATATTCCTCTTCTGGAAAAATACATGCTTCCATTGATGAAAGTTTTTTGTTGCAATCTTTGCATTTGAGTGAAATATAGGGTGGTTGTTTCTGTGGTTTTGGTATAAAATATCTAACTTTCTTCCATCCTCTTGATTCTTTAAAAATCTCCTGTTCTGTTTCTTCAGTCCAATTGAATGTTGATTCAAGAGCCATGTAGGTTTCAGTAAGTGGCATTTCTTTCTCCTCTTTGAATTCAAATACTGGGGCTTTTTCTGATCATTTGTTAAAGGTACCACAGATTGCAGGTACTATGGTATATTGTTCTTGGTATGAGATTTTAAGTTCTTGAGTTTCCCAGTTCAGGTTTGCATTGGCCTTGAGAAGCCAATCATTTTTGATTAGAGCTTGGTATTGGGGTGCATCCATAACAAGAACTTTAACTGGAATGGTGATTCCATTAATTAAAAAGGGAAAATCATCAATTTCTCCTACTGGAGTCTTCTTCATACCATCAGCTGTGACAATAACTGTTTAAGCTGGTCTGTCTACGTTTTGTTTGAGTTGTTGTATCAGCTGGTAAGTGATGATACTTCCAGCCGATCCACTATCTAAGATTAAGTGAATGGGTTTTCCTTCCACTGTAGCTTCTGTGTACATAGCAGTAATTGCTTTCTGTTTATTGACTGCTGCATTACTAAGCAGAAATGGTGATTCATTTGCTTCAAATTCAAATGGAAATATATCTGACAGATTGGCATTTTGGGCAATTTGAGCTGGTGGAATAGTGTGGTTGGAAGGATTTGATCTTGGCACTGCAACTTCACCTTCAGAAAGTACAGTTTGTTGAAAATCCGATTCCTCTGATATTGTAAGATAACTGGGTTGAGTGTAATAGTGATTGGGTCTTTGCTGACCAGAATTTCGGGGAACTAACTGGTTATTTAGATTGATTTTGTTGTGGTTATTCTGCAATTGATTTTGAGGTGTGAATTGGTTATGTTGAACCAATCTTCTTGCTGGTACTTGATATTGTTGAGTGGGTGGTGTCTGATATGGCTGAATTGGTAAAGGTTGCTGATATTGTTGCTGCATTGGTTGTGAAGCTGGTAAGTAGTAACTGTTTTAATTTTGTGGTCTTGGTGAATAATAGGTTGGTAGTGAAGATTGGTAATAGAATTGTTGTGGTGAAAAGTAACATTGATTACTCCTGTTTTGTTGGTCTCTTTGTAATTTTCTACAATTTCGTTTCCAGTGTTCTGGAATTCCACAATAATGACAATTTTGAGGTTAGTTGTTGGATGGTGATCCAAAATTGTTTTGGTTGCATCGTTGTGAGGATTGATATCTTTGTGGTTGTTGTTGGTTTGTAAAGTAGCTTTCAACCTTTTTTGTGAGTTAGTCTATCTTCTCTTCAGCTGCTGAGCTGGTTTCTCCAATTGCAAGGTTTACAAGCTTGGTGTGATTTGCTTTTTTCATTGCCATTTCATAGCTCTTTGCATGTCTAATAGCAGTTGTTAAGTCTGTTGGAGCATATGGATGGACTTTCTTAATCAGTTTGTCTTTTAACCCTGCTATAAACTGATCCAGAATTTGAGCATCAAAATAGTAATCATTGGTTTCCAATTATCAGATTCGTCTAAGAAGTTTGTTAAATCTTCCAAGATAGGTCATAACAGTTTCAGATGTTTTTTGTTTGATATTGCAAAAGCAGTTTCTGAGAGTAATAAAGGTATTGTTGTCGGTGAATTGTTGTAGAAAAGCATCTTTGAATGCTTGCCAGTTTTCAAATGGTTCTTCTAAGTTTTCAAACCATTCTCCTGCTGTTCCTTGGAAAAAGTAGGGAATTGCTTTGAGCATTCTTGCTGCAATCCAACCATTTACATCTTCTGCTTTTTGAATCTTGTCAAGCCATTCTTGAAGACTGGTATCATTGTCTTCACCAGTGAATTCTGGAATTTTTGCAATGTAAGCAGTTGCCATTTCTTCTTCATTTTCTGTAATTTCTTCTGGTTCTGATTCAGTTTCTTTACTTTCCAAGCTTTCTGAATGATTACTTTTGTTTTCTTGTAAGTAATCAATAATATTGGCACTCGTTGATATTGGTTCCTGCTGTTAAGTAGGGTTTCTAAGTAACTGAAAATCTTCTGGTCTGGAGAAGCAGTTGAGTGGTGAATTTGGTGTTTGTGGTTGAATAAGTGAAATTAGAAAGGGTGTAATAGAAAGTGGTAATTTGATACTAGTTCCTTGTTCAAGTGTTTGCAAGTGTTTGGCAGGTGTCTTTTGTAGTGTTGGAGTGTTTGGAGTGGTTCTTGAGTATTGTTTCAATCTTTGTTTGCCTTTGTTGCTTGTTTCTGTCTCTGATACAAAATCAAAAAAGTATTTAGACTGTACTGGATATTTTTCTTCACAATACTCAATAATGTTAAAATTAAGTTCTTGGAAGTAGGTAGCAAGTGTTTCACTGTTCAGGTCTTCTAAATAGTGCACTAAATTATTGTAGAGATTGCTTCTAACTTCTGAGATGTTGTAGTTTCCAAAAAGATAATTGTTGATGCGGTTTTTAATGTATTGGTATACTGATTTCTTGACAACTTCAATTCCGTCTGGAATGTTGAATCTTTGCTTGCAGTGAGTGTAAATTGACTGGTAATACTTTAGAGTTGCTGTGTCTGGTGTGGTCACCACTTTGAATTTGTTGTTGCTGTGTTATTTCCATGGGAGAACACCAAATGTTACCAGAGGTTTTTGGTCTCTTTTCTTAAATGTTGGTAATGTTGATTTGCTGTAAATTCACGTTTTTAGAAAGTAGTTGAACCTTCAATAACTGAATTTTTCTTCAAATTATCTCCTATAATTTGAACTGCTGGGCTTATAAGTAAAATAACCAATTTTTTGCCAGTTACTTTATGTAGTTACGTTGTAGTAAATATCAACTCTTTCTCAGGAATTGCTCATCTGGAAGCTCACTAAAAATGTGTAGCTACTTTGCTGTGAAAGTCAACTCTTCTACAGGAATCTTGTCTGTAGGCTACCTTAATAATTGTAATAAGAAAAGAAAAGAAAAATAAAAGAAATATAAAAGAAATAGAATTTTGTCAAGAGAAACATTTTCTATCCAGGCTGGGAGTCACTAACAGTTTACTGAAATTGGTAGCTAATCAATTTCGAAATGTTAGTTGGGTTTTGGGAATTTTCCAAGTACAATAATTAAAGAATTTGGTTTTTCAAATTATTTGATATTTATTTCTTTTTGTGTGTATAGGAATGGTTTTAAGAGATAAATCTAAAGTAAGATACATTTTCCAGAAGAGAAAAGCTCTTCTTTTATACAACTTGTTGTAGTACTAGTCTATGAACTTGCACTTTTTCTCTTTGCTCAAATTTCAGCGAATTAAAGATACATTTTGATGAACTACAAGTTATTTCACTGAACTATTGATTAATTCGGGTAAACTATTTATAATTTTGGTGAATTTCTGTAAATTTCGGTGAATTTCTTATAAATTTCGGTGAATTTCTGTAAATTTCGGCAAATTTTTAAATGTTACAAAGTTTAGGGTATTGTGTAATTTGATCATCCTACTTCTGTTATACTAATTAGATTATTTTAATTGAATCGTGATATGTGATAATTGATTAAATAATAAATGATAATTTGAAATTATATTAATATACCAATTAATTATTGGAATTATAAAGGTAATTTCATGCTAATTAATAGCTAAAATTCTACTGGTAACAACAATAAATCAAAACCATTCTTTGATTATGAGACCACTGTTGGCTCTGTTATTGCTGTTATAAAGAAGACTGTTAAAGTTTCTGGTTCTGAGGGTGGTTTCAAAACAGTTGTATTGAAGAAGAAGAGGAAAGGAAGTGTGTTGGCAGAGGGTATTGATATTAGAGGAGTTGATGCTAAAGCTCCTGGTGATTGTTCATGAGGTTTTGAGACTGGTGACACTACTGAGTCTGAGAGTATTGACATGGAGAAGGAGTGCTTGGTTGAAGAAACCAGTGTTGACTATGGTGAAAATGATGTTTTCACAGAAGGGAATTCTAATCAGATGCCAAAGAGTTTGCATATAAAGACCAAAAAGGTGTTAGAAAAGCCTCTAAGTGTGATTGATTATGGTACTGTCAATATGAATGATAATGTGTTAGATGATTTTTTTCTTCTTCCACCCCCTTTGCCTGTCAAGCCATCTATTCAAGTGTTTGTTTACAAATCTTTTGCTTTAGATATTGATTTTGTAGTGGTGGCTGGGAAATTCTCTCAGGAAAAAGTCAATTTTGTCAGAAAAATTTTTTCAGGTGTGAATGGTTTTGGGGGGGTCTCTACCTCCTCAAAATTTGGTGGAATCATCTGGGCATCTTTTACTTCTAAAAAAGTGATGATGACAGCTGCACAATTGGCAAATGATCATGGTGTTGTGGTAAACACTAATCTTAAGCACCCCATCAACAATCATATGAATTGGGCAATTGTGTTGAAAGAAATTCCTGTGAAAACTTCCATTGAGGCAGTGTATACAGCCATTTCTGAATTTGGGTCTATTAAGTCGATCAAGATGCAGTTGGTAGGTTTTTGGCAAAAGATGATTATCGAATTGGAGGATCAAAATCAGACTGATCTCTTGGCAGCTGAGTGGTCCATCCTTATTGAGAAAGATGTGGTGTGTGTGGCCTGGGCTGATGTTGACAAACAAATGTGGGATGCCAGAGATAAGTTTAGGGCTCTGCTTTATACTCTCCCTATGGGCACCAACACTCATGATCTTTGGAACTTCATTGGTTCAGTCAGTGGGAAAACATGTTTTATCAAACGCAATTCTGTCACTTATGTTCGAACATGCTGTGCCATTGTGTGTTTTGATTCTGAGGGTAGCCTAATTCAGGTATTGGCAAACACTCTTGTTATAAAAGATGTTGGTCTCTGATGGTCTTGTTTAACCACTGCACTGTGTTCGATTTGCAAAAATTCCAGTCATACTTCTCTCGCTTGTTGTACTGTTAGTGTGTCCTCAAGTTCTAGGAGCAAGAGAGCTCCTCTCTCAGCTTAGGATCAGTTCCATCTGGCAAAGATATATGAAAAAAAATCTGCCTCTGTTTCTCATCCTTTGGCTTTTGGTGGAAAAACTTGGGCCTCCATGGTTGGTAAACTACTCCCAATAGTGCCTTTTGATGGTTCAGCTCAATTTAGTTCCATATCTTGTGGTAAATCTCTCCCAACTTTTAATGGTGAATTGGAAGACCGTTTGAAGAATATTGAGAGCAGTCTTATTAGTCTCGCAGAACAAATTGGTGAGTTGGCTCAGAGGTTGAATTCACTTGAACTAGTGGTTTTCTAGCCTAGCCCTGGATGTCAGCTGCTGGTGACTTCCCCATCACAGGATCATATGAGTGATATAGTGATGGGAGAGGGTTCAAGTGGAATTGCTAATGGTAAGACTGCTCCAAAACCTGATTTGTCTGCCTCCCTTGGGGTGAAGAGATTGGAATCCATTCTTGCAGGACTTTCTGCTTCAGTAATAAGTCTCACAGCTCATTTGGATGGTTTGAGTTTGACTGGTGTTGCACCTCTTTTATCCTCTTTTCAATGAGCAGTTTTGTGTAGAAAATAGCTACATGCAATATTAGAGAGATGAATAATCCTTCTAAGCAAGCCAACATTATTCGTTGGCATATGAGCATAAACAATATGGTTTCAATTATTACAGAAACAAAGTTAAAGAGTAAAGTTTGTCCGTGGATTGCTAATAAGTTTGCTAGTGTTAGAGTTTTTATTTTTGGTATGGATTTGGGTTATCTTGGTTCAGATGTGGCTATCATTATGCATATTGCTCTGGCCAAGCATGTATGTAGAGTTTCTGAAGTCCTTGGTTGTCTTATTTCTGTCAAGTTACTTTTTAAGAATAAACTCTTGGTTTCTATCTTGGGTTTGTATGCTGGTGCATTAGCTTTGGTATGCTTCTCTTAGACCAATAATGTGAATGTATTAATTGTTAGAGCTGTAAATGAATTCTCCTTCTTAATCTTGGATGGTAATTTTAATGAAAATGATTTGTGTAGAAGTGCCAGTTTCAAAAAGTGTGGTAGCTTGGGTCTGGTTAACTCTCTTGTCAGTAGTCCACTTTTAAAGATTCCTACATGGAGTAATTTCCAGAGTGTGACAAAAACTATTGATTATTTTTTTGTGTCTCCTGGTTTGGTCAATGCTATTTTGGATCACAATATTCTGGATGTGGTCGAGTTTTTTGATACTGACCACCAAGCCATTTCTGTGTCAATTGGTTTGGATGGTCTCTTGAACACTTATTTATGTTCTATTCATAAACAGGCCAATAAGAATCATTGGAAATACAATTATAATAATGCTGGTGGTGCTTTGTGGTCTAAGTTTAAGGAAGAGACAGTGGTTAATGCTGCCATGTTTTTTGATGAGTTTTTGGAAGCTGAAAGGCATTCAGATCTGGATACTATGTGGGATGCTATTCGCAAAATCTTATGCTTTTCGGTGGATGTGGTTTTCAAAAAAAAATGATTTAAGGAATATGATGGTGTCTTTACCAAAACTTCATCCAGGTTTCATATATTGGAGCTCCTAGTGTCTAAATTGGTTAAAGCTTCCTGGTTAATCGATCATGATGAGTTTACTTTGTTGTTGGATACTTGGATTTGGCTTGACCCAGTTAATGCTTCATTGGTGAAATCTTTGTTTTTCTCTGGTTCCCCTTTGAATGATATATGGTCTGTTCTTTTGAAGATCAGGAAATCTTATTGTGCTGCTAAGTTATTAGATTCAAAACATGCTGAAGAATCTTGTATTAAGTCTGCAATCAATAAGAGGATGGAAAACTTCAAATCTGATAAAGGTCATACTATCAGGAGTGTTTTAGAACATCCCTTTCACAAAGTCATTTTAGATCATTTGGTGGTGAGTGAGGAGTTGTACTTGGAGCCTAATCCTGTTAAAAATAAAGTAGATGAGATAATAGAGGGTTGGACATGGAAGTGAGGTGTAGTTCTTGATGTGCCTGAGGATTGGTCCCATCAGTATCAGCCTCTGAAACATGTTTTTAATGGTGCCTTTGCTAATGTTATGGACTGTGTTAATTTTGTTGAATTATTTGGTGTGGTTTCAAATTTGTCTGATGAAAAGACTGCTGGCCTCTCGGGCATTTCCAACGAACTCTGGAAGCATTGTGACAGTTCAGCTCTTAATATGCTCTTGGTACTTATCAATTCATGTCTTTCTTATGAATCTGTTCCCGGTGCTTGGAAAGAGGCTTGGGTGTCAATGATTCCTAAGTCTTATGAATGGGAAGGCATGCTCACTAACACTCATTCTATTGCTCTGATTGAGACAGCTCACAAAATTCTATCTAAGATTCTTTTTGACAAGATTTCATTCACATGCAGCAAGTATGATGTTCTTTGTGATAACAATTTTTCAGTTTTAAAGGGCACTATGACTCAGTCCCTTATTTTTGCAGTTGGTTCGATAATTGAGGATGCTATAGAGAAGAACCGTGAGCTCTGGCTGGTTTTGCAGGACATGCAAAAGGCTTACGATTCTGTTGGTTGGAACTATTTCAGGAATAGTCTGGTTAGAATCAAAATGTGTAGCAAGTTTATTCAGTTTTTTGGGAGTATTCATGGTGGTCAGACCAATCGGATTATGACCAATTTCAGGTTAACAAATGATTATTATGTGCATAATGGTTTGAACCAAGGAAAAGTTTTCTCACCTCTCCTTTGGCGAATATTTTATGATCCTCTCTTGTGTAAAGTTAAGAGACAAAAGAGTGTATGTGGTGTTACAGGTGAGTTTTTCTGCTGTCGAATTAAATAACAAACCCATAACTTGGTGCTCAAAGCTATTCTTGTTGTCAATGATCTGAAGAGTTGTATCTGAAGGTTTTGATGGAGTCTTTTGTATAATGAACAGAGATTCAATAGTTGTTTTATCCGTAGCTTTCCAGACTCGCAACCCTGTTAATTCTTTTCTCGGCTTGGTGGCCGGCAATCCTCTGGTAAGTAATTTGTATCTTCTGTACATGTTCTACCCTCTCACAGAGGTTTTTTACTAGGCAATTTTTGATGTCAGTAATCAGCACTTTCAATCAATTGGTTAGTGCCCAATAACAAAATCACAGAAAAAGAAAATAAAGAAAGAAAGAAATAAAGAAAGAAAAGAAAATAAGCCAAGGTAATTTGCAAGTTAATATCTCGTCAATAGCCATGATCAAGAGCTATTGTTCCAATGTTGTTAAAGATCAATTACTATCAATATGAAGTATTGATAGTGTAATAGGTTTGATATAACAAATAGTTATTTATTGGATGTTTGTGATTTAGAGGGTTGCTTAGATTAAATCTAAACTAAGAGGACTCTCTTTTCAGCTTCTAATTCTGCTGCTATATATACATAATTGAGATTCCTCAATTCTTCGATTCTTCACAACAAAAATTCTGGAATTCCTGGAATCCTGCGATTCCTTTGAGAGGAATCCTGGAATTCTGGAATCCTGCGATTTCTCATCAGGGAATCCTGAAATTTTTGGAATCCTGCAATTCTTGAAAGAAATCCTGGAATTCTATATTTACTATGTCTATCTCTGATTGGCTAATATTTATTGACTAATAATACTATATTTCCTATATTCTATGAGTAACATTATTCCTCTCTTTTAATATTGAGCTCCATCGAAATCCAACTCGTTTAATTCCCCTTCTTGAAGTATTTCCTGGATTTCATTATCGAGAATTACTTGTGTTATTTGGGTCTGTAATTTTTCAAATTAAGCATTGGTGATTTTTCCCAATTGATTACTGATAACCATATCCATTGCTTTGTTGAGTAATATTTCTGGTCTATCTTAAAATGCTGTGTGTATTTAGTATATAGCTCGGGCCTAAGTGGATAAGTTGTTTTTTCCCTCAAAATGTTCTAATTGTTGTAGTATTCTTTTGTCAAATAATCGCTTTGTTTTATCCATATATAGATTCTGGATATTTACGTGTTGTTCCAAGTAGAAATAACAATAGTTTTGTGGAAATTGTTGTATCCACCAATTCCAAGTTTTTTTAGTCAACTCTTGATATAGCAACTCTTTTGTTGACTTTTTTATTACTAATTTTACTTTTGCAATGATTTTGCCCACAGTAGTTTCAGTTTTCTTCTGTGTTCTGGGTTGCCATGTCTTTCTAATATCTTAATATCAAATGGTTTGTTGATTGATTGTAATCTCCATTTCCTGGTGTTGGATCAGTTGAAAGAGTTGTTGTGCTAGTGAGTGAATGTTGTCTGTAATTTTCATTTTTCTGATATTTCCTATCACGTCTACCATGTCTTTATATATTTTTTTGATGAATCAATTTGATGTATTGTTGTCAATAATAATGATTGGTTCCAGATCTCATGAAACCTGATCTGGTTGGACTAGTATTCTCTATACTCCTAATTGTGGAGTATTACTGGTGGATGGTAGTATGGTGTTGTGGTATGATTTTAGTCGATCTCCATGTGCTGCTTTGGTTAAGATTTTGTTATCCAATCTTAATTTGTAAGCTCTATTTCTTAGAATTTCTTCTATGTAAAATGGTCTGTTCCATTTGGGGTCAAATTTTCCACTTCATTGTTTTTCTGCTTTGATATAATATAGTAATACTTTGTCTTTAATCTTGAATTCAACTGGTTTGTCTGGTAGTTGACTATCATGTCTTTTTTTCTGTTTTTCTTGTGACTTTTGAATATTATCAGCTGCTTTTCTTTGTTTGTTTTTCAATGTTTCTATTAAGTCATATGTTCTTCTCAGCAATGTTTCTTGAAAATTTTCTTCTGTTATTGGTTCAGCTGGATATGTATTAATTTCTTCCTTTACTGGTAACATTGCTGTTCTCTCATACACTAATTCAAATAATGTTGCTTGTGTAGTATTGTGTTTCATTGTCTGATAAGCAAATAGTACTGATGGTATAAACAAATTCCAATCATTCTGGCTTTCTTGGCTGAGCTTAGCTATTGTTTCACATAATGTTCTGTTGAATCTTCTTATTAATCCATTGGTTTGTGAATGGTATGGTGATGATAATAGTCTCTTGATTCCAAATCTTTGGCTCAATTTTGTTAATGTTTTGTTCACAAAATGAGTTCCTTGGTCTGATAATAATTCTTTTGGATATCCATGTTGACAAATCAAATCCTAATAAACGAATTTGGCAATGGATTCTGCATCTGCTTTTTGAATTGCTTTCATTTCTGGCCATTTAGTGAGATAGTTCATAGCTACTGCTATGTATCTGTTTTCTCTGTTGGTGATTGTTAATGGTCTGACTAAATCAATTCCAATATGGTCGAATGGTTGTCCCACTTTGATTGGTCTTAATGGTTCACTGGGTCTTGTTCCTTCTCTTTGCTGACAAGCATCACAATTTTGAACATATTGAATGATGTCTGGATACATTGATGGCCAATAGTATCTCTTTCTGGTTCTTTTTATGGTTGCTTCTTTATGAAAATGTCCTGCTGTTGGATTTGAGTGCATGTTGAATAATATGATCCCTTTTTCTGGCTCTGTAATTACTCTGGTTGGTTGATTTGAATTCCTTTTATTTTTCTGATAAAGTATATTTTGGTGAGTAATAAAATATTTTGATTGTTGTTTGATACTCTTTCGTTCTGTTTAAGATAAATTTTCCTTGAACTGTTAAGTATTTATATAATGTTGCAATTGTTAATATTTTTGTATGTTCATTTTTTGTTGTATTTTTCTGTTAGTATTGTTCTGATTTTGTTATATTTTTGGGTTGAAATGTTCTTAGATTTGTCTCATTTGCGATAAACTGTCTGCATTTCTATTGTCTTTTCCTTTTTTATAATGTATAGTATAATTATATGGTGTGAGTGCCATTTTCCATCTTGACTGTCTTCCATTTCCAAATTCTTGTTTTTGAAGGGATGTTAATCCTTTGTGATTTGTGTACACCTCGAACTTCTAGCTCAAGTATTCTTTCCATTTCATAACTGTCCAGTATATTGCTAAGTGTTCTTGTTCTGGTGTTCCATAGTTCTTTTTGGCAGGTATTAAACCTCTGCTGACATATGCTACTGGATGTTCTCTGCTGTCTGGTCCTCTCTGAAATAGTACTGCTTCTAATGCTTGGCCAGATGTATCGGTGGTGATAATAAATGATTTGCTGTGATCTGGATAGATCAGTACTGGAGCTTGGATGAGTTTTCTTTTCAGAATATCAAAAGCTTCTTGTTGACTTTCTGTTCATTCATATTTTGTATTTTTGTTTTGCAGTTGGTTGAGTGGCTGTGCTATCTTGAAGAAGTTCTTAATAAAATGTTGATAGTAGCTGGTGAATCCCAAGAATGATTTCAGTTCTGTTATATTAGTCAGCACTGGAAAGTTCTTTACTATCTCTATTTTCTTCAGATCTGTTTTGATGCTGTCTTTGCTGACTATGTGTTCCAAGAATTTTAGTTCTGTCTTGCCGAAGAAGCATTTTGTTGCATTTAACTTTAGTTCTGTTTTTCTTAGTCTTTTGAACAATTGGTTAAGATGATAAAGATGATTATCAAACATCTTTGAGAATACATTGGTGTCATCCAAGTATACAACTACTGATTTCCACAATAAGCCAGTATAAACAATTTCCATTAGTTGTTGGAAAGTTGCTGGGGCATTGGTTAAGTCAAATGGCATTACTTCAAATTCGAAATTCCCTTCTCTAGTAGTGAATGCCATCTTCTCTTTGTCAGCCGGATTCATGGCTACTTGCCAGTAACCATTGTTCAAATCCAATGTTGAGAACCATTTGTTCCCACCAAAAGCATCGAATAATTCCTATATTTGTGGAGTTGGATAACTGTCTTCATGAGTTACACTATTGAGTTTTCTGTAGTCTACACAAAATCGGATTTTTTCATTCTTTTTACAGACAAGTACCACTGGTAACGACCATGGGCTTATTGATAGTTGAATTAGCCCATTGTCAAGCATTCTGTTTATCTCTTGACGAATGATCTCGTGGCTGGCTGGCAGCACTCTGTATGCTCTTTGTTTGATTGGCATTGCATTTCCAGTCTTGATCTAATGCTGGATAATATTAGTTTGGCCAAACTTATTTTCACTGGCAAAGATGTCATTGAACTGGTTGAGCAATATCTTGAGTTGCATATGTTGGAGTGGATCTAAGTTTCCCATGTTCATTTGTTCCAATTGTTCTGGTTGGAGCAAATAACATTCACTTCATCCGTATATTGTTTGTGATGTAATATTGACATATTCACAAAGTTGTAGAAAGTCTGGAATGGGTCTTGGTAATTGATCCTCTATTTCAGTGTTTAAGTATCCAATAATGGTTCTGGCTGGTATTACTATGATATTTCCTGTGTTGTTGTAGATGGAAATTTTGATGTGGCTGTAATCTTTGGCTGGTATGTGGAGATTAATGAGTCCAACTTCTTCTAATTCACAAAGACTGGCTTCTGCTTCAAAAATTTGTACTTGGTCTTTTTTCTTCCTTTTTATTGCTAGCATGTACTGGTTATATGATGGAATAGAAATAGCTTGACTGGTTGAGATAATTTCTTCTTGGCCAACAATTTTTTTCTCCACCATATTAACTGATACATCTATTCTACCTGTTGATCCAAATCCTTGTATCTCTCTTACTGTTATCCTTAATTCCTCTCTATTTCTCACTGATACTAATTGCACTATTTTTACCAGAGGCAGAAATATTGCCTGTGCTATCTTTTCATTTGGCCCTATGATATAGGCCTTTTCAGAGTCGTTTTGTAGCATAGCAATGATATTTCCTACATATCCCGCATCAATTATTTCTCTTCTTATATTAATCTCTTTTTTCGCTAAACTACTCCTAAAGGCTAATTGAATCATTGTTGTTGCTGGAATTTCTAAAGCTACTTTTAGATCAATGCAGGTGCATGAATGTGGTTCCAATTTGATGCATCTTTTCCTGGATATCTCAGATCAAACCCTGCATCAGTATTATGCATGCATTTTGGCATAATACCTTCCCCATTATTACTATATCATTTCAACTCCTGCTTTTTGGAGAGATCTGGTAGTGCAATATATTGTTCATAGTTTGTATCAGAGTTTGGATCTGAGTTGGAATCATTGTTGTTGTCATTGATATTTTGAATGGAGCTTGAACTGTTGTTGTCGTCGTCATTGTTGGAATTTGAATTGTGATTAATCAGTGATTTTGATTCTGATGCGCAATTGCTAATTGGTTCTTCTTTTTCAGAAATCATGTAGATCATGCGTGGTAGTGGATTGTAGATAAGGTCACACTTATTACAATATTGGAAGTCACATGGAATCAAACAATGGTCACATAATTGAGTGTTTAGCTGTGCTAAATGTTCTTCTTGTTCTTCTCTTGTGGGTGCTAGTCGCTGGTAGTGTTCGTGAAATTCTTCTGGGTCATTCTCAATATTGCCAAAGACGTCAAACATTTGGACATATTCTGGTTCTGGCAGTGATAGTGAATTGTTCTTAATTTCTCTCAGCTCCTCTGTTGTAGCGCCTTCAGACATAGCATATGCTATTCTTCAGATCTCATCTTTGTCGTGTGGGTATCCTTTCAGGCATTTTAATGTTTGCTTCCAGGCATCGTTAATTGGAGTTCCCTTTCGTACCCAGTTGTTAATCAGGATTGTGTATTGGCATGTTTCATTGTATGCTCCCCCTCTTCCAGGAATGTCTTTCCACATTCCTTCATCCAAAAGAGTATCTCCACAGGTTAAACACAAGGTACTGTCCTATTTTCCCATTTTTGGCAGTTATCTATCACGTTCAAGGATACATGGGTGACAGTAGTATTCAGTTGCTGTTGTCTATTCTTTGTCCTTACTACAGCATGTGCCCATTGTTGACAATTTTTTACCACAACTGATACATACTAGTTTGGGTCAACAGTATCCTGTTTGTGGTGGCATAGAGTATAAGACATAAGCTGAATTGGCGCTTGGTGGTTGGTCGTCTTTCTTTTCTTTCCCTTTTCTCTTTTCTTCCCAGGTCCACTCGGCAGTTGATTCATTTAGTTCGTCCTCATCCCATGCTCTTAAGTTTGGCTGCCAGATAAGTTCTTCTTTTTTTTTTTTTCCCTTGTCATTCCATGAGAGTATGAGTGATAGTTCATTGTGATCAGCATTGGCCCAGAAGACTTGAAAAGCTTTCCAGATAGGCTTCTTTTCTTCCTTCAGTTCTATCAATGGTTCCTCTTTTGAAGAAACCTTGAAGTGGCCACATGTGGCTGGCACACATGTGTGTTGACCATTGACACTTAGTTGGAGCTCTTGCATCATCCAGTTCAGAACGGCGTTGGTTTTGAACAGCCAGTCATTACCAACTAGAGCTTGGTATTGGCTGGCTTCTATCACCAAGACTTTGATGGGAGTGATGATGCCATTGACTTCAAATAGGAAATCATCTATCTCACCAATTGGGGTTTTAGTCACTCCATCAGTAGTGATTATACGAGCATTAGCAGTCCAATCAACTCAGTGACCTAATTGGTCCATGAGTTGTCGCGTAATGATGCTGTCTGCTGAACTGCTATCAAGGATGAGTTTGATCGGATGTCCATCTACTTTTGCATCAGTGTACATCACTGTGATGGGTTTCTCCTCGAGGGCGGCTCCACTGAATAATGGTAATTAAGATGGTCCCTCCAGTTCAAAAGAGAAGATGGCTGCTAATGATTTGTCATTGGTGACCATTGTTGGTGAGATGTTGTTAGTAAGTGTTGTCTGTTGATCTGATTCCAAGTTGCTGGATGTGGCGTCTTCTGGAGTAACCAGGAGACTTAAATAGTTTTGGGAATTCGGGTGTTGGGTGGCACCAGTACCCGAATTCCGAGAACGGGATCCTGAGCTTTGGTAAGAGAAGCTGGGGATTAGTTGATGAACAACCATTGCTGATCTCCCATTTTGAGCAATTCTGGATCTCGGGTTTCCTGATGTTATTGTAGCTAAGTTTTGGAGTGGTGTTTGAATTGATGACTGAGACTGATAAATTATTTGGGGCTGCGGCTGATAAATTACTGGAGGCTGCTGTTGATAAATTGCTGGTGGCTGTGGTTAATAAACTGAAAGTTGATATACTGGCAGTTGATAGATCAGTTGCTGTGTCATTGGCAGGTAGGTATTTTGATATTGGTCTTGATCTTAATTTGAATAATGATTTGGAGTTTGGAATTGGCAATCAGGGTTTCTGTATTGATTTCCTGATCGTTGGTTGCTATAAGTATGGCAATTAATTTGAATATGGCCTTGTTTACTACAGTTGTGGCAGACACGCATTTCTGGCTGCCACGGCGGATTAGGTGCTGTTGAGGATGATGGACATAATTGATTTTGGAAATAATTCACATTTCCTGAATTATTGCATCATTGTGGTGGTTGATATATGGCGCAATTGTCAGCTAAGTATCCCTCTAGTTTTTAATTAATTGACTCACTGAATTGTTTCAGTTTGGAATCCAATTCAGATGATCCATTCATTACTAGGTTTACTGCTTGGGTGTGGTTGGCTTCTAACTTAGCTGCTTCAAAATTTCTAGTGTGTGTAACAGCAGTAGAGAGGTCAACTGGATGTATTGGGCATACTCACTGAAGAAGATTACTACACAAACCTCTAATAAATTGGTTCAAAATCTGTGGCACTGTAAAATAGTCAGCTTGAATTGCTTGAATCTGGTGCAGGTTTCTATGGAAACGTCCCAAGTAAGTGGTAACTGCTTTAGTATCTCTTTGCTTGATGGTGGTAAAAAAGTTGGCTAACTTGTTGATGCTATTATTATTACTGAAATATCTTACAAATTCCATCTTAAAGTCGTTGAAAGTTTGGAATTTGACAGCTAGGCTTTGATACCATGCATTCACGGTGTCCCTTAGAAAGTATGGGATGGCTTGAAGTGCTTGATTGTTATTCTATCCATTCGCAATAATGGCTTTCTCTACATCATTCAGCCATACTTGCGCGTTGTCTTCTTCACCAGTAAAGTTGTCCAGTTTTGCGATTGGTGCATAGGCCATTGGATCTAAATTGGGTTGTTGTGGTGGCTGTTAAAGTGGTTGTTGTTGTTCTGGTTGTTGGGATGGTAGTTGAAATGGCTGTTGTATGGATTCAACTACTAGATTAATCGGCAGTTGATCGATGATGATTACTGGAGGTAAGTTTTGCTGGTTAATTAATTCGGGTTTTGGATTGTTCTGCCTTTGATGATTCGGAGTTTTGATTTCCGAATCTTTTAGATTTAGATTTTGCTGAGCTTGAAGATTTGAGGTTTCAACTTTTGGATTTTCCGTGATCGGGTTTTGGTAAGTAAATTCTTGATCTTCCAATTCTTTTTCCTTTTCTTCTTCAGATAGTTTCTATGGAGTAGCAGTTCCAAAGTCTGATTGAGGCAGCAGTAATCAAATTCCTGATGGGCTTGGTGATCGTGATTTAAATCCCTCAAAATATTCACCATATGGTCCTAACAGATCTGTTTTCCTTTGTTTACTTTGGAATGGAAATCGTTCAAATGTTGATATCACATTTGATGTGAACGCGCTTGCTGATGTTATATTGATGGCGCTTCTCAGTGTGTAGTAATAAGATGAAGCAGTTGGTAATTCAACTTTTGTTTTCTTTCAAGTGGGTGGTTGTATCTTTTTGGGCATTACCACTGATGTTTGTAGTTTTCCCTTGTCTTTACTAATATATGTAATTGAATATCTTTGTTAAGTGTGATGTTCAATTTCTTTGTTAATCTTAGTGATGATGGATGTGAAATTATGATTTGTTGGTAGGCTGGTATTTTGAATTAATTCCCTATAGAAAGTTTCCCTTGCTGATTCAGTATTCACTGGTGTCCCCAACAAAGAGGAAATCTTTTTGTTGACGTAGAAATTAAAAGCTGATTTGGCAAATATATGATTGTGGTTTAATCCCAAGTATTGACAATAGTGTTGAAATAAGGATTTTGCAAATCCTAAATGGTTTGCTCCTATATTTTCTGATTCTGCCACTTTTGGTTTGGTGTTGTCAGTGCTAGTTCTCTGTAGAATTATACCTCACAGGAAGCACCAAATGTTACAGGTAAGTTTTTCTGCTGTCGAATTAAATAACAAACCCATAACTTGGTACTCAAAGCTATTCTCATTGTCGATGATCTGAAGAGTTGTATCTGAAGGTTTTGATGGAGTCCTTTGTATAATAGACAGAGATTCAATAGTTGTTTTATCCATAGCTTCCCAGATTCACAAGCCTGTCAATTTTTTTCTTGGCTTGGTGGCTGGCAATCCTCTGGTAAGTAATCCATATCTTTTGTACATGTCTTACCCTCTTGCAGGGGTCTTTTACTAGTCAATTCTTGACATCAGTAATCAGCGCTTTCAATCAATTGGTTAGTGCTCAATAACAAAATCACAGAAAAAAAAAATAAAAAAAGAAAAGAAATAAAGAAAGAAAAGAAATAAAGAAAGAAAAGAAAATAAGCCAAGGCAATTTACAAATTAGTATTCCATCAATAGCCATGATCAAGAGCTATTGTTCCAATATTGTTAAAGATCAATTACTATCAACATGAAGTGTTGATAGTGTAATAGGTTTGAGATAACAAATAGTTATTTATTGGATGTTTGTGATTTGGAGAGTTGCTTAGATTAAATCTAAACTAAGAGGGCTCTCTTTTTAGCTTCTAATCCTGCTGCTATATATACATAATTGAGATTTCTCAATTTCTCGATTTTTCACAACAGGAATCCTGGAATTCTGGAATCCTGCAATTCCTTATTGGAGAATCCTGAAATTCTTGAAATCCTGCAATTCCTGAAAGGAATCCTGGAATTCCACATTTACTATGTCTACTTCTGATTGGCTAATATTTATTGACTAATAATACTATATTTCCTATATTTTATGAGTAACAGTGAATACCAGTTAAATTCTCATTTCATTTCTAAGAATGGTTGTGTAGAATCTCAAGCTGAGTTAACTTCTTTTCTTGCTGCTGGTGCTTTTGTGGATGATATGATTTGGGTCAGTAGTAGTCAGGCAGCGACACAACACATACTAAATGTTGTTAGCAAATTTTTCAGGATTAATGACATTTCAATTAACAATGATAAGACTGTGGCCATTCTTATCAACTGCCGGGTTGCAAATTCCTCTTTTTTGATAAGTGGGTTACCTATCTCTGTGGCCAATAAGGGAGAATCTCATTGGTATTTGGGTATCTTTCTGTCCACTGAAGGCCTTTCTAAACCCAGTCTGGCCAAAGCTCACTTGGACATCAAGTTTTTTGCTAATCTTGTGTTAAAAAAGACCATCTCTAATAAACAGTTTTTGTATTTGGTGTCTTCAGTTCTGCACCCTATTGTAAATTACAGAACTCAGTTCAGCTTTGTTCCTCTTAGTATGTGCAACAAATGAGATACTATGATTTGCAGAGATTTGAAATCAAAATCTGGTCTGCCTTTAGATTTTCCCAATGATGCACTGCATCACCCCTCATTTTATGGCTTGAAAACTTTTGAGCAAATCCAGGCTGAGCACAAGGTGGCATTTGTTGTTTGTTTTGCGAATTCAGTTGGTATTTTGGGTCATCTGTTTGCTTATAGATCTCATGACTTACAAGTTTTGTGTTGGTGACCAATTCATCTCTTGAATTTCCCTATTCGTATTGGTGTTGGTGCTTCTGATAATTATTTAGTGGGCTTGGTTTGTATTTTTCATGGTTATAATCTTTCTTTGGGTGGCTTTAGAGCCAATGCTTTTTGTCTTCGGAATGGAACCCCTATGGTGTCTGTTCTTGGCAAATCTAAATTTGTCAGATGTCTTCCATCTCTTTGGCGTTATGGTATTGCTTTTGTGAACCAGCTTTGGGACTGCAAGGGAGCTAATTTTACTTGGGCAACTTTTAAACGTTGGAAGAAGTTGGACCCACATGGGCCAGTTTCTGTCTGGTTTGATCTTTCAATTGCTTTTTTTAGTATAATGGCTCCTATCTCTGTTATGTCTTCTCCTGTTGGTAAAACTGCTCCTCAAAATATCCTGAATTTGATTGAATTTGATACGATTTGTGGTCATCTACTTGAAGTCAGTTCTGATAGTATTTCGGTATTTACTGATAGTTCTTTGGCTGGTTTGGGTACTGTTGGCATGTGGGCTGGTGCAGCAGTTTTTTTTGAGGGTGTTGATTTGGGTTTAGGTGTTGTGGTTTCTGGTTTGGTATCTTCTACTATGGTGGAATTGCAGACTATTGCTTTGGCTCTTGAGTGTGTTCTCTCCTCCAGTTCTGTTCATTTGTTTTCTGACAGTTAGGCAGCTTTGGATGCATGCAGATCTGAGTTGGGTCTGGTGGTTCCAGACTTTTGAAATCAATGCTGGTTAGAACGCCATCACATTTTCAACTTGATTCATAATAGGAATTTGAATGTCTGTTGGTTTAAAGTCAAAGGACATTTTGGTGTTGTGAGTAATGAGTGAGCAGATGCTTTTGCTGCAGCTGCTTCTACGTTTGACCTTTTTTTTCCTTTACGTTTGAATAAGCACTATATTTTGGCAGATGGTGTGGTCGTTTCTGGAAATTCTAGACATTTTGTTTGTGATATTTTCTATTGTGTACATTGTGCTAAATGAGAGGTTGGCTCTGGTTCTAAAGTCTTGGTTACCAGTTTGCATGGTAACATAGACTGGCATAGGTCTTCGCTTGTGTGGCATTCTGATATGCATATGGCCATTGATTTCACTGGTAAACATTCTGCTGGTGCTTGTACTTATTTCATGAAAGCATTACATCATTGGCTGCCTGTAGCTGTTCGCAAACGCCTTTATAGTAGGTCTTATTCCAGTGTTTTGTGCTTGTTTTGTGGTGAAGTCAAATTTTCTGATCACGTTTTTTCATGTGGCTCTGATACTGCTATCCGCACCCAGCTGTTAAACATGCACACAGCTATCTGGGAAACCCTCTCTGGTTTATCTTGGTCATCATTATGACTTATACAGTTTATGCTCTTTTGTGTCTCTGATGCCTTGATGTGTGTGGCATTTTGTAAGGGTTTTATGTTCAAACTTTGTTTTCAGGAAGTGGTTTCGGTTTTTGAAAACTCCAAAATTGCTTGTTATAAGGTGGTGGAATTTGTGTGGAATTTTTGTCTTGTTTTTAAGAATGAGATTTGATTGGTTTGTGCAAGTTACCGTGCTTTAATGGAAAAACGTGATCTGATTTTTAGTAATGATTTGGTTCTTGATCTAGTGCATGGCCTTTCTTCAGTTTTCTCTGCTGGGGTGGTAAAGCTGTTGGGTATTGTGGAGGCTTTTGGCATTCACTTTGGTTTTCATACATCTTGTTTATTTTTTTCGGGCATTGGGGATTCTGTGTCAGTTATTATAGATGCTTAGTGTTGTCCTGATTGGTCTGAGTGGCTGGTTATGTGTAGGAAATACATGATTCACACCTAGTTTAGATCTTTTATGATGTATTGTTCTAAGTAGTATTTGGACCTCACTTATTAAACAAATAAAAAAAAAATTATAGGTAATTATTTAGGGTATTAGAATAAATAACAAATCTGTAACTTGGTATTTAATAGCTAAGAATATTGGTAATTTTTGAAGATTTTAGTTGAGTTTTTTGTATAATAAACAAAAATTTAATTGATAATTTTTTCCATAAATTTTTTTTTAGCATAATAACCAGTTTATTTTGGCAGTTATGCTCTTCTGGTAAGCTATTTTTAAATTTCTATTATTGTTTCCAGATCTTTTACCAGACTATTTTTGACATCAAATATTCAGTATTTAATTCTTTTAATTAATTAGTAAACAACAAAAAAACGAAACAAAAAAAAATTAAAAAAATTAAAAAAATAAAAATAAAAAAATAAAAAATTAGTATTTCATCAATAATTATAATCAAGAGCTATTAGTCTAATATAATTAAATATTGAATTTTATTAATAAAGAATATTAATAATATAGAAGTAATTAATATTTTTTTAATTAAGTGATAATAATATGAATTAGATAATAATAAATAATTTTATTAATATTAATGTAATTTTGCTTTAAGTTATTAAAAACTATCTTTTAAAAAAAAAAGTATTGTGGTTTAAATTAATTTGAACTTTATTTTTAATATTTTTTTTGTTTTTAACACTCTCATTATATTGTTACAGGTTGGAGTAACAAGCTAATGGATAGCAAAGGAGAACAGTATTGTATGGTGATGAAAATAAACAAAGAAAAAATTACAATAAGGGAGCAAATTGAATAAGTAGGAATTCAATGTGCGTGATCAGTTTCATAAAAATCACAGTCGCTAATCTTTTCTTAAATCTAAAGATAGAGAAATAGTCCGTGATTGTCAACAAAATAACACCACTGCTATTATTCTATGCCTTAACTTGGCGATTCTTAGAATCAATAACAGGTATCGTTGTACTTTTCAATTGTTTCTTTATTCAATGAATTACAAGAGCAAGCCAATTGCTTCTCAGGCTAATTCTAACAAATACAAATCAAGAAGGGGAAAAGATAAGGTATGTGAATGCCAACAAGTAGATACTTGAAGGTAAGGAAAGGGGAATAAGCGATTATGAGAGGAAGTAATTAATATTGTTTATTTTGTTACTTTGATCATGTTTTTCTACAGCTGAGGGAATCATCACTTATATAGCTGTCTAAAATGGTCAATAACCAGATCAATGATCAGGTCAATGATCAGGTCAACAGTCAGGTCATTGATCAGGTCAACAATCACTATCTAAAAATAGGGTGGCTAATTATATGACATCATTGGCTAATACATGTGATAATTAATAAAAACTATTTGTTTCAACTGTAACATCATTTTCTCCAAAGAGATTGAGCTCCGGCGAAATCAAACTATTTATAAGATAGTCTATGTGAAGGGTTTTGTCTAACTCAAAACTAACTAGTATGTTGAAGTTTTTTGTGGATAGAGTATATAGTACTTGAGACAAAATAAGCTTTGTATCCAAGAGACCAAATCTTTGTATTAGAGTTCTGGTTCTTCTAGCAATGGTCAAAACTCTTGAGACATTCAATCATATAATGCCCAAAATTTCCATTTGTATCTCTGAAGTTGTTTTCTTCATAAGCTTCATGTCTTCTATGATTTCACCAAGACAACTATAAAGTTTTAGTTGTCTTCCATATGACAAGTTTTTGTCTATGGGCAAGATTTCTTGTATTGTTTTTCCAATTGTGCTGGAAGGTGAAAGTGTTATTGCTGTTATGTTTTCCAACAGATATTTATCCATTTTGCTACCAATTTTTTCTCTTCTGGTAATTGTTTTCTTTGGTCTAATAACAGTGTGAGTTTCACTGTTGTCTGTTATAGTGGTTTGTTTTCCAATAGTCAGAGTAGCATTTGAATAGTTTTTGATCCAGTACTCATGGAGAGTATAGAAAGCGTTTTGAATGTTTTGATCCAGGAAATAATTGTTTATGTCAATTAAAGATACCTCTGTTTTGGGAATGATGCATTTATTTATATCTAATTTTTGCTGATCATTTGGGTTAGTATTACCACAACAGGTAACCAATCAGGTTGTTTGTGATATTTCTTGAGTCGCGTGCCATGAACAGGGCAATCACTGAATATTGTTCTATATTGATCTTGTAAGATATAAGAATCATTGTTCAAAACTTTGTTGACTATAAAGAGTTCTTTCCACCGGCTAGAGAATTTATCACCATAGACATTGTCTCTGTCTGAATGGTATTTCAAAACTAAGTCACCAACACTTAAGGAAAGTGTTTTATAGGTCTTTTTCTTTTTGAGCTTCTCTTGGAACTG
The DNA here is from genome assembly GCA_016748015.1 of Geosiphon pyriformis. NCBI lineage: Eukaryota > Fungi > Glomeromycota > Glomeromycetes > Archaeosporales > Geosiphonaceae > Geosiphon > Geosiphon pyriformis. The sequence continues at coordinate 10,759 of JAAOMT010000127.1, read as the reverse complement.
TTTTATCTTTTCAAAGGCAATTATTCGTGCTTCTACCAATGAGTCAAGAATGGTACCAAGTCTTCTTTGCAAAATGTTCTTGTAATCTCTTATTGTTATTTCTTTAAAAGATATTGTTTCTATATTCATTTCTATTGGTAGAGTTGTCATTCGTCCATAGAGCAGATAAAAGGGTTCATAACTTGTTATGTCATGATTCACAGTTCTGTAAGCAAACAAGGTTGAAGGCAATACTTTGTCCCATAGGTTGGTTTCTTTACTGGTTTTGGCTAGGGTTTCACATAGTGTTCTATTGAAACATTCCACTAGGCCATTTGTTTGGGGGTGATAAGGGGAAAAAAGTTTATGACGTATTCCCATTTTTCTGCAAAGTTCTTCAACCAGTGTACTGAGAAAAGCTCTTCCTCTATCAGATAAAAGTTCTTCAGGGCAGCTGTGATGACAGATAATATCTTCATAAATGAAATTGGCAATTGAGACTGCTGTTTGATCTGAGGTGGTTCTTGCTTTTACTCACTTTGTAAAATAGTCGGTAGCTGTGATAATGTATCTGTTGCCATCAGGAGTTACTGTTAAAGGTCCAACAACATCTATACCAATTCTATCAAATGGTTGACCAACAGAGATTGGATGGATATCTTCCTTGCAATTGGATTTTTCTCTTCTTTGACAGGTATCACAGGTTTTGATGTATTTAGCAATGTTTTTTCCCAAAGTAGGCCAATAATAGTGAGCTAAAGTTTTCTGAATTGTTTTTGTTTTTCCAAAGTGTCCAGCTAATGGATCAGTGTACATATTGTAGATCACAATTTTTCTTTCTTCAAATCTAATGACTCTCTGGGAGCAGTCAGGATCTTTTCTATTTCTTTTATATAACTGGTTTTAACGAATCAAATAGAAATTTGATTGTTTGCGCAAATGTTTTCTTTGCTGTCGAGTATAGTCCAGTGGATATTGTTCTTTACCCAAAAATTTCATTAAAGCAGAGTAGTTGTCCAAGTCCATTATCGTGTTTGTTTGTGGGGGAGTTACAAATAATTAAGTTGGTTTGGTTTGAGAGGGTTTTACTATCACTGGATGGTAAGTCTGGAGAGAGTGTCGGCATTTTGATAATTAGCTCCTTTGCAGTGTTGAATGTCATAGTCAAATTTGTCCAAGTGGAGTATCTAGCGAGTTATCCGTTTATGTTCTAGGTTTCTTTTGTTGTGTAGCCAAACCAAAGCTTGGTGATCTGTTACCACCAAAAATTTCACACCCTTAAGATATTTGTCCCAGTAGCTGGTAGCCCAAACTACTGCTAAGCATTCCTGCTTAGTAACTGAGTAGTTTCTTTCTGCTGGTGTGAAAGTTCTACTGGCATATGCTACGGCATGTTCTCTGTTATCTTTATCTTTTTGGGAAAGAACAGCACCAAGTTCATAGCCAGATGCATTAGTGTGGAGGATAAAAGATTGATTCAAATTAGGTTGCATGAGAATGGGTTCTGTAACCAGTTTTTCCTTCAGAATTTCAAATGCTCTTTGTTGATGAGTGCCCCAATGATAATTGATGTTTTTCCTAAGTAGCTAATTGAGAGGAGCAGCAATTTTGGAGAAATTCTTGACAAACTTGTGATAATAAAAGGCCAAACCAAGAAAAGAGTATAGTTCATGAACATTCATTGGTTGTCTAATGTTTTGAACTTTTTCAATTTTGGCTGGATCAGGGAAGATTTCATCTTTTGTAATAAGATGGCCAAGGAACTGGGTGGATTGACGTCCAAAGAATGATTTGATTGAATTGATCTTGAGACCAGTATTTCTAAGGAGGTCAAAAACTTTTTGCAAATGTTCAAGGTGTTCATTCCAGGTTTTTGAGTATACCATTATGTCATCCAAGTAGACTAGAACAAAGTTTTTTTTTACTGATTTAAATACTTTGTCCATTAAGTGTTGAAATGTGGGAGGAGCATTTGTGAGACCAAAAGGCATGACTGTAAATTTGTAGGTACCATACTTGGTAATAAAGGCAGTTTTCTTTCTGCTTTCTGGATCCATCTCTACTTGCCAGAATCCAGCAGTTAAGTCAATGGTTGAGAAGAAAGCAGTACCATGGAATTGGTCTAGCATTGCATCAATCTTGGGAAATGGGTACATGTCTTTTTCAGTAATGGCATTTAATTGGTGATAGTCAACACAAAAGCGTAAGGTTCCTCCTTTCTTGGATACCACTACAACTGAGAATGCCCATTCACTCTTGGTTTCCTGTATGAATCCAAGGGTTTTCATTCAGGTTATTTCCTTTTTGATAAACTCATCATTGTGTCGGTTGAATTGATAAGGCTTCAAATGAATGAGGCGAGTTTTTTTGGTAATGATGGTGTGTTGTATCACATGTGTACATCTAGGAGATTCACCTTCTTTTGAGATAACTGGGCTGTTTTTAGCCAGCAGGTTTTCAATGTCTACTTTTCTTTCTTCTGGAGAGAGTTCTCTTTGTTCTACAACCAGTGATTGGATTTCAGGTGGTTTGTTTTCAAAGGACTTTTGGACTTTTTTTATTTCCTCTTGGGGTATCAAGCTGATTGGTTTCCAATCTTTGTAATAGATCAGGCAGGACATGCATTCATTGCTAGAAGAATACAATGGTTTGTCGCACCAGCACCAGGCACAAGGACCATGCTATCAATAACTGTATTTGGCTTTCTTATCTGGCTTTCTGTCAAAGGTTCTTCTGAGCATATCATAATAAGCCCAGCAGATCAGCTTGCCATTGACAATAATTCCTTCTTTATTTGCCTTGACATTATCTAGTGGTTTGCTATTACTAGTGAAAATGGTATAGACGAGTTCAGCAGTTTCTTCTTGTTCTTTTTGTTCTTTTTTTTTCTCACTTTCTTCATCATCTGATTCATCTGATTCATTTTCTTTTGGGCTCTGCTTGGGTACTGGGGGAGTTGTCCAATGGTGACACTTAACCACAATGGGTTTTTCACCACATCTGATGGTTAGTTCACAAAGTTCATAATCAAGCAAAGCCTTTGCTTTCTTGAGCCATTCATTGCCAACAATGATGGTGTATTCTTTTGCTTCAGACACTTCCATGTCAGTTTCAATGCTAATGCCATTGATGTGGACAGGAATAGCTTTGGCTATGCCAAGCCCTTTCTTCTTATCACCATGCACATTGGTCATTGGTCATGTGGATGGTTCATCAATTTTTCTGCCAATTGCTTCAAGAAAGTGTTTGGCAATAACATTAACAGATGATCCACTGTCTAGGATCAAATCGATGAAGTAGCCAGCCACTTGGGCTTTACAAATTAGAGGAGTGACATTGCTATTGTCAACAAGTCCAGCTTGGTGAGAGTGTTTGTTGGTTTTGGGTGTCTTTTTCTTTGGAATTAGGGATTTGCGAAGATCTTTTCTGAATTGTGGATGGGTCATCAATTGGCCAAAGATAATATGTGCTGGGGTTTCCATAAGGTCTTTAACAACAGAATAGGGACTGGATTTTTGTACTATTTCTGGGGGTTTCAACTTTGGAGGGTTCTTGAAAACTTTGGCTTTTGGGGGCTTATTGTTGTCAGCAGTTGATGTAGAAGCTTTATTGGGGTCTAGAACAAAATCAACTTTGGCTTTCTTTTTCTTTCTTGTGAATTCAGAGGGGTTGATTGCTAATTCATCCATGTCATGGTCATCATCAGTTAAGTTAAAAGCATAAAAAAGGTTTTCTTCTGGTTGGCTTGCACTCTCACCCTTTGGAGGTGCGCCTACCAGTTTAAAGGCTGATAAACAGTGGCTTCAACTAGAGGATCCTCTCCAAAGAAATTGATGTTGGCATGATTGGGTCTTTGGTTGAGCACATTGTTGTTGTTGATCCTGTTGTTCTGAGCATCATTGTTTCTGGGGACTGGTGAAGGCAGTGGAGAATTGTTGCAATCTCTTGAAAAGTGTCCAGTTAATCCACAGTGATAGCATACAGGTGGGCCACAATTTTGTTGTCTTTGATAAGGTGGTTGCTGGGGCTGATTGAAGCGTGGTTCAAATCTGGATCTTTGTGGTTGCTAATTTTCTCTGACTGCTTGGGCTAAGGGTTCTAATAACCGAGCAAAATTTGCTGTAAGTCTGTCTATTAACTGTTCATTTGGATCTTGAGTGTGAGTGGCAAAAAAAGTAGCAGCCATTTGAGGAGCAGGAGCCATGACAGGAACAGGAGCAAAAACTGGTAGTGTGGATCCCAAGTGCATCCTTTGGTTGTCTTTAATTCTTTGTGCTAATTCAATGGCCATATCCATGGTGAGATTATCTTTCAGGGCCAGGAGGGGCCAAAGAGCATACGATAGATCAGTTCTCAATCCTTTTGTAAAGGAGTGAATTTTTTGCTCTTCTGTCCAATTTCTTCCAGTGTCTACTCGTTTGATTAACTTTCTGATTGCTTTGGCATATTTGGTTACAACTTCACCAGGACTTTGGGTTCTTCTTTCCAATTCCATATGCCATTTTGATATTAATATTGGAGTTCTGAACTTGTTTTCAAACTGGGTAGTGAGAGAAGTGTTGATTTCTCTCACATTTGTTGGTGTCCATTTAACAATTCTTTGCTGGGCATTGGCATCTGTTTCTTGTGAGAACCAGGTAGCAGGAGATTCTTGAAGGTAGCCACCAACAATTTGGAACTTGTACTTATTGTTATATTGATTGGCTATAGCAGCTCTTTCAAAGTCATCCAACCATTCAATTGGATCTTGTGCATCACCTCTAAATAATGATATTGGGGTGTTGTTTCTTCACCCTAAAGCAGTTTGTATACCTTGGAGGGCGGCCAGAATGTTTGCTTGCATGGGGTCATTAGCCATTGGTTTAGGAGTAACTGTTTGTGTAGACGAGTCTAATTTACTTGATAAAAGATCAAAAACAGGGACAGTTTGGTAGCTTTCTTCTTCTGTTTCAAAGGGAGTTTCAGTTGCTTGATGGGCAGCAATCCAAATGTGAATTTGATGGTTCAGATATTCGAAATCAGGGGGCTGTTGTTCAAAGATTGCAGAATATAAGAGCTGATTGATACTGTTGTTTCTTTCTTTAAAGTCGTTTTCAAAATAAGCTTGGTCAAAGTAATAGGTTGTATAAGCTGTGTAGGTTTCAGCTGAATGCTCATTCAGGAACCAGTTCCAAAAGTCTTGGAATTGTCTACTGGATTGTTCTTCAAAGGGGAAGCAGATTAAGCAGAAAGGCAGAGGATTAAGTTCAATGAAACTTTGGTCATTTCTGTTGTGTGCTGCAAAGTGTTCTTCTGATTGCTGTGGCAGATATGAGTAATCACCTATACAATGAGGGAATAAGTGAATTTTGACAACCTCACAGAAAGCACCACTTTTATGTTATGGGTTGGAGTAACAAGCTAACAGATAGCAAGGGAGAACAGTATTGTATGGTGATAGAAATAAACAAAGAAGGAATTACAATAAGGAAGCAAATTGAATAAGTAGGAATTCAATGTGCATGATCAGTCTCATAAAAATCACAGTCGCTAATTTTTTCTTAAATCTGAAGGTAAAAAAATAGTCCATGATTGTCAACAAGATAACACTGCTGCTATTATTCTATGCCTCAACTCAGCGATTCTTAGAATCAATAACAGGTATCATTGTACTTTTTAATTGTTTCTTTATTCAATGAATTACAAGAGCAAGCCAATTGCTTCTCAGGCTAATTCTAACAAATACAAATCAAGAAGAGGAAAAGATAAGGTATGTGAATGCCAACAAGTAGATACTTGAAGGTAAGGAAAGAGGAATAAGCGATTATGAGAGGAAGTAATTAATATTGTTTATTTCGTTACTTTGATCATGTCTTTCTACAGCTAAGGGAATCATTGCTTATATAGCTGTCTAAAGTGGTCAACGACTAGGTCAATGATCAGGTCAATGATCAGATCAACGATCAGGTCAATGATCAGGTCATTGATCAGGTCAATAATCAGGTCAACGGTCAGGTCATTGATCAGGTTAATGATCACTATCTAAAAATAGGATGGCTAATTATATGACATCATTGGCTAATACATGTAATAATTAATAAAAACTATGTGTTTCAACCGTAACAATATATAAATAAATTATATTATATAAAATTTCTTAAAATCTTTCAATTTCTTTAAAAAAATTCTGCAATTCTGCAATTCTACAATTTTTTAAGAAAAATTCTGGAATTTTGAGATTCTGAAATCCTATAATTTTTCAAAAAAATCTTGAAATTTCTCTTTTTACTATGTTTATTTTTGATTGATTATTTTATCTATTATTATAATTCTTAATTTCTATAAGTAATATTATTTTCTACTTTTAATATTAAGCTCTGTTAAGATTTTCTAAATTTTTTAAATCTATACTGGTACACAAATAAGATTCCAATCTAATAGCAGTTTTTTTGGAATATCTAAGATCAAACTTTACATCAGTATTATATATATGTTTTAGTATAATATTTTTATTATTATCATTAAACCATTTAAGTTTTTGCTTCTTTGAAAAATCTAAAAGCACAATATATTGTTTAAGATTGTAATTAAAGTTTAAATTATTATTGTTATTATTGTTATGGTAAATAATATTAAAACTGTTGTTGTTATTGTTATTATTAGAGTCTGAATTGCAATTAAATTTTGATTCTGATTCTAAAGTACATTTATTAATTGGTTTTTTTTCTTTGGAAATTAAATAAATTATATATAATAACAATTATGAATAAGGATACAATCATCACAATATTCGAAGTCATTGAGAATTAAGCAATGTTTACAGAGTTTTGTATTTAATTGTTTTAGTTTTTGCTTTGTTTTTCCTAGTTAGTGCTAGGTCTTGGTAGTACTTATAGAATTATTTGAAATTACTTATAATATTAGATGTCTGATTTAAGGAACTGAGAATTAGTTAGTACATAACTATTGCTAATCTTCAGTTCTGTTGTGTGTGAATAATTCTTAATCTTTGGTTTCTGGTTATTTGGACTAAGTTTTGTGGTGTTACTTATAAAAAGAAAACAGATATAGAAAATAGCAGACCAATAAGAAAATAGTATTTAGCATGTGAGCACATTGCTTAACAATGTGGAGCAATGTCAAAAATCATGGCACATTGCTCAGCAATGTGGAACAATATCAGAAAACATGGCATATTGTTCAGCAATGTAGAGCAATGTTAGAAAATTAGAGCACATTACTTAACAATGTGAGCATTGCTTAAAAAATCATAGCACATCACTCGGAAATGTGAGCAATCTTGTAGAACATTAATTATGTATATATAGTGGTAGTATTAGATGTAGAAAAAGCAGAATTCTTTAGTTAGAAATCTTCCATTCACAAATATTGAATAAATAAATTATTTATCATCCAAATCCACTCTTCACTATCAACACTTCATGTTGATAGTAAATGATACTTAATTACACTGAAACAATAGCTCTTGATCACGGCTATTAACAGATACTAACTTGTGTATTGCCTTGGCTCATTTCTTTATGTCATTTCTTTTATTTTCTTGTCTTAATTGTTGTTATTACTAACTCTATTGAGGATTAACATGTGGGGTACTGATGTCAGAATATAGCACTGGTAAAAGACCCAGAAATAAGAGTAGGACACTTGATTGAGGTTAGCTTACCAGGAGAAACACCAGCCATTATGTTAAAAAAGAAATTGACAAAACTGTGGTTTCAGGAAGCTATGGATAAAACTATTACCATTGAATCTCTGTTCATTATACAAAGAACTCCACAACAAAACCTTCAGATAAACACACCTTTAGATTGCCATCATCAACAACAGTCTTGAACACCAAGTTATGAGTTTGTTATTTACTTCAACAACCAATTAATCACCTGTAACATTTGGTGCTTTCTGTGAGGTATAATCCTACAGAGAACTAGCACCAACAAATAAATCAACAGTGGCAAAATCAAAAAGTATAGGAGCAAACCATTTAGGATTCATGAAATCCTTATTTCAACACTACTGTCAACACTTGGAATTGAACCACAATCAGATATCAGCAAAATTAGCCTTCAATTTCTATGTCAATGAAAAAATTGCCTATTTGTTAAGAACACCAGTAAACACTGAATCAGTGAGAGAAACTTTTTACCACAAATTAATCCAAAACACCAGCTTACCAACAAATTATAATTTTGTATCTATCATCACTGAGATTAATAAAGAAATTGAACATCATACACAACAAAGCTACCCAATCACTTATGCCAATAAAGGCAAAAAAAAATTACAAACACCAGCAATAACACCTCAACAGATCCAACCACCCACTTAGAAGAAACACAGAATTGAATTACCTACAAATCCATCATATCATTATACTCCTGAAAGCACTATCAATATTGCATCAGTAGGTGCATCTACATCAAACGCAACATTAACATTTGGACAATTTTCATTCCAAAGTAAACAAAGAAAAAAAGATTTATTAGGACCATATGATGCATACTTCAAGGAATTCAAATCAAGATCACCAATGCCATCAAGAATTTGATCACCACCACCTCAACCAGATTTTGGAATTACTGATCCATGGGAACCAACTGAATCGGAAAAAGAACAAGAAGAAGAAGAGGAAAAAAAATCTGAAGATCAAGAATTTACTTACCAGAACCTGATTATTGAGAACCTGGATATTGGGACCCCAAATTTTCAGACTCAGCAAAATCAAAATCTAGAAGATCCAAAAATCGAAACTCTGCCAAATCAAAACTTTGCCAAATCAAAATAACCGAAACCCTGACTTAATTAATCAATAAAACTTATCTTCAAATATTGTCATCAATTAGCCACCAATTGAACTGATTATCAAACCAATTCAACAGCAGCAAATACTTCTTTAACAGCCACCACTACAGCAACTTATCCAGCAACTGGTTCAGCAACCACAACAACTGCTTCAACCACTAATACAACAACAGCAACTGATCATGCCAATGGCTTTTGTATCAATTGCAAAACTTGAGAAGTTTACCAGTAAAGAAGACGACACCCAGATATGGATCAATGACGTCGTCAAAGCCATTACTGCAAATAATTGGAATGACACAAAAATTATACAAGTCATCCCATATTTCTTAAAGGATACTGCCAACTTATGGTATTATAGCTTGGCCCAGAAACTCCAAAATTTTAATGCATTTAAAATAGAATTCCTAAGATATTTTAGTGATAATAATAGCATCAACCACCTGGCAAGTACTTTCACCACCCTAAAACAAGGGGACACAGAAGCAGTTACCACCTACTTGGGACACTGTTACCAGACAAAATTAGAGATATTGTTTAGCATGAAATTACTCTTATAAATTTTATCATTAATTAGCATATATTATCGTTTCAAATTATCACTTATTACATTAGCAAAATATCCGAAATTATCATTTAATTAATAACCCAATTTGTACATAACACAAATATAACCTAATTGCAATGATCAATCATGCAATACTCTGAACTATGTAACATTCAAAAAGTTCACCAAAAATTTGTAGAAATTCACCAAAATAATTAATAGTTCACTGAAATATCTAATAGTTTATAGAAATAACTTGTAGTTTGCCAAAATGTATCTTTAGTTCAACAAAATTGTAGAAAATAGCAAAGTTTGAGTTCATAGAATAGTGTTATGACAAGTTGTATAAAAGAAGAGCTTTTCTCTTCGAGAAAATGTATCTTACTTCAGATTTAAAACAATTAGAATAATCTTTTACACCCAAAAATACAAATAAATATCAAATAATTCGAAAAACCAAATTCTTAAATTATTTTCCTTGAAATTAACCAATTCCTGCTAACAGTTTGAAATTGACTAGCTACCAATTTCAGTAAACTGTTAAAGCACTTTCAGGTCTGGATCCAAAACGACTTCCATAAATCATCAGTTTTACTTTTTCTTTTACATTTCTTTTATTCTCTTTCTTTTCTTATTATAAATCATTTGGGTAGCCTACAGACGAGAATTCTTGTAGAAGAGTTGACTTTCACAGCAAAGTAATTATATATTTTTAGTGAGCTTCCAGACAAGCAATTTCTGGGAAAAAGTTGACATTTACTACAATGTAACTACATAAAGTAATTGGCATGAAATTGGTCATTCCACTTATAAGCCCAGCAGTTCAAATTATAGGAGATAATTTGAAGATAAATTCAGTTACTGGAGGTTCAACTACTTTCTGAAAACGTGAATTCACAGCAAATCAACATCAACAACATTCAAGAAAAGAGACCAAAAACCTCTGGTAACATTTGGTGCTTTTCCATGGAAACAACACAGCAAAACAACTTCAAAGTAGTGACTACACCAGATGCAACAACTCTAGAATATTACCAATCAATTTACACCCACTGCAAGCAAAGATTCAACATTCCAGACGGAATTGAAGTTGTCAAGAAATCAGTATACCAATACATTGAAAACTGCATCAACAATTATCTTTTTGGAAATTACAATATCTCGGAAGTTAGAAGCAATCTTTACAATAATTTAGCACACTATTCACAGTTGGAAACTGAAGACCTTAACAGTGAAACACTTGCCACTTACTTTCAAGAACTTAATTTTAACATTATCAAGTACTGTGAAGAAACATATCCAGTGCAGTCTCAATACTCTATTGATTTTGAATTGGAAACAGAAACAAGCAACAAAGGCAAACACAAATTGAAGCAATACTCAAAAACCACCCCAAATACTCCAATACTACCAAAAACAACTGCCAAACACTTA
>JAAOMT010000659.1:901921-960223 GCA_016748015.1 Geosiphon pyriformis | reverse complement strand
TGAACTTATTAAGGTATTTAGTTATTAAGACTCTTCTGAAACTTTTGGATTGAACTAACAAAAATACAATAAACCCGATCCTGGTTAGCCAATGTGCATTGTTTTCTTCAAGAATTTAAGATACCGAAAATGTGAATTTGAATTTGGTGTCCACTTCCTTGCTACCAATCCTGAAACAGAGATCAAGGTGTCGCCTAGAGAGATCTATGCGCAAGAGACAATTACAGATTTGAAACAATGGGTTAAAAATAACAAACCCACCTTGGATGAATTGCAATCAACCGCAGTTGAGATTTGTGGGCCTTTATTGGATGAGATATACTATCTTAAATGACAATTGGCCCAAATAAATAAATTATAAGAAATTAATAAATAACTGAAAAGAAGGGCAAAGTAAAATAAAAAAATCAATTTTGTAATTACAGCAAATTTATTAATTTCAAACATTAAACATTAAAAAATTCACTTTTTTAAAAATTTTTTAATAATAAGTAATAATTAAAAAGTTATTATTATTATTATTATTATTATTGCTGTTAAAAAAATGTTGTTTTAATTTTACAATATTGGCTTAATTTTTAAAATTGTTATTATTTTATAATAATTAAAATAAAGAATATATATTAAATAATTAATTAAAAATAAATTAAAATTGTTAATATTAAAATAATAATTTAAACTTTTTTTTTGTTTTTATAAAATATAATTTTATTTTTATTTATATATATAAAACTAAAATATTTTATAATAAATAAAGTTTATATTTTTTATATATATAATCAATTATTTAAATTAATTATCTAAATTAATTAAACCAATATAATATACTATTTATTTATTTTTATTATTGTTTAAATAAGTACAGTCCAATTATTATCTAATATACAAAATTAAACTAAATAATTCTAACTAAATATAATTGATGTGTTTACTATATGTGACCAGCTATTTAAGTTAATCTAAGCAATACTATACATTATTATAAATAATTATTTAGGATGTTAAAACAAATAACTAACTTATAACTTGGTGTTCAATAACTGAAAAAGTTGATAATTTTTGAAGATTTTGAAGTTTAAAGGTTTTGATTGAATTCTTTGTATAATGAACAGAGATTTAATTGATGGTTTTTTTTGTGAATTTTTTTTTAACATAATAGTTAGTTTATTTTAACAGTCATATCTTTTTAGTAAGTTATTCTTAAATTTTTACACTTGTTCCTAGGTCTTTTACCAGACTATTTTTAATATTAAATACTTAGTATTTAATTTCTTTAATTAATTTGTAAACAACAAAAAAACAAAACAAAAGAAAATAAAATAAAATAAAATAAAATAAAAAATTAAAAAATTAATATCCTGTTAATAGCTATAATTAAGAGCTATTAGTTTAGTATAATTAAGTATTAAATTTTATTAACATAGAATGTTAATAGTATGGAATAGATTAATATTTTTTTAATCAAATGATAATAACATGAATTGAATAATAATAGATAATTTTATTGATATGGAAATAATTCTATTTTAAATTATAGAAAACTATCTTTTGAAAGAAGGAGTATTGTTATTCTAAACTAAATGAAATTCTATCTATTTTATTAAATTCTTTTGAAATTACTTTTTTTGCTTTTAATACTTTTACTATATATACATAATTTATGTTATATAAAATTATTTGAAATTCTTTAATTTTTTTTAAAAAATTCTGCAATTTTGTAATTTTGTAATTTTGTAATTTTTTGAAAAAAATCCTACAATTTTGGAATTCTGAAATCTTGTAATTTCTTTTTTTACTACATTTATTTTTATTTGGCTATTTTGCCTATTATTATAATTCTTAATTTCTATAAATAACATTATTCTCTCCTTTTAATATTGAGCTCTATTAAGATCTTCTAAATCTCTTAAATCTATACTGATATACAAATAAGATTTCAATCTGATAACAGTTTTTTCAGAATATCTGAGATTAAATTTTGCTTTAATATTATGTGTACATTTTAGTATAATACCTTTATTATTATTACTAAATCATTTAAGTTTCTGCTCTTTTGAAAAATTGGGAAGCATGATATATTGTTTGGGATTGTAATTAGAGTTTGAATCATTATTATTATTGTTGTTATAGTAAACAGTATTAGAACTATTGTTGTTATTATTATTAAAGTCTGAATTATAATTGAATTTTGATTTTAATTCTGAAATGCACTTGCTAATTAATTTGTTTTTTTTTAGAAATTGAATAGATTCTGTGTGGTGACAAATTGTGAATAAAATCACAATTATTACAATATTCGAAGTTACTAAAAATTAAGCAATGTTTATAGAGTCTAGTATTTAATTGTTTTAAATGCTGCTCTTGTTTTTTTTAAGTGAGTACTAGATCTTGGTAGTAGAATAGTTTTTTCCTTGGTTTCAATAAGTATGGAATATGCCAATCATTATTTGTTTCTTTTGTGAAAGTGGTGACTTGTAGTTTGTTTTCTTTTTTTTTGTTATTCTAAAATAAAATTGGTAGTAGCTTATTGTGATCATTATCAGTCCATAAAACTTGATAGGTTTTTTTTTTCTTTTTTAAACTTAATTAATAGTAATTAGATGATAGTGTTTATTTTAAAGTGATTACAGATGGCTGGTATTTAAGTATGCTAACTATTTTAACTAAGCTATAGTTTTTGTGTAGTTCAGTCAAGTACAGTATTAGTTTTGGACAGCCAGTTATTACCAATAAGAACTTGATATTATGTGGTTTTTATAACTAAAACTTTAATAGACATAATAATACTATTAATTTTAAAGAGGAAGTTATTGATTTTGCCAATAGAAGCTTTTGTTGCTTTATTGGCTGTGATAATTTTAGTGCTAACAGCTTGATTAACTTGGTAACCTAATTGGTTTATGAGTTATTATGTAATAATACTGTTTGTTAACTCACTATTAAGAATTAACTTGATAGATTAGTCATCAACTTTGACATCTGTGTACATCACAGTAATTAGTTTGGTATTGAAAATGGTTCTATTAAAAAGAGATATTATTGCTGATTCTTCTAATTCAAAAGAAAAAATGGCTATAAGTAACTTGTTTTTAGTAACTATTATTAATGGAATATTATTGGTAAAGAGTATTGAATTGGTTTTCAGGTTGTTAGATAGGTTGTTTTATAGAGTAACCAAGAGACTTAAATAGTTTTAGGTATTTGGGTTTTGAGTATACTTATTTTTTGAATTTTTTGGACATGATCCTAATAGCTAATTTGAAAAACTAAGAATTAATTGGTATATAACTATTGCTAATTGCCAGTTCTGTTAAGTATATATAATTTTTAGTCTTTGGTTTCTGGTTGACATTTGAACTAAGTTTTGTGGCAGTATTTGAATTGATTGGGATTGATAAATAATTTGGAACTGTGGCTAATATATTATTAGTCTTAAAGTTTAATATACTAGAGGTAAATATATTAATTATTGTATTATTGGGATATAATAAAGCTGATATAAGTATAATCTTAATAATAAATTGTTAATATAGTTTTGGATTTAAACCTACAATCAGAGTTTTAATATTGATTTTCCAATTATTGGTTATTAAATCTAAAATGGCAATTTGCTTTTAGATGGTTTTATTTGCCACAATAGTAACAATTATGCATTTTTTGTTGTTATAATTGATTTGATAATAACAATAATATTAGACACAATTGATTTTGGAAGTAATTGGAGTTTTTTAAATTATTACAACATTAAAAAAATTGCTAAGTTGCCTAATTGTTAATTAAGTATCTCTTGATTTTTTGATTAATAAAATCATTAAATTGTTTCAGTTTAGAATTCAATTCAGATGATTCATTTATTACTAGATTTATGGCTTGAGCATAATTGGCTTTAAGTTTGGCTGATTCAAAATTTCTGGCATATGTGACTGTATTTTGGAGAGTATTTAAATGCATTGGGCATATTTGTTGTAACAAACTGTTGCATAGTCTATAAATGAATTGATTTAAAATCTGTGACACTATAAAGTAGTCAGCTTTAATTGCCTAAATTTAACACAGATTTTAATGGAAATGTTTCAAATATGTGATGACTGTTTTAGTATTGTTTTGTTTAATAGTGGTAAAACTAGTTAATAATCAATTAATGCTGTTGTGATTGCTAAAATATTGTAAAAATGCAGTTTTAAATATGTTAAAAATTTGTGGTTTGTTGACTAAGCTCTAATACCATAAGTTAGCAGTATTTTATAAAAAGTAAAAAATGGCTTAAAAAGCTTTAATATTATCCCAGTTATTAATAGTAATTGCTTTAGCTATGTTATTCAATTATGTTTGGGTATTATTCTCTTTATCAGTAAATTTTTCTAGTTTGACAATAAGTATATATGCCCTTAGTACAAGTTGTTATTGTTGCAGTTGTTGTTAAGATTGTTATTATTGTGTGGCAATTAGTGCAACTAATGAATTGATCACAATAATTAAAAGTAAGTTTTGCTAAAAAATAAGAGTAGAATTTGGATTGTTTGGGTTTTATTAAGTTTGAACAATTAGAGTTTGTACTTTTGAATTATTTAAAATCAGGTTTTGATTATTATTTCTCTAATTGTTGTCTTTTTTCTTTTAATTCAATATCTTTCCAATAACTGGTAGATTCGAAATTTGGTTAAAGTAACAGTAATTAAAATTTTGATAGTATTGTTGATCACAATTTAAATCTTTCAAAGAAATTACTATAGGTTCTTAATAATTTGGCTTTTTCTTAATTATTTTAAAATAATACTTTAGATAATAGTATTTTTGTAGTTGATAATAATATGATTCCTAATGATATATGTATAGTATTTTCTGATATATAATGATATGATGAGTAAAATAACTCTTGGTTTTTTTTAAGTAGACAGTTGTATTTTCTTGAATGTTTTTGCTAAAGTTTATAATTTTTCTTTGTCTATAAAAGTAATAAAAAAATTTTATTGGGTGTATTTTTCAATTTTTTTGTTTATTTTTGTAATTAGAAATACAAACAGATGGTTTGGTAGAAGTGTGGTGTTTTGTAATAGTTCATTGTAAAAATTCCTAAAAGCAGTATTACCAATAAAATTTTAGCTATTAATTAACATAAAATTATCTTTATAATTTCTATTATTAATTAGCATATATTACTATTGTTTCAATTATTACTTATTATTTTATTAAATCATTGAATATTACTATTTAATTAATAACTTGATTTGTACAATAGAAATTAGGATGATCAAATTACACAATATCTCAAATTATGTAGTATTCAAAAATTTGCCAAAATTTGTAAAACATTCACCAAAATAATGAATAGTTTACCAAAATTATTAATAGTTTATCAAAATAACTTGTAATTTGTTGAAATGTATCTTTGGTTTGTCAAAATTATAGTAAAGAAAAAAGTTCAAGTTTATAAACTAGTACTATAACAAGTTATATAAAAGAAGAGCTTCTCACTTTAAAAAAATGTATTTTATTTTAAATTTATCCTTTTATACAATAATATCTATACTTTTATATCAAATAAAAAGCATATTTCAAAAAATAAATTTTTTAAAAATATTATACTTGAAATTTACTGAAAACCCAACTAATGTTTTGAAATTGATTAACTACCAATTTTAGTAAACCATTAGTAATTCTAGCCCTAAACTAGAAACAATTTCTTTAATGAAATTTTATTTCTTTTATTATTATTTTTTATTATTATTATAAACATTAGAGTAACCTACAGATGAGATTCCTGTAAAAAAGTTGACTTTTACTACAAAGTAACTACACATTTTTAGTAAGTTTCCAGATGAACAATTCCTAAGAAAGAGTTAATGTTTATTACAACATAACTACATAAAATAACTAACACAAAATTGGCCATTTTACTTATAAGTTCAACAATTCAAATTATAGAAGATAATTTGAAAATAAATTCAGTTATCAAAGATTTAACTACTTTCTGGAAATATGAATTCACAACATACAAACATTAAAAATATTAAAGAAAAGAGATCTTAAAAATCTCTGATAATAACAATTTCTAAATCTTCTTGGTTTTCCAAATAGTATTTAATTTTTTTGTTGACATAAAAGTTGAAAGTTAATTCTGCTGGCCAATAGTTACTTGTTAGTTTAAGATAAGTTTGATAATGTTGAAATAAAAATTTCATGAATCTTAAATGATATTCTCCTATGATTTTTTGGTTTGCTACTTTTCTAGATAGTTAATGTTAATGTTAGTTCTTTGTTAAATTATATCTCACAAGAAGCACCAAATATTACAAAAAATTATTTGGAATGTTGAAACAAATAACAAGCCCATAACTTAGTGCTCAATAGCTGGAAAAATTGGTAATTTTTGAAGGTTTTGAAGTTGGAAAGTTTTGGTTGAGTCTTTTGTATAATAGACAGAGATTTAATTAATGGTGTTACCAGAGGTTTTTGGTCTCTTTTCTTGAATGTTGTTAATGTTGATTTGCTGTGAATTCATGTTCTCAGGAAGTAGTTAGACCTCCAGTAACTGAATTTATCTTCAAATTATCTTCTATAATTTGAACTGCTGGGCTTATGAGTGGAATGGCCAATTCCGTGCCAGTTACTTTGTGTAGTTATGTTGTAGTAAATGTCAACTCTTTCCCAGGAATTGCTTGTTTGGAAGCTCACTAAAATGTGTAGTTACTTTGCTGTAAAAGTCAACTCTTCTACAGAAATCTTGTCTGTAGACTACTCTAATGATTGTAATAAGAAAATAAAAGAAAACTAAAAGAAATGTAAAAAAAATAGAATTCTGTTAAGAGAAACATTTTTTATTCAGGCCTGGAGTCACTAACAGTTTATTGAAATTGGTAGCTAATCAATTTCAAAACGTTAGTTGTGTTGAAGGAATTTCAAGTGTAATAATTTAAGGATTTGGTTTTTGAATATTTTAATTTTTATTTGATTTTGTAAAAAAAGTGATTTGTTCTAATTAAGATATCTAAAGTAAGATACTATAGTAAGATATGGGAAAGATACATTTTTTTGAAGAGAGAAGCTCTTCTTTTATACAACTTGTTGTAGTACTAGTCTTTGAACTTGCACTTTTCTCTTTGCTACAATTTGGGTAAGCTAAAGATACATTTCGGTAAATTTACAAGTTATTTTACTGAACTATTGATTATTTCGGCAAATTTTCATTAATTTCGGCGAATTTTGACTATGTTAAATGGTTCAGGGTATTGTGTAATTTGATCATCTTAATTTCTAGAGTACAAATCGGATTATTGATTGAGTAATGATATTTGATAATTTGGCTAATTTAATAAGTAATAATCGAAATGATAATAATATGCTAATTAATAATAAGAATTATGAAGATAATTTCGTGCTAATTAATAGCTAAAATTCTACTGGTAACATAATCTCCTCCTCAAGACTGAGCTCCATCGAAGTCCAAGCACTATCTGTGATGTCAAGATAATGGTCCAGAATAATTGAAGTGATTTGGTCTGAAAATTGTTGAAATTTCAGTTCTGTGAGTTTGCCAATGTATTGAACTTTTATTGGTTGCAGTATTGGATTTTGTAGGACCTTTTCACAAGTGTTGAACAAATTATAGAGTCTAAAAGCTGCTCTAAGTTTGTAGCAAGTATTTGTTGGTCCAGCTGCTGCCTTAAATTCATTGTGAATTTGTTTTTGTAGTCTCAGGAGTGATGTTGGTTGCTTTAAGTTTTAGTTTTCGTTTATAAAGTGTTTTTTCCATGTGAAAATATCTATATATAGGGGTATATTCATTGTTCTATTCATTGAGGAATAGTAAAAGTTTTTGTTGCAATGTGATATTTGGTAGAATGTCAATAGGAGCAATTAAAAAGTTTTCTTTTAGTGCTTGCTTCAAAAGTTCTGGTAATCTATTTCCAGAGTGACTTCTTGTTTTTTTTCTATAAAGGTGATAGTTTTGAGAATTATTTACTATTGGGGCTGTGATTTCTTTCTGAATGTATTTAATTTGACTTCCATTAATCGTTATGGACAAGTCAGGAAGTGTTTTCAAAGCTAACATTAATTTTTGGAATATTTGTTAAATATTTTGGGGAATAATCATGATAAAATTGACTAATTAATAAAAAGGGAGAATAAAGAAATTATTTTTGGATATGGGGTTTTATTTGTTTTTGGGTTTGGGTGTTTTTGTAATTATATACTATTTTTGTCTTTGTGTGTTATTAAAAGATTATTGTAAAATTATGTTGAATTAAGTGTTCAAGTTTGGTTGTTGTTCTATTATAATTATTGGTTCTAAATTTTGGGGAATATCTTCAGAATTAATTAAAGAAGAATGTATACCAATTTGTGAAATTAATGATTTAGGATTGTTTTTGGAATGATAGTGTTTCAATCTGTTTTTATGTGCAACTTTTGCTAGTATTTTGTCATCAAGTCTTAACTTGTATGATCCATTGCCTAAAATTTCGTGAATATAAAATGGTCCATCCCATTTGTTTTCAAATTTTCCATTCCATGGTTTTTCAGCCTTAGTTCTGTGTAAGAGAATTTTATTTCCAACTTTAAATTCATTGGTAATAGGTGGTAATTTGTTGTCATGTCTTTCTTTTTGTTGAGCTTGGGAATATTCAATATGAGTTGCTGCTATCCTTCTTTTTCTTTCTAGTGTACTAAGAAAAGTGTAGGCCCTTCTTTGGAGTGTTTCTTGAAAGTTTTCTTTATTGATTGGTTGTATTGGGTATGTTTCCACTGTGAAATTAATTGGTAGTGTTGCTGTTCTTCCATAAGTAAGATTAAATAGTGTGTGTTTCATAGTATCTTGTTTTAGTGTTCTGTATGCTAGTAACACTGATAGAATAAAGATATCCCATTCCTGCTCAAAATTTGTTGAAACTTTGGCTAAAGATTCACACAATGTTCTGTTGAAATGTTCTACAAGTCCATTTGTTTGAGGGTGATAAGGTAATAATAAAGGTCTTTTGACATTGAACTATTCACAAATTTTTTGTATCAAGTTGTTTACAAAATGTGTTTCTTGATCAGATAAAAGTTCAATTGGGCATTCATGTCTACAAATAATGTCTTTATAGATAAAATTTGCTACTGATTTTGCATCTGCTCTTTGAATGGCTCTAGCTTCAGGCCATTTGGTAAGATAATCTATTGCTACTGCAATATAGCAATTTTCTTGAATTGTAATAAATAATGGTCCGACTAAATCAATTCCAACTCTGTCAAAAGGTTGTCCAACTTTGATTGGATTTAAAGGTTCTGTGGAGTGAATTTCTTTTCTTCTTTGACAACTATCACAAAATTCTATATATTATTAAATGTCTTTTTACATGTGAGGCCAAAAATAATGTTCAAGAGTTCTTTGAATTGTTTCATCTCTTCCCAAGTGTGCTGAAGAAGAATCTGTGTGCATGTTGTATAGAATTGTTTCATTTTCATTTTCCTGTACTAATCTGAGTGATTGGTTTGGGTTTTTACAATTTTTGTAATAGATTTTGTTGTGGTGTATAAAATATTGTTTGAATTGGTGTTGTAATCGATGTTTTTCACTTGGAGACCAATTTTCTGACATGGTGAAAGTCTCCAAATAGTTTTTAATGTTGTTGTAGTTTTCTGGATTCATTGTTGTTGATTTTGTTGTTTGTTTTGCTGTTAAGTTTGTTGGTGTTTTGTTGGTGTTAATGTTGGTATTAATATTGTTTTATTTTTGAGAGACTGTCAACATTAGTGTGTAGTTTTTTTGGTTTGTGGTGTACAATATATTTGTAGTCTGCTAAAAAGTTATTCCATTAAGACTGTTTGATACTTTGTTCAGTTTTCTTTTTATTAAGCCATTTAAGACCAATATTGTTAGTTATGATATCAAATTTTTTTCCATTCTTCAGATATTGTTGAAAATGTTTAAGAGCCCAAATAACTGCAACAGCTTCCAATTCAGTTGAGCCATATTTGAGTTCTGTTGGCTTGAATGTTCTACTGGCATAGACAATGACTTGTTTCTGGCCATTTTTATCTAATTGTGATAGGATGGCACCAAATGCTATATGTGAAGCATTAGTGGCTAGTTGGAACTATTTGTTGAAATCTGAGTAAGCAAGAACTGGAACTGTTGTCAATCTTGTTTTGAGAGTTTCAAAAGCTTTTTGTTGTTCTTCCACCCATTTGTATAGCACATTTTTGTTGGTAAGATAATTAAGTAGTTTGGCAATTTCTGAGAATTCTTTGATGAATTTCCAATAGTAGGAGGCTAATCCTACAAATCTTCATAGCTCTGTAATATTTTTGGGAGTTTGGAAGTTTTTGACAGCACTGATTGTTCCAGGGTTTGGTTTAACTCTATCTTTGCTCACAATGTGTCCAAGAAAGATTAAGCTTGTTTTTCCAAAGTGACATTTCTCAATGTTTAACTTTAATTCTGCTTTCCATAATTGTTAAAAAACTTCTTGTAGGTGAATGAGGTGAGCTTCAAAGCTTGGTGAGTATACATCAGTGTCATCAAGATAGACAATTACTGATTGCCATAAGAGTCCTTCATATACAACATCCATAAGTTGCTGGAATGTTGCTGATGCATTGCAAAGTTCAAAAGGCATAATATTGAACTCATAGTTTCCTTCCTGGGTGGTAAATGCTGTTTTGGGTAGGTTTTTTGGGTCTATTTCGACTTGCCAGTATTTACTTTCCAAGTCTAAAGTTGAGAAGAACTTGGCTTTTTCTAGAACATCTAGCATGTCATCAATTCTTGGAAGAAGATAGGCATCTCCAATTGTCATATTGTTCAATTGGCAATAGTCAACACAAAATTTGATTTTTCCATTTTTCTTTTTAACAAGGACTACTGGTAAGGCCCAAGGACTTTTTAATAATTAAATCAATCTATTATTGAGCATTCTCTGGACTTTTTCTCTGATGAATTGGTGGCTGGCAGGTGACACTCTGTAAGCTTGCTGATGTTTTGGTGGAGCATCTCCTGTATGAATCTGATGTTGAATAATATCCGTTTTTCTCAGGTCATTGTTGTCTTTTGCAAATATATCTGCAAATTCAGCTATCAATTGTTTTAATTGTCTTTGTTGTTGAGGTTCTAAGGGACCCATGTTGATTTAAGAGAGTTTTTCTTCCAAAAAATAATAGTTTTCAGTGGTGGAAATGATATTTGGATTTGGGAGTAGAGTGTGCCTTATAATTTCGATAAAATTAGAGACAATTTGAGAGTTTTTATCTTGAAAAATATTGCTGTGTATGATTCCAATTTCTAATTTGTTTAATAATACAATAGAGTAATTATTGGGATTATAGAATGTAACTCAAAATTTTTTCATTCCTTTGGGAATATAAACGTTTGGAATTGAGATTTCATACTTCAAACAGATTTGTTCATTGGATTCAAAGATTTGTTGAGTAATAGTGGGTTTTAAGCAAGTGTAAATTTTGTAATGTTCTCCAAAAAGTGAAATGGTAATTGGTTGGAGAAGTTAAAGAATCTGGTGAGATTCATTTTGTATATTAAGGGCTATGTTTATTGGAACTGTAAATTGTCCAGTTGAACCAAAACCTTGCATTCTTCTTTCATTTTTTCTCAATTGTTCTCTGTTGTTAACTGATTGTAGACCCAAAATATTAATTAAGGGTAGGTAAATTGCTTGAGCAATTTTTTCAGCATGTTCAATCTTGAATGGTTTGTCTGTTTTATTTTGCAACATGATGGTAATGTCTTCAGTATATCCTGCATCTATAACTCCTTCTCTAATATTGATTCCTTTGCTTGCCAATGATGATTTGGAGACAATTTGAACTATTGCTCCTAGTAATATTTCAAGAGCAATTTTGAGATTGATTTTTGTCAAGGACTTTGGTTGGAGAACTAAAGTATCTTTTCCTGGGTATCTTAGATCATATCCAGTATTACTTATAGAATATAGGAAATATAATATTATTAGTCAGTAGATATTAGCCAATCAGATGTAGACGTAGTAAGTGTGGAATTCTAAGATTTCTCTTAGAAGAATTGCAGGATTTCAGGAATTCCAGGATTCCTGTCGCAAAGAATTGAGGAATTGAGAAATCTTAATTATGTATATATAGCAGTAGGATTAGAAGCTGAAAAGACAGACCTCTCAAGTTTAGATTTAATCTAAGCAATTTTCAAAATCACAATCATTTAATAAATAACTATTTGTTATCTCAAATCTATTTCCACTATCAACACTTTATGTTGATAGTAATCAATACTTAACCACTCTGGAACAATAGCTCTTGATCATGGCTATTGACAGAATACTAAACTTACAAATCGCCTTGGCTTATTTCTTTTTATTCTTTATTTTCTTTTCTCTTCTTTATTTTCTTGCTTTGATTTTATTGTTGTTTACTAACTCTATTGAGGATTAACATGCGGAGCACTAATGTCAGGATAAATGTGACTGGTAAAAGACCCAGGAATAAGGATAGAACACTTGATTGAGGATAGCTTACCAAAAAGAATACCAGCCACCAAGCTGAGAAAGAAATTGATAAAACTGTGGTTTCGGGAAGCTATGGATAAAACTATCACCATTGAATCTCTGTCTATTATACAAAGAACTTCAATTGAAACCTTCAGATACAAAACCTTCAGATCACTATCAATGGCAACTAGATTTAAGCACCAAGTTAGAGGTTTTTTTATTTAATTCAACAACAGAAATAGTTACCTGTAACATTTGGTGCTCCCTGTGAGGTATAATCCTACAGAGAACTAGCATCAACAAGAACAAACCAAAAGTGGCAGAATCAGAAAATATAGGAGCAAACCATTTAGGATTTGCGAAATCTTTGTTTCAACAATACAGCCAACAATTAGGATTAAACAGTAATCATTACCCAACCGAATTAGTCTTCAACTTCTATGTCAATGACAAAATCACTAAATGCTTAGGAGGAACAGTTAACATTGAAGCAGCAAGAGAAAACTTTTACACAAAATTATATCAACACACCAACTTACCAAGGAACTATAGTTTCACATCAATAATTAGAGAAATCAACCAAACTATTGAAAGGTACACTCAACAACAATTTCCTATCACCTATGCAGATAAAGGCAAAAGAAGGTTACAAACACCAGCAGTAATGCCTAAAGAGATACAACTACCAATCTGAAAGAAACAAAGAATTGAATCTCAACCATATTCATCATATCATTACACACTCAGAAGCACTATCAATATTTCATCTGCAGGCATGTTCACACCAAACGTGACATCAACATTTGGACAATTTTCATTCCAAAGTAAACAAAAAAAAGCAGGAGTTATTAGGACCATAAGGCAAATATTTTGAAGGATTTAAATCATGATTACCAACATCATTAGGAATTCAATCACTGCCGTCTCAACCAGACTTTGGAACTGCTACCCCGTGAAAACTATCTGAAGAAGAAGAGGAAGAGGAATTGAAAGATCAAGAATTTACTTACCAAAACCCGATCCTTGAAAACCTGGAATTTGGAACCCCGAATGTTCAAACTCAGCAAGAAAATCCAGAAATCAAAACCCCAAATATTCAAGCACCGCAAAATCAAAACCCCAAAGTAATTAATCAGCACTTACCTCCAGTTATCATCATCAATTAACCACCAGTTGAACCAATTGGCCAGCCCATCTAAACACCAAATCAACAAAATCAACAACTACCCCCAGTACTGCCTTAACAACAACAACAACTTCTACCACAGCAACAACAACAAATAGCATATGCACCAATCGTAAAGCTCGACAAATTCACCAGTGAAAAAAACAATGCACAAGTTTGGCTAAACAATATAGAAAAAGCCATTGCAGCCAATGAATAGAATGATGCCAGAGTCATGCAAGCCATACCCTATTTTCTCAAGAATACAGCAGACTCATAGTATCAAAGCCTGGTTAACAAACTCCAAGATTTTAATGCCTTCAAACTAGAATTTTTGAGATATTTTAGCAATAACAACAGTATCAACAGATTAGCCAACACTTTCACTACAATTAAACAAGAAGAAACTGAAGCAGTTACCACATATTTGAGATGCTTCCATAGAAATCTGCGACAAATCCAAGCAATTGATACTAATTATTTCATAGCACCACAAATTCTCAATCAATTCATTTGTGATCTGTGCAGTAGCATCCTACAACACATATGCCCATTGCATCCAGCCACTCTCCAGAACACAGTCACATATGCCAGAGATTTTGAATCTGCCGAATTAGAAGCCAATCACACCCATGCTGTAAACTTAGTGATGAATGGATCATCTGAATTGGATTCCAAATTGAAACAATTCAGTGATTCAATTAATCAGAAATTAGAAAGATACTTAGCTGACAATCACACCATTTATCAACTACTAAAATGACGCAATAATCCAGGAAATGCGAATCATTTCCAAAATCAGTCACATCCATTATCAGCAGCACCTAATCAGTCATGGCAGCCAGAAACACATGTTTGTTACAACTGTAGTAAACAAGGACACATAAAAGCAGACTGCAGATTTTATAGCAACTATTCATGATCGGAAAATCAATATCAAAACCCTGATTACAGATTTCAGACTCAAAATTGCTACCCAAATCAAGACCAATATCAAACCACTTACTTGCCAATGACACAACAACCAATCTATCAACTACCAGTATATCAACCTCCAATTTATCAACTACAGCCACCAGTAATCTATCAGCCGCAACCCCAAATAATTTATCAGCCCCAACAACCAATTCAAATGCCACCCCAAAACCCCACTCAAATGACATTAGAAAACCCAAGATCTAGAATCACTCAAAACTGGAGATTGGTGATGGTTGTACATCAACTGACTCCCAGCTTCTTTCACCAACCATCAGGCTTTCAACAGTGGAATTCGGGTACCGGTTCCATCTAAAACCCAAATTTCCAGAACTATTTAAGTCTTCTGGTTACCCCAGAAGATGTCCAACCCAATGAACTGAAAACCAACCTACAATTAACACTTACCAGCAATATCTCACCAGCCACCATTACAGAAAACAAGTCACTCACAGCCATATTTTCATTTGAAATTGAGGAAACATCAGAAGTTCTTTTGTTCAGTGAAGTTGCTATTGAGGAAAAACCCATCATAGCGATGTATACTGATGCCAAAAATTGATGGCCATTCTATCAAACTCATTCTTGATAGTGGGTCAGCAGGCAGCATTATCACATGACAACTCATGGACCAATTAGGTCACTAAATTAATTGTGCTGCCAGCACCAGAATCATAACAGCCAATGGAGCAACCAAAACTCCCATTGGTGAGATTAACAATCTACCTATTGAAATCAACAGCATTACTGTACCAATCAAGGTACTAGTAATAGAAGCAACTTAATACTAAGCTCTCATTGGCAACAACTGGTTGTTTAAAACCAACGCAATGTTTGACTGGAACACACAGGAACTCCAACTCAGCCAAAATGGCCAATACATGCAAGTACCAGCCATGTGTGGCCATTTCAAACCTAACAACATTATGTCATCAATGCTGCTTATCAATTTCGAAGAGGAAAAACCAAAGCCTACTTGGGAGGCGTACCAAGTATTATGAGCTGACATCGAGCACAACAAGCTACTGCCAATTCTAGATTGGGAAGAAAAGAACAATGTAAAGGGAAAAGGAACAGAAACAGAAGAACATACCTGGGAAATGGATGACTTGATCTGGATCAACAACAATAAAAGGGAATTGACACCAAGCTGGGAATGGGAAAAAAGCAACAAAGGAAAAGGAAAAGCAAAAAAAGAAGAGCCACTGCCAAAAAACACGTATACTTCCTATCAACACACAACACCACAACAATTCACTTATCGCTGATTCAAACTAGTGTGTATTGATTGTGGCAAGAAATTGTTGTCAATGGGCACATGCTGTGGCGACAATGAAGAATATCAGACAGCAACCAAGTTCTATTGCCACACATGCCTTGTCGAACGTTTTGGAAGACCAAAATGAGTGGGAAAATGGGATAATACACTATGTTTAGCCTGTGGAGAAACTCTCTTCAATGAAGGAATGTGGAACGACATTCTTGGGAAAGGAGGAATGTGCAACATTTTCTACCAATACACAATCCTCATCAGTGACTAGGTCGAGAAAGAAACACCAATAGAAGCCGTCTGGAAAAGAGCTGTACAGTGATTGGACAGTTGTTCACACGATGATGATGAATTATGGCAAATGGCAATCACCAAAATTGAAGGCACGTTGCCAGAAGAAATCAGAATAATTAAAAACAACCCACCAGAACCCATCGAGCTTAACTGAGATGCAGAGCCAGTCATAAACTTCCTAGAACCAGAAGAATTTCATGAACACTACCAAAACTTGGCACCCACTAGAGAGGAGCAAAAACAACAGCTAGCACAGTTGAATACAAGACTGTGTCACCATTGTTTAATTTCCAGTGACTTTGAATATTGTAACGATTGTGACCTCATTTACAATCCACCACCATGGATGATCTACATGATCCCTGAAGAGGAAGAACCAATCAGCAGCTGTGCATTGAAGTTGAAATTACCATTCAATCCTGATTTAAACTCCGACAATGATGATGACGAGAATAATGGTTCCAGCTCCATTCAAAATAGCAATGACAATGATAACAATATCAACTCAAATTCAAACTCTGACTCAAACTATGAACAATATATTGCACTTTCTGACCTCACCAAGAAACAAAAACTGAAATGGTTCAGCGATAATAATGAAAGTATTATGTCAGAATGCATGCATGATACTGATGCCAGATTTGATTTGAGGTATCCAAGAAAAAATGCTATCAAATTGGAACCACATTCATGCACTTGCATTGATCTGAAAATAGCACTGGAAATCCCAGCAACAACAATAGTTCAACTAGCATTCCGGAGTAGTTTAGCAAAAAGAGGGATTAATATAAGAGGAGGAATAATTGACACGGGATATGTAGGAAATATCATTGCCATACTACAAAATGACTCAAAAAAGACCTATATAATAGAGCCAAACAAAAAGATAGTACAGGCAATATTCTTACCTTTGGTTAAGATAGCTCAGTTAATATTAGTAGGAAATAGGGAAGAGTTAGGAATAACAATAAGAGGGATACAGGGATTTGGGTCAATGGATAAAATAGATGTACCAGTTAATATGGCAGAGGAAGAAATTATTGGCCAAGAAGAAATTATTTTAACCAGTCAAGCTATTTTCATTCCATCATTTAGCCAGTACATGCTAGCAATAAAAAAGAAAAAAAAGGAGCAAGAACAGATTTTTGAAGCTGAAGCAAACCTTTGTGAATTAGGAGAGATTGGACTGATCAATCTCCACATATCAGCTAAAAGCTATAGCCACATAAAAATTCCCATCTACAATAACACTGGCAATGTCATCAACATATCAGAAGGAACCACCATCAGATATTTAATCACAGAAATAGAAAACCAACCACCAAACCCCATTCTAGACTTTCCACAATTTTGTGAATATGTCAACATCACATTACAAACAATTTATAGACGAGACAAATGTTATTTGCTCCAACCAGAACAATTAGAACAAATGAACATGAGAAATTTAGACCCACTACAATGTATACAGCTCAAGATGTTACTCAACAATTTCAATGACATCTTTGCCAATGAAAACAAATTCGGCAGAACTGACATCATCTAACATCAAATCAAGACTGAAGATACAATGCCAATCAAACAGTGAGCATATAAAATACCACCAGCCAGCCATGAAATCATTTGTTAAGAGATCAATCAAATGCTTGACAATGGGCTAATTCAGCCATCTATGAGCCCATGGTCATTACCAGTAGTACTCGTCCGAAAAAAGAATGGAAAAATCCAATTTTGTGTAGATTACAGAAAACTTAATGATGTAACTTGTGGAAATAGTTATTCAACTCCATGGATACAAGAATTATTCAATGCTTTCAGTGGAAACAAATGGTTCTCAATATTAGACTTGGATAGTGGTTACTAATAAGTAGTCATGGATCCAGCCAACAAAGAAAAAACGGCGTTCACCACAAGAGAAGGAAACTTTGAGTTTGAAGTTATGCCATTTAGCTTAACCAATGCTCCAGCTACATTCCAATGGCTAATAGAAATTGTGTACACCAGTTTATTGTGAAAATCAGTAGTTGTATACTTGGATAATACCAATGTGTTTTCAAAAACATTTGATGATCATTTACATCATCTCCAACAAGTATTTGAAAGACTATGACAAGCAGGATTAAAATTGAATGCAACAAAGTGTTTTTTCGGCAAGACAGAACTAAAATTCTTGGGACACATAGTCAGCAAAGATGGCATCAAAACAGATCCAGAGAAAATAGAGATAGTAAAGAACTTTCCAGTGCTGACCAATATGACAAAACTGAAATTATTCTTGGAATTTGCCAACTACTATCAATGTTTTATCAAGAACTTTTCCAAGATAGTGCAGCCACTCAACCAACTGCAAACCAAGAATACAAAATATGAATGGACAGAAAGTCAACAAGAAGCTTTTGATATTTTGAAAAGAAAGCTCATTTAAGCTCTAGTATTGATCTATCCAGATCACAGCAAACCATTCATTATCACCACTGATGCATTTGGCCAAGCATTAGAAGTGGTACTATCTCAGAAAGGACCAGACAGCAGAAAACATCCAATAGCATATGCCAGCAGAGGTTTAACACCAGCTGAAAAGAACTATGGAACACTAGAACAAGAACACTTAGCGATATACTGGGCAGTTATGAAATAGAAAGAATACTT
This sequence comes from Geosiphon pyriformis, assembly GCA_016748015.1. Taxonomy (NCBI): domain Eukaryota; kingdom Fungi; phylum Glomeromycota; class Glomeromycetes; order Archaeosporales; family Geosiphonaceae; genus Geosiphon; species Geosiphon pyriformis. The sequence goes on along the minus strand of JAAOMT010000659.1, from coordinate 941,415 downwards.
GAGCCAAAAGTTTGAGATGTATACAGATCACAAAGGATTGACATCACTCCAAAAACAAAAATTTGGAGACGGAAGACAGTTAAGATAGAAAATGGCACTTTCGTCATATAATTATACTATACATTATAAAAAGGGAAAAGACAATAGAAATGCTGACAGTTTGTCATGAATGAGACAAATCTAAGAACATTTCAACTCAAAAATATAACAACCAAAACAAGACTCACGAAAATATAACAAAAGATGAACACACAAAAATATCAACAATTTCAACATTATATAGATACTCAACAGTTCAAGGAGAAATTATCTCAATCAGAACAAAAGAGGATCAAACAACAATCCAAATATTTTATCACTCACCAAAATATACTTTATCAGAAAAATAGAAAAGATTCAGATCAACCAACCAGAGTAATTACAGAACCAAAAAAAGAGACAATACTGTTTAACATGCACTCAGATCCAGCTGCAAGACATTTTCATAAAGAAGCAATCATAGAAAGAACCAGAAAGAGATACTATTGGCCATCAATGTATCCAGACATCATCCAATATGTGCAAAATTGTGATGCTTGTCAAAGAAAAAAAGGAACAAGACCCAGTGAACCATTGAGACCAATCAAAGTGGGACAACCATTTGACTGCATTGGAATTGATTTAGTCGGACCATTGACAATGACCAGCAGAAGCAACAGATATATTGCAGTAGCCATAGACTACCTTATGAAATGGCCAAAAGCAAAAGCAATTCAAAGAGCAGATGCAGAATTCATTGTTAAATTTGTCCATCAAGATTTGATTTGTTGACATAGATGTCCAAAAGAACTATTATCAGACCAAGGAACCCATTTTGTAAATAGAACATTAGCAGAACTAAGCCAAAGATTTGGAATTAAGAGACCACTATCATTACTATACCATCCACAGACCAATGGATTAGTTGAAAGATTTAATAGAACATTGTGTAAAACAATAGTGAAACTCAGCCAAGAAAACCAAGACAAATGGAATTTGTTCATATCATCAGTATTATTAGCTTATTGGACAATGAAGCAAGACACCACACAAGCAACACCATTTGAATTGATATATGGTAGAACAGCAATATTACCAGTTGAGATAGAGGTTACCACATATCCAACTGAACCAATAACAAAAGAGAATTTCCAAGAAACATTGTTAAGAAGAACATATAACTTAATGGAAACATTGGAAAACAAACGAAAAAGAGCAGCTGATAATATACAAAAGTCACAAGAAAAGCAGAAAGAAAGACATGATAATCAACTACCAGACAAACCAGTTGAATTCAAGATTGGAGACAAAGTACTCTTACATTGTACCAAAGCAGAAAAACAATGGAGTGGAAAATTTGACCCCAAATAGAACAGACCATTTTACATAGAAGAAATTTTAGAAAATGGAGCTTACAAATTAAGATTGAATAACAAAATCTTGACCAAAGCAGCACATGGAGATTGATTGAAACCATACCACCATATAGCATCATCATCTACCAGTAATATTTCACAATTAGGAATACAGAGAATACTAGTCCAACCAGATGAGATTCCATAAGATCTGGAACCAATCATTATCATTGACAATAACATGTCCAATTGATCGACAAAAGAATATATAAGAACATGGTTGACGTGACAAAAGAGATCAGAAAAATGGAAATTACAGACAATATCTATTCACTAGCCCAACAAATTTTTCAATTAATCCAACACCAGGAGATAAAAATTACAATCAATTAACAAACCATTTGTTACAAAAATATGGCAAAGATACCACAACACAAAGCACAGAAAAGACTTGAAAATATTGTTGACAAGATCATGACCAAGATAAAATTGGCCATAAAAGAACAACAAATAGTCGAATTACACCAAGAACTTATCAGAAAAACTTGGACTTGATGGATGCAACAATTTCCAAAAAAATATTGTCATTTTCACTTGGAACAACACGTAAATATCCAGAATTTGTACACCGACAAAACAAAACGGTTATTTGACACAACAATACTGAGACAACTGGAACAATTTGTAGAAAAGAACAATCTAACCACACAAGCTTGAGCCATTTACTGGCTATATATGAGATTTCAAGACTGACCAGAAATTTTACTCAACACAGCAATAGATACAGTTATGAGTAATCAATTAGGAAAAATAACCAATGCCCAATTTGAAAAACTACAAACTAAAATAACACAAATAATCCTCAAAAAAGAAGTTCAAGAAATAATTCAAGAAGGGGAATTAAAAGAATTAGATTTTGATGGAGCTCAATATTAAAAGGAGGGAATAATGTTACTCATAGAATATAAGAAATATAGTATTATTAGTCAGTAGATATTAGCCAATCAGATGTAGACATAGTAAATGTGGAATTTTAGGATTCCAAGAATTTTAGGATTCCCTGACGAGGAATCACAGGATTCCAGAATTCCAGGATTCTTTTCATTAGGAATTGCAGGATTCCTGTTGCAAAGAATTGAGAAATTGAGAAATCTCAATTATGTATATATAGCAGTAGGATTAGAAGCTAAAAAAACAGACCTCTCAAGTTTAGATTTAATCTAAACAATTCTTAAAATCACAATCATTTAATAAATAACTATTTGTTATCTCAAATCCATTTCCACTATCAATACTTCATGTTAATAGTAATCAATACTTAACTACTCTAGAACAATAGCTCTTGATTATGGCTATTAACGGAATACTAAACTTACAAATTGCCTTGGCTTATTTCTTTTCATTCTTTATTTTCTTTTCTCTTCTTTATTTTCTTGCTTTGATTTTATTGTTGTTTACTAACTCTATTGAGGATTAATGCATGGGGCACTGATGTCAGGATAAACATAACTGGTAAAAGACCCAGGAATAAGGGTAAAACACTCGATTGAAGATAACTTACCAGGGGGAATACCAGCCATCAAGCTGAGAAAAAAATTGACAAAACTGCGGTTTTGGAAAGCTACGGATAAAACTATCACCATTGAATCTCTGTCCATTATACAAAGAACTTTAACCGAAATCTTCAGATACAAAACCTTCAGATCACTATTAATGGCAACTAGATTTGAGCACCAAGTTACAGGTTTTTTTATTTAATCCAACAACAGAAATAGTCACCTGTAACACCAGCATCAATTTTGTGTGCTTTTTCTGGTCTGATTCCTTGGCCATGGTTGTCAAAATATTTAAGTTGTAGAGGTGGTTGCTTTTTAAGAAGATAGATAGGAATGGTTGGTAGTTCTTCTACTAGTTCAGATACTCCAAATTCGATTTCATTTTCATCATTTTCATCTGGCAGAGGAATGCTAAGAGCATAACATTCTAAACACTATTAGTTATCACAAGGCATAATACATTCTTCACACAATTGAATGTTTATTTGCTCTAATTGTTGAATTTGAGCTTCTTTGGTTGGGTATGTATGACTTGCAATTTGGTAGTAGGTTTCTATTTCATCTTCATAATCAAATCCAGCTAATTCTATAGTATACTCAATGTATTCAGCTTCTTTCATTTAGCAGACATCTTCTTGGGTGGCTCTATTAATCAATGCCATTGCTAAGTCAAAAATCATTTCAGCATTATGAGGGTAGTGGTAAAGTTTATTGAAAGCATTGTTGTATGCTGCATTAAATGGTGTTCCTCTTCTGACTTTTTCTGAAATTGATAGAGCATATTGACAAGTCTGATCACATACTCCTCCTCTTATTGCAACATCAATCCAGTTGCATTCTTCTGGTAATATATCCCCACATGTAAGGCAAGGAGTGTTGTCCCATTTTCTACTTCTTTTAGGATATCCAAATCGTTCTTTATGGCATGTTTTGCAAAATTAACAGGTATGAGTTTCATATTCCTCTTTTGAAGAAATACATGCTCCCATTGATGAAAGTTTCTTGTTGCAATCTTTGTATTTGAGTGGAATATAGAGTGGTTGTTTCCATGATTCTGGTGTAGAATATCTAACTTTCTTCTATCTTCTTGATTCTTCAAAAATCTTTTGTTCTGTTTCCTCAGCCCAATTGGATGTTAATCCAAGAGCCATGTAGGTTTTAATAAGTGGCATTTCCTTTTTCTCTTCAAATTCAAATACTGGGGCTTTTTCTGATCATTTGTTGAAAGTATCACAAGTAGCAGGTACTATGGTGTATTGTTTTTGGTATAAGATTTTTAGTTCTTGAGTTTCCCAATCTAAGTTTGCATTGGTCTTAAGAAGCCAATCATTTCCAACCAAAGCTTGGTATTGGGGTGCATCCATGACTAAAACTTTGACTGGAATAGTGATTCCATCAATGGTAAATGAGAAATTGTCAATTTCTCTTACTGGTGTCTTTTTCATACCATCTGCTGTAACAATTACAGTTTGGGCTGGTCTGTCAACAGTTCTTTGAAGCTGTTGTATTAATTGGTAGGTGATAATACTTTTGGCTAATCCACTGTCTAGAATTAGTCAGATGGGTTTTTCTTCTACTGTAGCTTCAGTGTATATGACAGTGATAGCTTTTCGTTCATTAGCTGCTGCATTACTGAGCAAGAATGGTGATTCATTTGCTTCAAATTCGAATGGGAATATATTTGAGAGGTTGGTATTTTGAGCAATTTGGGCTGGTGGGATTGTATTGTTATAAGAGTTTTGTTTTGGTACTGCAGCTTCACCTTCAAAAAGTGCAGGTTGTTGAAAATCCGATCCTTCAGACATTGTAAGATAACTGGGTTGAGTGGGATAGTGATTGGTCTTTGCTGACCAGAATTTTGAGAAACCAACTGGTTATTTGGATTGATTCTGTTGTTGTTATTCTGAAATTAATTTTGGTGTGTAAATTGGTTATGTTGAACCAATTTTCTGGCTGGTACTTGATATTGTTGAATGGGTAGTGTCTGATATTGTTGAATTGGTAAAAGTTGCTAATATTGTTGCTGTATTGGCTGTGGAGCTGGTTGATAGTAATTGTTTTGGTTTTGTGGTCTTGGTAAGTAATAAGTTGGTGGTAGAGATTGGTAATAAGATTGTTGTAGTAAAGAGTAACGTTAATTACTCCTGTTTTGTTGGTCTCTTTGTAATTTCCTGCAATCTTATTTTTAATGTCCTGAAATTCCACAATAATAACAATTTTGAGGTTGGTTGTTAGATGGTAATCCAAAGTTGTTTTGATTGTGTCATTGTGGGGATTGATATCTTTGTGGTTGTTGTTGCTGTTGTTGTTGGTTTGTAAAATAGCTTTCAATTTTCTTTGTGAATTGGTCTATCTTCTCTTCAGCTGCTGAACTGGTTTTTCCAATTGCAAGGTTTACAAGCTTGGTGTGATTTGTTTCTTCCATTGCCATTTTATAGCTCTTTGCATGTCTAATAGCAGTTGCTAAGTTTGCTGGAGCATGTGGGCGGACTTTCTTAATTAGTTTGTCTTTTAATCCTGCTATAAACTGGTCCAGAATCTGAACATCAGAATAATAGTTATTGGTTTCCAATTGTCAAATTCGTCTGAGAAGTTTGTTGAATCTTCCAAGATAGGTCATAACAGTTTCAGATGTTTTTTGCTTAATATTGCGAAAGTGGTTTTTAAGAGTAATAGAGGTGTTGTTATTGGTAAATTGTTGTAAAAAAGTATTTTTGAATGCTTGCCAGTCTTCAAATGGTTCTTCTAAGTTTTCAAACCATTCTTCTGCAGTTCCTTGGAGAAAGTATGAGATTGCTTTGAGCATTCTTACTGCATTCCATCCATTTGCATCTCCTGCTTTTTGAACTTTGTCAAGCCATTCTTGAAGACTGGTATTATTATCTTCACCAGTAAATTCTGAAATCTTTGCAATGTAAGCAGTTGCCATTTCTTTTTTATTTTCTGTAGTTTTTTCTTGTTCTGATTCAGTTTCTTTACTTTCTAGACTCTTTGAATGATTACTTTTGTTTTCTTGTAAGTAATCAATGATATTGGCACTTGTTAATATTGGTTTTTGCTGTTGAGTAGGATTTCTAGGTGACTGATAATCTTCTGGTCTGGAGAAACAGTTAAGTGGTGAACTTGGTGTTTGTGATTGAACAAGTGAAATTGGAAATGGTGTAATAGAAAGTGGTAATTTGACACTGGTTCTTTGTTCAGGTGTTTGCAAATGTTTGGCAGTTGTTTTTGGTAGTATTGGAGTATTTGGGGTGGTTTTTGAGTATTGTTTCACTTTTTGTTTGTCTTTGTTGCTTGTTTCTGTTTCTGATTCAAAGTCAATAGAGTATTGAGACTGCACTAGATATGTTTCTTCACAGTACTTGATAATGTTAAAATTAAGTTCTTGGAAGTAAGTGGCAAGTGTTTCACTGTTAAGGTCTTCAGTTCTCAACTGTGAATAGTGCACTAAATTATTGTAAAGATTGCTTCTAACTTCTGAGATGTTGTAATTTCCAAGAAGATAATTGTTGATGTGGTTTTTAATGTATTGGTATACTGATTTTTTGACAACCTCAATTCCGTCTGGGATGTTGAATCTTTGCTTGCAGTGAGTGTAAATTGACTGATAATACTCTAGAGTTGTTGTGTCTGGTGTGGTTGCCACTTTGAATTTGTTGTTGCTGTGTTATTTCTATGGGAGAGCACCAAATGTTACCAGAGGTTTTTGGTCTCTTTTCTTGAATGTTGTTAATGTTGATTTGCTGTAAATTCACGTTTTTAGAAAGTAGTTAGACCTCCAGTAACTGAATTTATCTTCAAATTATCTCCTATAATTTGAACTGCTGGGCTTATGAGTAGAATGGCCAATTCCATACCAGTTACTTTGTGTAGTTACATTGTAGTAAATGTCAACTCTTTCCCAGGAATTGCTCGTCTGGAAGCTCACTAAAATGTGTAGTTACTTTGCTGTGAAAGTCAACTCTTCTACAGGAATCTCGTCTGTAGGCTACCCTAATAATTGTAATAAGAAAATAAAAGAAAACTAAAAGAAATGTAAAAGAAATAGAATTCTGTCAAGGGAAACGTTTTCTATCCAGGCCTGGAATCACTAACAGTTTATTGAAATTGGTAGCTAATCAATTTCAAAACGTTAGTTGTGTTGAAGAAATTTCAAGTGTAATAATTTAAGGATTTGGTTTTTGAATATTTTAATTTTTATTTGATTTTGTAAAAAAAGTGATTTGTTCTAATTAAGATATCTAAAGTAAAATACTATAGTAAGATATGGGAAGGATACATTTTCTTGAAGAGAAAAGCTCTTCTTTTATACAACTTGTTGTAGTACTAGTCTTTGAACTTGCACTTTTCTCTTTGCTACAATTTGGGTGAACTAAAAATACATTTCAGCAAATTTACAAGTTATTTCACTGAACTATTGATTATTTCGGCGAATTTTCATTAATTTCGGCGAATTTTGACTATGTTAAATGGTTCAGGGTATTGTGTAATTTGATCATCTTAATTTCTAGAGTACAAATCGGATTATTGATTGAGTAATGATATTTGATAATTTGGCTAATTTAATAAGTGATAATCGAAATGATAATAATATGCTAATTAATAATAGGAATTATGAAAATAATTTCGTGCTAATTAATAGCTAAAATTCTACTGGTAACAATGGTTTCTTCTGTGAATTTTTTTTTCAGTATAGTGGCCAGTTTATTTTGGCAGTCATGTCTTTCTGGTAAGCTATCTTTAAATTTCTACTCTTGTTTCTAGGTTTTTTACCAGGCTATTTTTGACATCAAATATTTAGTGTTTAATTTTTTTAATCAATTAGTAAATGAAACAAAAAAAAATAAGAAAAAAAAATAAAAAATTAGTATTTCATCAATAGCCATAATTAAGAGCTATTGATTCAGTATAGTAAAGTATTAAATTTTATTAACATGGAGTGTTAATAGTGTAAAATAATTTAATATTTTTTTAATCAAGTAATTATAATATAGATTAGATGATAATAGATAATTTTATTAATATGGAAATGATTCCATTTCAAGTTATAGAAAATTATTTTTTGAAAGAAAAGATATTGTTGTTCTAAACTGAATGAAATTTTATCTATTTTATTGAATTCTTTTGAAATTACTTTTTTTGCTTTTAATACTTTTACTATATATACATAATTTATGTTATACAAAATTTTTTGAAAAAAATTCTGCAATTTTGTAATTTTGAAATCTTGCAATTCCTCTTTTTACTATGCTTATTTTTGATTGGTTATTTTATTTATTATTATAATTTTTAATTTTTATAAGTAATAATATCTATATGTATAATTGGACTACCATTTATACCAATATTATCAGAGATTTTTGGTCTCTTTTTTTAAATATTTTTAACATCTGTTTGGTATGAATTCACGTTTTTAGGAAGTAGTTAAATCTCTGATAATTGAATTTATCTTCAAATTATCTCCTATAATTTGAACTACTGAACTTATAAGTAGAATAACTAATTCTGTGCCAGTTATTTTATGTAGTTATATTGTAGTAAATATTAACTCTTTCTTAAAAATTGCTTATCTAAAAGCTTATTAAAAATGTATAGTTACTTTGCTATGAAAGTTAACTCCTATACAAAAATTCTGTCTGTAAACTACCCTAATGATTATAATAAAAAAATAAAAAAAAATAAGAGAAATGTAAAAAAAATAGAATTTTATTAAAAGAATTGTTTTTTGGTTCAAACCTAAAGTCATTAACAGATTACTAAAATTGGTAATTAATTAATTTTAAAATGTTAGTTGGGTTTTTGGAAAATTTCAAGTGCAAAAAATTAAGGAATTTAGTTTTCAAGTATTCAATGTTTTTTTTTTATTACTTTTTGTAAAGCTAATTAATTTAAATTAAGATAATTCTGAAATTATATAAGATATATTTTCTTAAAGAGAAAAACTCTTCTTTTATACAACTTATTATAGTACTAGTCTATAAATTTGAACTATTTTTTTGCTATAATTTTGACAAACTAAAAGTACATTTTAACAAACTACAAGTTATTTCTACAAACTATTAATTATTTTGGTAAACTATTTATTATTTTGGCGAATTTTTTACAAATTTTTACAAATTTTTGAATATTAAATAGTTCGAAATATTGTGTAATTTGATTTTCTTAATTTTTATTGTACAAATTAGGTTATTAATTAAATAATAATGTTTGATAATTTAATTAAATAATAAGTAATAATTAAAATAATATTAATATATGCTAACTAATAATAGAAATTATAAGGGTAATTTTATGTTAATTAATGACTAGAATTCCATTAGTAACACTGAAAACAAGAGTAGAAAACTTAAGAATAGCTTATCAGAAAAACATAACTGTTAGAATAAACTGGTTATCATGCTAAAAAAAAAAATTTATAAAAGAAAACTATTAATTGAACCTCTGTTCATTATACAAAAGACTTAACCAAAACTTTCAGACTTCAAAACCTTTAGAAACTACTATTATTAACAATTATTAATTTTATTTTTATAATTAATTAAAAATTTTTTTATTAAATTTAATGAGTATGGTTCAATTATTACCTAAGACTATGAAACAAACTAAGTATTCTAAATTAAGTATAATTTACATGCTTTTTACATATAACCAGCTACTTAAACCAGTTTAAGCTATGTTATATTGCTATAATAAAAGTAAACTTATCCAGTTAATATTTTTTGAACTATATTAAATAATTATATATTATAAAAAACCAATCTAATCAGTTATTTAGCTGTTTTTAAGGGATCAGTTTTAATACTATTAGACTTATATATTTAAAGAGATATTAAACTGAAAAATATATTATTATTAATACTGTTACAAATAATTATTTGAGGTGTTAAAACAAATAACAAATCTGTAACTTGGTGCTTCATATTATTAAATTATTTAATTATAGCAATTAGATTAATAAATAAAAATTAATTACTTTTTTTGTTTTTAAAAAATATTTTTAGTTTTATTATTTTAAAATAAATTTTAAAAACAATATTATATTTTTTTATATAAAATTTTTATTTAAAATATTATTATATATTGTTGTTAAAATTAAACTTGTGAATTTTTTTTGGTTATTTTTAAAATTATAAAATTTTTGATAATTTTGTTTTTGTTATTATAATTTTTTATAATGTTTTTAAAGATTTTTTTAAATAATATTAAAAAATCTTTTGGTATTTTTAATAAAGTTATTAGTATTGTTATTTATAAGAAAAAAAGAATTAATAATTAATATATATTAGTTAATTATATAAAAAATTTAATAAAATAATATAATGCTAAAATTTTTAAAATATTTATAAGAATTTCAAAAATATTAAAAGTATTAAAAATTTCAAAAATGTCAATAATAAATCAAAAAAAGTATAAAAATAATTAAAAATATCGAAATATCTTATATTATAAAAGTTATATATATATAATAATAATAATAATAAATATATTTAATATTTAACAATTTTACAATTTAACAAAAAAAAGCAATTAATTTAACTTATTTAATTATTTTTAATTCAATCTATAAATAAATAAAATTATTATTTAAAACCAAAAAAATTTATAATTTGTAATTATAAATAATAAAAATACTTATTCTATTTTTATTATTTTTTAAAAACAATAAATATTGTTAACAAATATTTAAAAATTTTAATATATTAAATCAATAGTTTTTAATTATAATTATTAATAAAAAATTTATTTTTATTTTTATTTTTTTTGCTTTTATTTTATTATTATTTTAAACTAATTAATTAAAATAAATAAATAATAAAATTACAACATCAAATATTGTCTAATAAAAAATACAAAGATAATATAAATTTAATTTATTAATAATTAAATATTTATTAAAAAAAATAAAAAACATTTGAATAAATTAGTTATTATATTAAAAAAGTAAGATTATAAGTATTAAAAGTTATTAATATTTGAATTTCTGTTTTTTATACAAAAAACTTAATCATAAAAACTTTTAAATTTATCAAATTTTTTAAATAATATAATAATATTATAAGTATTAAATTATAAAACATAATATAATATACTTATTTATAATAATATTAAGTTAAAGTCTGCTAGTTTATACTGTTTTTTTTTTGTTTTTTTTACGTTTATTAAGTGAAATCCAAATACTGCCTAGTATTATACATCATACAAATAATCTAAACTAAGTGTGAATCATGCATTTTCCACACATGACCAGCCATTCAGGCCAATCAGAACAACACTAGACACCTATATAAACAGAGACTATGTCACCAATCCCTGAGAAAAACCGACAAGACTTATGAAACCTAAAACCAACATCATGTGCATTGGCAACACCCAACAATTTAATAATGCCAGCTAATAGAACTGAAAGAAGACCAGAAACAGAGGCACAGATAGAGTCATCACATGGGATCAGCCCATTTTTTTTCATAAAAGCCCAGTGTTTGGCATAAACCAGCCAAATATCCTCCTGGAATATCACACACAATCCGCGAACAAAATTCATTATATTTAAACTCACTATTTTGGAATCCTTAAAAGTAAAAACAGACTCATTAAACCAATTATTGAAAACAAAGTCTTTATACAGGGCCACACCAACAGCCACATCAGAAGCACAGGTAGACAGTAATTGAGAAACACACAAGAAAGAACAAAACAACCCAGAACTCACCACCCAAGCAAAAACATGAGCATCCATCAAATGAGCATGATCAGCAGCATTAAATAGACAAGAAAAAACATGATCTGAGACCTTAACATTTTCACAGAACAAACACAATACACTGGGATAATGCTTATTATAAAGATGCTTCTATACAGCAACCAGAAGCTGACAATACAAAGCTTTCATGAAATAAGATCAGAGACCAGCAGTCAACACACTAGTAAAACCAGCAGCCAGGTGGAAATCTGGATGTCAAATCAACAACAATCTGAACCAATCAATATCAGCATGGAGAGTACTTGTTACAACCCAAGAACTAAAATCAATCTCCCAATGTGCTTGATGAACAAACTGGAAAACATTACAAACAAAATGCTTAGAATTGCCAGAAACTACAGTACCATTGGCCCTCAAAAATTGTTTACTAACCATATGAGGCAAGTACCAACCAGATGATGTTGCAGACTTAGCAAATGCATCAGCATGCTCATTGTCTGATACACCCAAGTGATCTTTAACCTTAACCCAATTGACATTCAAATTCTTATGATGAATAACATTCACTATGTAGCAGTGCTCTATCTAACATTGATTCCTAAAATCCAGTCTAAACAAAGAAAACTCAGATTTGTATGCATCCAAGGCTGCCTGGCTGTCTGAGAACAGATTGACTAAACAAAAGAGAGGAATACATTTAAGAGCCAAAGCAATTGCCTGCAACTCCGCCATTATAGAAAAAATCAAGCCAGACACTCTCACCCCCAAACCCAAATCTACATCCTCAAAATAAGCAGCAGCACCAGCTTTCATACTAAGAGTTCCCAAGCCACTCAGAGACTTATCCATAAATACAGAAAGATGAGCAGTGTTAACACGCAACAAATTATCACCAATGACCTCAAACTTATGAGACTAAAGAATATCAAAAGAAGCACAAATGTCCATAAGTGATGGGCTAACAAGAGGAGACACCACACCATCAAGAAAACAAACAGAAAACTCAAACCAGACAGAAACTGGGCTGCATGGATCCAACTGCTTCTACTTTTTAAAGATCTTTCAACTAAAGACATCTCCATTCTGGTTACACAGTTGCTCCACAAAAGCAATACCATAGCAATGGAGTGAAGAGACACACTTGAAAAAACAATGCTCACCCAGAACAAGAGACATAGGAGTACCACCACAAAAACAAAAAGCACCAGCCAGAGAATCATCCAGAGACAAATCACATCCAGAAAAAATACAGACCATTTCTGTCAAGAAATTATCTGAAGGACAGACCCTGACATGAACTGGAAACTGCAAAAGATGGTAAGGCTGCCAACTGAAAACCTGGAAATCATAAGACCTATGAGAGAACAACCAATTCAAAATTCCAACAGGATTTGCAAAGAAAACAACAGAAGCTGACTTGCTTTTAGCCTGAATTTGCTTAAAAGTTTTAAACCATACAAAGAAGGATAATAAAGTGCATTACTGGGAAAATTGAGCAGAAGACCAGATTTAGACTTTAAGCCCTTGAGAATTAGGACATCCCACTTATTGCATACATTAAGAGGAACATAACTGAACTGCATTCTATAACAGAGAATTGAAAAAAGGACAGCAGATACCAAATATGCAAACTGCTTATTTGAGACTGCCTTCTTCAAAACAAGATTAGCAAAAAACCATACATCCAAATGAGCCTTAGCCAAGCTTGGCCTTGATAAACTCTCAGTCGACAAAAAAATACCTAGATAACAATAAGATTCATCTCTCTTAACAATAGAAATAGAAGAGCCACTGATAATTAGATAAGGGTCTGTTACCTAACAGTTGATAGGAATGACCACCATTTTGTCATTATTTATGAAAATGTCATTAAACCTGAAAAATTTACTAGCAACATCAAAAATGTGTTGTATAGCAGCCTGACTACTACCAACCCAAATTGTATCATCAACAAAAGCACCAGCAGCAAAAAAAAAAGTCAAACCAGCCTGAAAATCTGTTTGGCCAGTTTTGGAAATAAAATAAGAATTCAACCTGTAACCATACACACTCTCTTGTCTTTTGACCTTATACAAAAGTGAATCATAGAATATGCACCAAAGAAGAGGTGAAAAAACTTCCCCTTGGTCCAACCCATCATAAACACAATATCCATCAGTCAGACCAAAGTCTGTCATCACCCTGTTAATGCAACCATTGTGAATGCTGCCAAAAAATTTTATAAATCTGCCATACATCTTAATTCTGACCAGACTTCTTCTAAAATGTTCTTAACCAACTGAGTCATAAGCTTTATGCATGTCTTGTAAAGCCAACCAAAGTTCTCTGTCCTTTTTCAAAACATCCTCAACAACAAAACCAATGGCAAAAATAGAAGACTGTGTTATTGTACCTTTCAAAACAGAGAAGTTATCCCCACAAAAAACATTGAAAGCACTACAAGCAGAAAAAATCCTATCAGAAAAAACCTTGAAGAGAATCTTGTGAGCCGTTTCAATCAGAGCAATAGGACAGGTATTTGTGAGAACACTCTTCTATTCATATGGTTTAGAAATTATCAAAACCCAAGCTTCCCTTCAAGATTCAAGAACTGATTTACCAACTAAGCAAAAGTTCAAAAGCACCAGAAGCATATCTAAAACTGACTTGTCACAATGTTTCCACAATTCATTAGAGATGTCAGAAAGACCAGCCATCTTTTCATTAGAAAGATCCTTGACAATGGCAGACATTTCATCAAAACTAATTAAACACATAACACCAAAAAAAACATCATCAAATATGTAGTTCAGAGACTAATATTGGCAAACCCAATTATCAGAGAAATTAGACACCATCCTACATTTTCTGGTCCATCTCTTCATAATCTTATCCACTTTAGATTTGACCAGATTAGACTCCAAAATCAACTCATCTCTCACAACCAGATGATCCAAACCACTTTATGAAAAAAATACTCCAATACACTCCAAATGGTATGACCTTTGTCTAATTCAAAACTCTCCATTTTCTTACTAATAGCCTGCTTGATATGAGACTTTTCAGTATACTTAGATTCCAACAATTTGGAAGAACAGTATAATTTTCTCACCTTGATAAGTACAGAACAAATAATATCAAAATTAAAACCTAAAAGAAAAAGAGATTTCACCATTGATACACTAGTGGAATCAAGCTTGTCTTATACATCCAACAATAAGACAAAATCATCACTAAAAATCAAATGCAAAGTTCTGACCAACTTGGAAACCAGCAACTCCAGCTTATGAAATCTAAAAGACTCCTTGATAAAAACACTATCAAAACTCTTGAACCATTTCTTCTTAAATATACCATTAGCTGAGAAAACCATGATCTTGCAAATAATGTCTCACATAGTATCCAGATCCAAAAACCTCACAGCAAAATTAAATACATCCAAGAACATAGAAGCATTAGCAGCCATATTATCTCTAAATTCAAACCAATTTGTTTTATTGACATTTTTGAAGTTAAACTTCCAACAATCTCTATTTGTTTGTCTGCAAAGAGAATTCAAATGCATATCCAAAAGTCCACCAAAATTCAACAACACAGAAACAGTCTGGTGATCTATGTCAAAATGTTTATTAACATTAAAAATGCCATGATAAACTATTGCACTAACCAAATTTGAAGAAACAAACATGTAGTTAATGGTTTTCACAACACCCTTAGAATTTACTCAAGTGGGCATCTTAGCAGCTGAGCTTCCAACCAAAGAATTAACCAGTTCCAGATCAAAGCATTTTTTAAAACTAGCACACTTATAAAACCTATTTTCATTAAAGTCACCACTGAGAATAACAAAAGAAGACTTATTAACAGTCTTTGCAATGAAAGAGTTGATTTTACCAGCTTGAAAAAACCAGACTGTCAAAAAAACACCAGCATAGAGCCCCAAATTAACACAGAGAGCTTATTCTTGAAAAGTAATTTGATGGATAGAAGCCAACCAGGCACTTCAGAGACTCTATACACATGTTTTGCTAAAGAAAAATTCATAACAATCACAACACTAACACCCAAATAACCAGAATTCAAACCAGAAGTAAATATCTAAACACCATCAAATTTGTTGGTTATCCAAGAGCAAACTTTTTCTTTAAGCTTTAATTTTGTAAAAATAAAAATACAATTGTCCATGTCCTTGTGCCAACAAATAATATTGTCTTGTTTTGCAGAATTGTTTATCTTTCTAACATTGCAAGTGGCAACTTTCCAAATTATACCACTTATTGAGAAGAACGAAAGACAGGAACAGAATTAGCATTGTCTATTTTAGCTGATAGGTTCATAACCATAACTAAAAGATTCCTCAATGTTTCCTCCATTTTTGAGATAACCGAGGGATCAAAAACCACTGCACCTGCAACAGTCTTATCACTAGTGGCCATACTTGAACCCTCATTTATCACTATATCTGTCCCTTGATTCTGTGATGAAGGGGTTACCAATGGCTGACATCTAGGGCTAAGCTAGAAAACTATTGGCCCAGGCATATCCAACTTTATAGCCAGCTTATCAACATGCTCTGTGAGGCTGGCGAGACTGTGCTCAAGAGTGGCAAACCTATTATTCAAATCCAAAAACACCAGCAGAGTAGGCTTCATCTCCAAAGAGGAGCCAGAATTCAACAACACACTCTGTACAGGAAGAGAAAAAAAAGAGGTTCCATTAGCAATTTGTGTCCAAGAAGCACTACCAAAAGAAACCAGATAAGCAACTGGAGCCAAATGTTTGGCGTAAATGGCAGCTAGCCTGCTTTTATCAAAACTCGAGAGAGTTTTTCATGACCAAGTACCAGAAGAGACACTCTTTTTCTCATCAGCAAAACAAGCCAAGGAAGTATGACCCAATTTCCTACACCCAGCACATCTAACCAAAACAAAACAAGACCAATGCAGATTGGCTCCTCTTAAAACAGACGTGGTTCCCATGACAGCATCCAAAAAATCAGCAGAGTCAAAGCAAATAGTTGGTCTGGGCATAAAAAACTTAATGATAGTTGATAACACAAGTTTTATCACCCACTGAAGTAATGTAGTTCCAAATATTATGTGCATTAGTCTCTATAAGCAGAGTGTACAAAAGAGCTCTGTGAACATTTCTTACATCTCATGATTTTTTGTCCATATTAGCTCTTGTAACACATACTGCATCTTTTCCAATCAAGATAGACCATTTTGCTGCAACCAAATCAGCATGATCAATCTGTTTAAATTCAACCACAGCTTTTTGCCACAGCCCTATCAATTGTATTTTGATTAACTTAATCAACTCAAAATCAGACAGCACAGTGCACACAGTCTCAGCTAATGTTCCAATTGGGATTTTCTTAAGTACTACTGCCCAATCTGAATGCCTAAGTGATCTTTTAAGATTGGTGTGTTACCAGAATTTTCATATTTGTAGTCATATTAGTGGCTTTTATTAAACTTGATTCAGATGTAAATGTTGCTCTAATGATTCCAGCAAATTTTGAGGGGGTAAAGACCCCCCCAAAACCATTGATTTTTGAAAATAACTTTCTAACCACCCCAAGCTTTTCCTGTACTGATTTTTCAGCAACATTGTTCAAATCAATATCTAAGACAAAAAATTTTCTGACAAAAACATTAACCAGGTTTTTCAAAGAAGATGGCAAAGCCAGAGAAGCATCCAACAAAATATCATCACTCTTATTATCACTCAAGAAATTAATTTTCCCCAATGGTTTCCCCAATGTCTTCTTGGTTTTTACCCATGAGCCTTTAGGTGTCTGATCCAAATTACCATCAGCAAGAGTACCATCTGCACCATAATCAAAACTAGTTTCCTCCACCAAACATTTTTTCTTCATGTTCATGCTGTTAGACTCGGTGGTGTTACCAGTCTTAGAACCCCATAAATGACTATCTTGAACTTTTGACACAATATTAATGTCACCAGAAGCATTTTTCAAAATACCACCTCTTTTTTTTTTCCTTAGAAGAATGAGTTTAAGACCAACAACAGGACCAAAAGCTTTGACAGTCTTTTTCATAACAGCAATACTATAGCCAACAGTGGCCTTATAGTTAAGAATAAAGAGTTTGGATTTATTATACTGAATTGTAAAAAACTTTTGACTTTTTTTTAGGAATTTGGGATGAAAGAGAGAAAAAAGTTTTTCCTACTGTTTTTGTTTGTTAATTAATACTAAAAAAAAATATATGGAAATTTTATATTTATAAAAAATTATATAATTTTAATTTTAAAAAGCAAAATTTTTGTTTTTTTTGTTACTTTAAATTAAATTAATATTTTATATTTAAATTTACGTTTATATAATAATTTTTTATATTAATTAATATTTATAACTTAATAAATTGTTTTATTTTTTACAAATATAATTTAATTATAATTATTTTTAATAATTTAATTATTATATATTAAAATATATATTATATTATAAACAATATATAAATTATTATATTAATTAAAATTATTTTAAATTAAACAAAAAAAATATATGTGTTTTTATTTTATTAATATAACAATTTTTTTTAATTATAAATAAGTTATTTTTTTATTATTTTTATAGAAAAAACTTAAAATTTTAAAACATTATTAATTAATTAAATTTAAAAAAAATCAGTACCAGATTTATTTTAAATTTTTTTTAAACCAATAAAATTTTTATATATTGGTAATTAATTTAGCAATATTATTAATTGCTTTTTAAAAAAACACTTAAATATTTAACCAATATATTAAGTTTTTTATAATTAAATTAAAATACCAATAAGTTAAATAAATTAAATAAGTAAAATTTCAAAATATTATTTTTATTTTAATAATAATTTTAAAAATTATTATAAAACATTAAACCAACAAAATAAGTTACAAAAAAACTTTTTTATTAAATATAATATTTTTGCAAAGTATTAATTTTAATAATAATTTTATTAAAAACTTTTCTAATTTTTAATAATAATACATAAAAAAAATAATTAATTTGGTTTTAAAAGTATTATAAAAGAAAAGCAATTTTTTTTTATTAAAAAATTCTAAATTATTTTTTTTATTAATAAAAACCAACAAGCAAAAACAATTTTAAAAACTTTAAAAAATTTAAAATAAACAATAAAAATTAGTAAGCTTTAATTTAATATTAAAAACTTTACAAAAAAAACATAAAAAACATTTTTACTGTTATTAAAAAAGCTATTTAAAAGAAAAAATATAAAAATCACAACAATAAAAAAACCAAAAACAGAAATTATAAGCAATTTTATAATTTTAATAAACTTAATTTTGATAGCAATATTTAAAATACTAATTTTACATAAAAAAATTCAATAATGTTTTAATCTTAATTTAAATTAATAAATTATATAAAAACTAAAATACAATTTTAATAAAAGTTATTTAAAATTTTTAAATAATGTTAAATATTAAAATAAAAATTATTTATTCAAAAAATTTTAATAATTAATAATTATTTTTCAGATATTATTAAATTTAATAATATTTTTAAGAAAAACAAAAAAGTTTAAGCTTTTATAATTTAATTAATAAAAACTACTAAATTTTATTATATTAAATAATATAGTTATTTGTTAATTTTAATTAACTTTAACAGATATATTGTTATTATTATTGTTTAAAAAAAAATATTATTGTTTATAACCAAATAAAACTGAATATTATAATTAATATAAATATTATTAAATAAAAAAAACATTAAAAAACCAAGTAAAATTAATGTTTTATTTTAATTTGGCTTTTCTAATTATTTAAACAACAAAAAATGACAACTTAACTATTAATTTATAATTAAAAATTCTAAAACTTTTTACAATAATAATAAATACATTAAAACTTTCTTTGGTAAATTAATTTAAAAAAAAGTGTTTTTAATCAAAGATAAAAAAAGTGTTTTTTTAACAATTAAAAGCTGTTTTATGTTTTTATTACTTAAGAAAATGCTTTAATGAAATATTGTTTTGCTGTTTTTATTATAAAAAAAGCTTTTAAAATAGATATATTGAAAAAACCAAAAACCAAAATAAAGTATGTTTTTTTTTTACTTTTAGCTTTGTTTGTAGTCATAAAAATATAAGAGAGAAAGAGTTTTTAATGTTTATAAATTATTTTAATTTCAATATTTAATAAGATATTTTATTTTTATTAATTTTAATTAAAAAATTTTTTAATAATAATTCTTATTATTAATATAATATTTTTTTATACAAATTTTATTATTATAGTTTTTCTAAATTATTGTTTATAAATTGGAGTATTAAAATTTTAAGATTACTTTGAAATTAACTTTGCAGATTGAAAAGTTGTTTAAACTTGTATCAAATTTCAAGCTTTCATGTAAATGAAGATTTTAATATTCATAAAAATATATATGGCCTTTGTCCTTTCGCAAATAGATTTGCTACAATATTTTTAATTCAAAACACTTAAAGTGGTACAAGTGTACAAAAAGTAACTTTTGGGACTACTTATGCCATTATCATAACCTTTCTGGTAATCGTTGAATTGCAAGACCATTTACGTTCTCCGAAACATTTTATGAAAAAAAGTAGTAATGTAAAGTAGACATTTAGTTCTATGACACAACATTTGAGATTAAGATATTTTTCCAACTTGATCAACCGAGATGGAGATCTTCTTCCGTGGGATTTTCAATTTTATACAACAACATTCCCGATTATAGGTCTTTTGATTATTTCACATCTCGTTCTAAAATGGCAATAAAAATGGATAAACATTTATCTTAATTTAAAATTTTGTTTGGTTGATCATGCATAATTTAGCCTTATTGAAACAACTGTTTAAGTTGGACTTTGAAATAAGCCTTGATTTACAAACTTCTGGCTTATAATTGAATATCAATCAGTTATACCCAACATACTTCTTTTTTTTTTTTAAGACTTTAGAATTGGATTAGGATTAATAAGATAAGGATGAAACTTCGGGTTGCGTAGTACATATGGTGAAAATATAATAACCCTTTTCTCCAGTCTATAATATTTGCAGTTTCTTTTACTTGTGACTTATAGTAAATATACAGCCTTTACCTCTCTTTATTTCTTGGTTTCTTCAGTGTGACTTTCCTATTTAATTGATAACAAATTCAAAGAGATTTTTGCGCTTACTTCACCTTCAAAAAAAAAAAAGATTCCAACCCCGGAATATAAAGTCTAAAATGCCTAAAAAACTTTTAAACTTGTACCGCTTAAAGCACACTCTCCCTTTCATAGTATTTATCTTTCTGCTGCAACTCTCTTTAGTCAAAACTGATGATACCGCAAATGCAAAAAGATCTCAGTCGACAAATTTTGCCCTTGTCGGAACAATTAGTGCATTTGTTATTATAATGCTCATAGTTATTTGGGCATGCTTTCGTCATCGGCTTGCCGCCGTTAATAAAAACAGAATACCGGACGTCAATGATCCAGAAATTGCTCGGGCAGAAGCAAGCCTGGTTGAAACTCTAGACGAAGCTGCTCGACAGAATTATGAACGTGCTCGTCGTAAGTTATTACTTTAGCGATTGTTGATAATTTGAAAACCAAAAAATGATTCTTTTCCATTTTATCTTAATTCATCTTTTAATTGAAATCCCTTCTCGGAAAAAAAGTGTTTCAAGAAGCATATCCCCCGGATGGCATCTCTACAGATATTACCCTTTCGCAATTTCTTTCTATTCAAGAAAAAGGTGTCTCAGCTTGGGAATTTGAACCTGATCTACATCACACCCATTGTTTCGTGGAATGCCGAACGGAAATAGCATTTTATGATGGTGAATGCTGTGTTCAAACTAATTTACCTTTACCAAAACAACAAGAGGTATATTATTGGGAAGCAAAGATGTATGAAAAACCATCATCCACCACAGTTGCCGTCGGATTAGCTACTAAACCTTATCCTTTGTTTCGTCTTCCAGGTATATTTTTTGAACGTTATGGAATTATTTGAATACTATTAATTTTCTCACATTAACTCTTATTTATTGATATTAGGTTGGAATCGCCATTCAGTATCTTATTTTTCAGACTCTGGATTAAAGTACTACAATTCACCCTTTAATGGAAAAACCTATGGTCCGCAATTCCAGCAAGGTGACGTTATTGGAGTTGGATTCCGTCCTCGAACTGGTACAATTTTTTTCACTCGCAATGGAAAAAAATTGGACGATGCGTTTACTGGAATGAAAATGAATTTATTCCCTACTGTTGGGGCCAATGGACCTTGCTGTGTTCATGTAAATTTTGGGCAACTTGGATTTGTTTTTATTGAGGCAAACGTCAAAAAATGGGGACTTGCTCCGTCTATGGGAACACTTGCCCCTCCGCCCGCTTATGGATCAGAACGAGGATCAATTCTTTTAGAATCCAGCTCAAGAGGACGTCCCTCCGAAGATATTCCTCGTATCTCATACACCCAAGTAGGCATGGAGGTACAACCTGAAGCCGCCTTGGACATTTCATTGGCTGATCTCACTCTCCCACCACCCTCTTACTCTTCAGTTGATCGCTATTTTGACAGACAATCTGTATTATCCGAATCTTCAGAAACTTATTTATTGGAAGGGGAACAAAATGATTCTCGAAGGAATAGCTATGAAATAACTTCCAGACATGACCAACATAGGACTGGCTGAATGAAGAAAAAGGAAAATTTTTTCTTAGCAATGATAGGAATTTTCGACATGGAAGGAGATTTGTTGTCCCGTGATTAGGATTTCCGCCGATCCGCTACATCAGAATCTAACTTTTTCTGGCTTCAAAATCACGATGAATTTCTTTTCTCAAAAATTTGAATAAGGTGGAAATTCTTCAAGGGAAATTGATGATGGTGATAGCCGATAATACAATGTGCCGATTTGCATTTACCTTTTTTATTTGGGCCATCGACGTTTGTTCACGTTTGCCTATCCCATTGTATTTTTGTATATACTATATTCTGATAATCACAATTACAAATATCCAACTTAGTTCTCTCACGCAGAAATTCATTATGACGATTGATAATGAAGAGTTTATAAGCACCTTTATTTTATAATCCAGGCAAGTAGCATTTATTCAAACCCATCTCGGAAGCTGTACAATGAGAAAGTATACTATTCCCTAATGTATTATACACCATATTTGAAAAATTTTGTTATGGTTAAACTAGAAATAGCCAAATCAATTTTAATGACCTAGATGATTCAAAAATAACAGTAAATTTTATGCAGAAAATCTTATTAATTCATTTGTTTGCTTAATGGCGGGTGAAATATTTAAAATTTAATCAATTTGATGATAACCAATTCAAGTGGTTCGAAATAATATCACGAAACAATAACTAAGAATGAAATCAGAAACTACAAAAAAGGAAAGGCGACCGATTATCAATTGTGTCCACCAGCATACGTCGAATCACTGAAATCTAGGGAGTTACTGTAACCCCTCGCCAAAAAGCCACATATCCAGCGATATTTGCAGCAGCAGGTTTTGGGTTCGGATAATACCTATATGTATGGCCAAAATTTAATTATCAGAATACATTCTGAGTTGGGTGCAGTGATTAAATTTTAAGATGAGTATTTTAGTGGCTTACCAAGCAGCATCTTTGTTTTTAGAACCTTTATAAAAAGATGAATCGAGAAAATTTAAAAATTCTTATTATAAGTTTAACAATAAACATACAAAAATTTAAAGAAATTAATAAAGACATACCATTTACAGAGAGGGTGTAGTAATGGGCCTCACCTTTCCAGGAACAAGTGGTGGTGTTAGGACTTTCAATAAAAAGCTCACGTTTGATACTGGTTGGTGGGAACTGTTTAAGAAAAAAAAAAAGAAAAAATTACACCTTTATTCAGATATTATCGGGATTATTACATACATAAATATTGCCCTCTACAGTCTCATAAACATTGCTCTCTGCGATAACTACAATAAAATTCGGGATTAATTCTTGTGAACGCAAGAAAGCATCTTTTCATTTTCGCAGCACTTTAAAAGATTGAGACTTTGCAAACTTACTCTCCCCGTTCCATTCAGCGCGCGGCATATTTTTAAGGTAATTTGATTAAAACTTGGTTCAAAGAGAAGAAACTCTTATCCATATCAGAAATTTATTAGTAAATAATGATGATCAGTACTGACACATTATTAGTGACCGCTTTTTTATGCTTAGGATTTAAAGTCCTTTGAGTGTAGCTAGCGCTGTAGCAAATTATGATGGGAACGCAGAATTTTTAGGATTAAATTGAAATTAAAAATAGGGTGATTTTTGAGAATAATATTTTGAATATTGTGTAAAGTGTTTCGTGCTAGCTCTAAATAACTACAAGCATCAAATATCTTTCGCATGATTACATAGTAATATAATAAACAAAAACTAAAGTTAAATATTATTGTTGACTTTTTTTTTGATTGTCAGATGTTTCATTCAGGATAGGTATGTATATATGAAATTACCTGCGTAGATCGAAGACGTATTATTTTAACCATCCCCATTTTCCTTGGTAATGATAACTTTTTCGGAATCGGAACTCTTTTCTTTTTCCGCTAATTCTTTTTCCGCCAACTCTTTCTCTTCACGTTCTTTTTCTTTTAATTTTCTGCGTTCTTCGAAACGCCTCAGCGCTTCATCAGAATCTATTGGTTTAGCATCCCCAAAAGGATTTGGTTTATGGACACGAGGAGCTGAAGTCACAGATGATGAGGAAGATGAATCTTCAAGTGTTGGTGATGATGATGATGTAGTTTCAGTGGTATTAATGATGGTGGTGGTAGCAGTAGCAGTAGCGGTAGTAGTAGTAGTAATAGCAGTAGTAGCAGTAGTAGCAGTAGTATTGGTAGCAGGAGCTGTATTGCTGCGGGGTTTTAGGTCAAGCCGTTTACGAAAAGAAGATGGCGGTGGAGGGGAAGTGTTGGATGTCCCTGTAAAATATATAAAAGTAAGGAGGCATTTCAATTTTCTATTTATTTTCTTGAAAAATAAATCAATTTTACAATTACCAGGTCTTTCCTCTGGTCGACGATCTCGAAAACTATTTCCTCTATTACTAAAAGCCCCACCTTTCCAATCGGTATCAATTCTACTACGATCGGTTCTATCCATGCTACGATCATTTCTATCACGGAATCCTCCACGTTCTGGACGGTCAACACGATCACCACGAGGACTACTATCACCACGATCACTACGTGTATTTCTTTCACGAGATTCACGTGACTCGCGTGGCTCACTTCTTCCACTCCATCGATCTTCTCGATGTCCATATCTATCACCACTACCAAATCGATCGTTTCTCGGTGATGAAGAAGGAGAATCTCTGGGAGCTCTTCTCCATTCTCCTGCAGTACGATCTTCTTGCTGATCACGCTCTCGTGCTATCAAATTTTAGACATTAATTCTAAGGTGTGCATTAAAATTAGACTTTTTAAACCTATATTAAAATAATAAAAGCTGCTCACGTGGTTCGGCTACACTAACTCTAATAACTCTGTTACGAATCGTCTGATAAAATTATCAAGAAAAATCAGAAATTTCATGGGAATCTAGCTTACATAAACGAAAACCACTTAACAGAAAAAAAATCCCTCATACCTCGCCACTCAACTCTAATGCTTTTGTTAAAGATACTAAATCATCAAATTCAACATATCCGAAACCTTTAGGTTTATCTTCTCTATCTCGAAGAATTCTGATATTGGAAATCTGTATTTATAATCAAATTCCATTTAAGCCTAATCAAAAACTTTGAATAAAAAATAAAAAATGAAGCATTTTCAAACCTTTGATTCATGAAAGAAATTTTGAATGTCTTGCTCTGTTAAATCAAAAGGCAGATTTCCAAGATGTGCCGTAAATGGTGGAGATGTAGGAAGAGGTTGTGGTGGACGTTCAGCACGAGACGAAAACCTAGTATCACGCGGTGAGTCACGACTTTCGTAGCGTGAATCTAGAAGTAATTTTCTAAGATTGAAATATCTACAAAATATATAATTTTAAATTTATGATCCTATGGTAATTTTTATTGATACCTCTAGAATAGCTTCGATTAAAGCCTCCCCGACTCCCACGATCGGAAAATCCACCACCTTCGTTTTCCCCTAAAAGATTAAATATGTGTCATTAACATTAGGTTTTACGATATATCTTTGAATTCTAAAATTCGAACCTTACCTGAAAATGAGGCCGCAGCTATTGAAAAAAATTGAAAAATTTTCAGCTACAAGATCATGAATTATTCCAAAGAAAAAACCATGTCCAAATACTTACGTGCAGAGGGTAAATCTTCCATTTGATCAGCCCATGATCCTGTTGCTGGTTGATAACCGAAATACATTTATTTGAAGATTTCCAGATAACAACAGATCAATATATCACTAGAAAAGAGTGAAGGATCACTAACAGCCTAGTGCCTACATACACTGATCGGTCAAGAAAGTACCCAAGGACATTTTAGTCCCTTTCCTTTTGTTCGCTTTAAAATCGCATCAACGGCATACGTTAAAGTTAAGTTTCGCGTTAAAAAGGCTTTGACCACGAATCGGTAATGATCAAACCAATCAACTACGAAAATAATCACCCATTTTCCCAAAAGGGCTATGTAGAAGTTACTTAAACTATTCGAAATCCCACCGACTAAAAAATGCAAAAGCCACCAAAACTAAATAGAAAGATCTTTGCTTTGACAGTAAAAAGAGAGCTGCTAAGCTCACTCTTTCAGCCTTAAGAAACCATCACACTGCACATTTGTTCTGCAAAAATAATGATGGAGTCTTTCTATTGGTGGAAATTTTTTGTGAATGTAAACTTGATGGCAGGTATCATCGTACTACATTCATAAGAATATTGTTGTCTGCAATAAGGAATCAAAAAATTTTCTGTTTATTTGGGGACATGAATTTCTAGATAATTATGTGCACAAAAGGAAACGAATTTTGGCTCAAAATGTTTTTGCCCTTTAACTGCAACGCAATTTAACAATCTTAATTAAATTTTTGCCAATATTTGCAATGTATAGACCATGATAAACCGGTATTATTAAAAAAACTATTAAAAATAAAATAAATATTAATAAGTTAAAAATATTTAATTTGTATTTATACAGAAGTAATAAATTTTAAATAAGCTTTATTTTTTTAAAATAATTCCATTTTGAAACCCTGGTATTTACTTAAAATTGTGCTGTTATAAAATTGGTTTGTTAGTATTTTTAATAATTTAATTTTTTGGTTATTATTCTAAATATATTTGTAATTTAAAAATCAGTTTTGTGAATTACTTAATTAACAGTTAATGTAATTAACAATAATGTTAAAATTTTTGTAATAGTTTTTGTTTATTATTCATTTTTTTTTAAGAAAATTTTCTAAATTAATTATATTTTTAATTATGTTTTTTATATAAAAATATTCTATATTTTTTTTAAATATAAAATTAATAAATGTTTATAATTTATTATAATAAGCAAATTTTTATATCTAATAAATAATTTTGATCAGAAATTATTTTTATTACTTAAAGTATTTTTAAAAGTTTTGTTTTTTAATATTAATAAATTCATTTTTTTTTAAATTCAATAATTTTATAAAGCTGCCAATTTTTATTATTGTAAAATAACTTTTAATTTTAATTAATTATATGTATATACTACAAACTTGTTTTTAAGAACTTTAATTTAAATAAAAACAATTTATATTTATTGTTATTCTAAAGTAATTTTTAATAATAGAAAAATACTTAATTTAGTTAAGATTTAATTTAATATTATAATTTATTAAAAAGTTTTGGTATTAAATTATTTTTTGGTTAATAAATTTTAATAATATTATGTTAAAGTTTTAAAAATAATTATAATATTTATTTATATATTTTAAACCGATTTTAATGGCTAATTACATGTAAAAAAGTGTTAATTATGACTATTTGTAAAATTTATATCATAGTTAATAATTGATTACACTTTGTTAAAGCAATAAAAAAAAATAAAAAACTTGTTTTTTTTGAGTTTAATAATTTTAAATAAATCTAATTTATTAAAGTTAATAATTAAACATTCCAAAATTATGATTTTTTTCTTGATTATAATTTAGTTAAAAAAAATTGTTTTGGTAAATTGTAATAAAATTATTATTCTGTTATTAAATATATTTATTAAAAAAAATAAGCTTTTTTTATACAATTTCAAATTATTATTGTTTTAAATTTTAATAATATTTGTTTTGTAAAAATTTATTAAATTTTAAGAATTTTATTTAAATTGCTTATATTGTTTAAAATTATTTTAAACTGCTTCAAATTTTTATTATTGTATATTTTAGAATAATAAATAATTTAATTATATTTATAAATTAATACTAATTTTTAAAATATTTAATATAAAATTTTTGAATATTGTATTAATAATAATAAAATAATTAATATTAATTTTAAAATATTAATTAATAATAAAAATTAAAATATTTTGGTTTATTAAAAATAAATATCTTAAAAAGTTTTTTCTTTTCTATATTTAAAATTTTATAAAATAAAAATTTTAAAGTTTTTGTTTTATTTTATTTTATTTTGTTTTATTTGTTTTGTTTTATTTATTTTATTTTATTTTATTTTGTTTTATTTTGTTTTTTTATTGTTTAATATTTTATAAAGTATTAATTTTTTTATATTAAAACTGATGGTTATTAATAATAATAACATAACCAAAAAAAACTTTAAAAGATATTATACATAATTTTATTAAAAAATCCAGAAAAATAAACAATAATATTAAAAATTCTAAAGATAAAACAATTTTTTTTTGGTTAAATTTTTATTTTTAGATAACAAAATAAATATATTTAATATATTTAATAATATAAAAATTAATTCTAAACAAATATTAAAAAAAATTATAATAATTAATATTAAGTTTAAAATTAATCATAAAAAAGTTTTTTTAGATTTTAAAATAAATACTATCAAAACAAAAAGAATAAATACTAAAAAGTTAGATATATTGTTATTAAATTTAATTTATTATAATATTAAAAATGGTTTTTTAACTGTGATTTTTTGTAAGATTAAAAAAAGTTTAATACTGATTTTTTATGTATTTTTATTTATATTAAAAAATTATTAAAAAATTTTAATATTTTTAAAACCATAAATAGTACTGCAACTTGTTTTTTAATTTGAATTTTGGTTTAAATATTAAAATAAAACTTTAAATAATTTTTTTAATTCTTAATATTATTTTAATTAATAGTATTTTTAAATTATTTTTAAATAGCCAAGCTGTTTAAATATTTGATAATTAAAAACATTACTAAAAATATTAATTATTATAATAAATAATGAATAAAAAAAACAAATTAGTTTTATTATTAAAAAAAACTTTTGTGTTATATAATTTAAAATTTAAAATTATATTAAAATTATAAATAATAAAAATACCAATTTACTAGGTAAAAAATTTTGTGAAGTTTGTTTTAATTTTGTTAATACAAATAAAAATCAATTTATTAAAACATATAGTATTATATAAAAAAATACTTAGTATATAATTAAATTATTTTATAAATTTGTAAAAATATTTTATAAAAATTGTTTTATATATTTAAATTTATTAATTATATTGAAATAAAAAATTTAATGGGTTTTTTTAATACAAATTCAATATTTTAAACACATTAAATCTGGTTTTATAAACTATAAATTAATTAATTTACATTTATATTTATTAAAACTTTTTATAAAAAAATATTAATAATATTAAAAAAATTATATTATTATAAAAATTATTTTAATAAACTTTGTATTTATTATATAAAAAAAATTTAATTATTAATAAATTTATTAAAAAATAAAATTTAAATATAACAATATTCTTTGTTTTCTTAATTTTATGATCACAACCAGAACAAAAAGTAAAAAAGCTATAACTAATACTTTTTTTTTAGCATTTTACAAAGTTTTAATCAAAAAAGTTTTTTCTGTTGTAAAAACTGCTAGACAAAATGTTTTGAAAACTTTTTCTTTAATATTAATAATAAAAAACTATTTTTGACTAGTTCTTTTTTAGTCAAAGTTTTTTTAAAAAAACACACATAAATTAGTCTTAATATTGTCTTTATCTTTTTTAAAAGCCCAAAATTTTTTAAAACAGATTAGTTAGCAAACTGGTTTTCTTCTTTATAGCTTTTATACCTGGTGTTATTAGCATTACTTCTTTAAAAAAATAGTTAAAAAGACCAAAGATTCAAAAAATGGAAGCAGTTATTTACTTTTGCTATTGTTATACTGAACTTTTTTGTAATTTTTAATGAGATCTTAGATGAAATTTCTGTTATATTATCTAATATGTTATTTAAGATAGACTAAGATTAACTACTAATTGTGTTGCTAAATATAATATTTTCTGGTAATTTTTACTGGTTTTAAAAACAAAGTAATTATCTTTTATAAAGTCATCTGTTTTTAGAAACTGAATTATTCTTCTTATTGATTTTTGGTACTGCTACTAATAGTGCTTAAGAAATTATTACTAGTTATTAAAGATTTATTGAATAAATGGCTTCTACTTTGGTGTTTAATACTACTTTCAAAATTAAATTGGCTTATGTTAAGACTGTTTTTCAGTCTGTACATGGTTTTTTGGATACAAAGTCAATGTCAAAAGACAATATAAAGCTTTTCTGTATAGAGTTTGCTTTTTAAGAATTTTTGAAAGCTGTTTTTTTGGTTGAACTTATAAGCTTTGTTTTTTTGGTCATCTTTAAAATTGCCAAGTTTTTGGTGATTTCTAAATTTGGTTTTTTTTTTGCTGTTGTTATGCTATATAATATGTTTCTAATATATATTTGCTGCTAATATTAAGACTGTTTTTAATGTGTTTAATAAAGTTGTCTGTGTTTTGCTAAAATCTGTTAGTGTTTGGTAATATATGGTTGTTTATTTTAATAAACTGGATTTTACTGTGTCTGTTTTGAATTATTGATTGGTTTTAATAAGCAAAAATAATATTAGAATCTTCTTCTTAATAAATCAAAATAAGACTATTCTGTTTTGTGATAAGTTTAAGACCAAATTGGTTAATTTTTTTTTTGGTTGTACTGTTTTTGAAATTAGTAATATGATTTTTTAGGTTAGTGGTTAAACATATTTTATTCTTTGCTTTCTTGATTCTAATTATTATTTCCAGTTTACTCTGATTATATTTAAATTTCAGGTTGATTTAAATGTTGTAATTATTAAAACTAATATGCTAAAAAAATGCCATATCTAATAAAAAACTTTTAAAAATCAGCACTGTTTTTGGTATTAGAATTTGAATTATTTGACTTTAGATTGTAAAATGTCTTCATTTTTTTCTCTTAAAGTTTCCAAGACTTTTATTTTTTTTGTTGTTGACAACAAGTTTTATGTTAAAACTGCTGCTTCTGCATTTTTTTTGGTTTTGGTTGGTTTAGCTTTTTTTGCTAATATAATGATTAATAATTTTGTGATTTCTTCTTAATTAATCTCTTTAAAATTTGAGTTGGCCAAGTTTTTTGCTTTGGTTAATTCTATTGTTAAGTCAGTTAGTTTTATAATTATTGTGTTTGAACAATTTATTAATAAAAATTTGGTTTTAAGTAGTCTTTTTGGTCTTAAAGTCAATAAACTTTTAGTACACATAAGTATTTTTAACAAAGCTTTTAATAAGCTGAAACAAAAAATAATTGCTTTGAAAATTGAGTATAATTATAAGGATTTTAATATGTCTGGTCTTTATATGAATTTGTTTTTTGTTAATAATAATATGTTTTCTAATTTGATGTTACTTTGAAAACATAAATCTGTTGTTATAAAGACTGATATTTTAAAAACAAATAAGTGGCTGGTTGGATTGATTAATAATATTATTATATTGTTTAAAATTGTTTAAAAAATGTTTTTTTTAAATAAGTTTTTTTTAGAGTATCAACATAGTATAGCTTGAATTAACTTAAATAACTAGTTATATATAAAAAGCACATAAATTATATTTAGTATTAGAATATTTAATTTGTTTTTAATTTTTAGATAATAGTTAGGTTATATTTATTAAATCTTAATAAAAAAATAAAAAAATAATTTTTTATATCAAATATTAATTATTGGTTTTTTAATATTATAATGTTTATTTTAAACAAAAACTTAATACAAAATATATAATTTTTATAAAAAATTGAGTTTAAAAAATTAATATAAAAAGTTTTTGAATTTTTTTAAAATTTTTAAGTTAATATTATTTTAAATTATTGTTTTGGTTAGTTATTATAAAAAATTTTAAATATTTAATTTTAAGTTTAAAATAAAATATAAAAAGCAAAAATTAATTAATATAATTTTTTTGATATTTATTATAACTGATTATTTAGTTTTAATAAATATATATAATACTTATTTAATTAATTTTGTTTTATTAAAGTTAATAGATTTTTTAATAATATTTATATTCTAATTATAAAAATAATTAAATTTGCTTTGGTGATATAGTATTGCTTTTGTGGACTAATTTTATTGTTGAAATAGTAATATTTTTGATTAAAAAACCTTCAAGTATTGGAAGAAATTGGATTTTTATGGCCCTATTTCTGAATAATTTAAGCTTTTTGTTAACTTTTTTAGTGGTATGGCTTTCTTCCTCTTTTTTGGGTAATACTGAATCTTTTAATATTTTCGAATCAAGTAAATTTGAATTGGTTTGTGGTTGTTTATTAGATGTTAATATTAGTAGTTTGTCTATATAGATAGGTCTTTAAAAAACTTAAGAACAACCCACATAAGAGCTAGTACTGTGGTTTTTTTTGAGAATGTAAATTTAAATTTGAATGTTGAGATTTCTGGTTTAATGTTTTTTATATTAGTAAAGTTACAGATTATTGTATTGGCTCTTAAGTGTGTTCTCTTTTGTGGCTTAGTTCAATTATTTATAGATAGTCAAGTAGTTTTGGATGCATGCAAATCTAAATTGGATTTGATGTGTTCAAATTTTTGGAATTAGTGTTGGATTGAATGATAGCATATTGTAGACATTATTTGTAACAAAAATTTGAATATTAGCTGACACAAAGTAAAAAATCACTCAGATGTTTTGGATAATGAATGCATTGATGCATTTGCTAATATTGTATCTCTCTTTAATTGGTGTTTTTTCTCCAATTGAAAAAACATTATATTAAAACTGGTGGTAATATTGTTTTTAGTAATTCTAAATATTTTGTTTATAAAATTTTTTGCTTTATTTATTATGCACACTTGAAGATCAGTTTTGGTTTTAAGATTCTGGCTAATTGTTTGTTCTCAAACATTAATTGGCTTAGTTCATTTTTGGTATAGCATTTTAACTTACATATGACTACTGGTTTCACTAGTAGACTTACTACTAGTGTTTATAGTTATTTTATAAAAGCTTTGCACTATTAACTATTCATTGTTATTTAAAAGTATTTGTATAATAAGTATTACTTCAATATAATATGTTTGTATTGTGATAATGTTGAGATCTCAGACCATGTTTTTTTTTGCACAATTAACAATTCTGTTTACCATTATTTGTTAAATGTCTATGCAGATACTTAAAAAGTGCTTTTTGGTTTTCTTCATTCTTTTTTATGTGTATTTCAGTTAATGTTTTCTTGTGTTTCTAATGTTACAATGTATGACTTTTTGCAAGAGCTTTGTTCTTAATAATTAACATCAAGAGGCTGTTTTTGTTTTTGGTGATTCCAAAGTTGCAGGTCTGAAGATTATAAGTTTTGTGCATGATTTTTGGCTTGTTTTTAGGAAAGAGGTTTGGTTGATTCATATTAAGCATCATGTCTTTATGAAAAAAAATAGGCTGATTTCACATAATAGTTTGGTTTTTGTTTTTATTTTTGAATTGTCTATGGTGTTTTCTGTTGATGTAATTAGACTGCTCAGTATTACTGAAACATTTGGTGTTAGTTTTGGCTTATGTAAGTCTTGCTTGTTTTTTTTAGGCATTAAAGACTTAGTTTTGGTTTATATAAGTATATAGTATTGTTCTAATCAGTCCAAATGGCTGGTTACATATAGAAAAAACATAATTCATACTTAGTTTAAATTATTATTTAAAATAATATACAATACATATAACTTATGTATTTTTTATATATAATTAATTATTTAAATAAATAAAATTTATATATTTTTTAAATTAAAAATACTTAATACTTTTTTTTATTAAAATAATTTATAAATATTATTTATTATAAATATGTTTTTATATTTATTTTTTTGTTTTATTTATAAAATATTACTTTTTTCTAATATGTATTATAAATTATATAATTTATAAATAAGTTTTTTTTATTTTTAAATTAATCAAAAAACTCTTTTTTTTATTAATTTTTTGCTTATAATAAAACTACTGAAATTTAAAAAATGGTTATTTACTTATTTTTTTTATTTTTTTATTTTTTTAACTATTTTTTTTAATACAAGTTCATTTATAATTTTAACTAGTAGTTTAATTAAAATTACAAATATTGGTAAAAATAATATAAAAAATTGCTTTAGTCTAAAAAAACCAAAATACATATATATATAATTTAAAGAACTTTGTTAAATAATTCAAAAAAATTGTTGCTGAATCTAATATTATAAATTCATCAATTGGGCCTTTAATTATAAATGTATTAAAAAGTAGTAACATAAGTAAGTATTAATTTTAAAGCAATAAAATTAATAGCAAAATAAGAAGTATTACTAAAACATCTAATTTAGAAAATTTAAAAAACATAATAGTAGAAAAAACCAGTTATATCAATTAAAATAGTTTAAGTAACAGTAAATTCATAGATAAAATTATACCAAAAGACATTTATTTTATAATTTACAATTTATTTAAGCTTTCTAAGAAGCTATCTTTTAATATATTAAGTAATAATAAAGTTTTTGATTTTTTATTGCTTATATCTATTAATATTATTGTACTTATGACTACAAATACCAAGGAAAATAAAAGTTTTAAACTAGTTAAATTATTCACATTAAATGTTGGTTTTGTTGTGGTTTTTAACAAGTCTCTGAACAAAAAAATTAAATTTATTATTAAAAAACTTTTTTATTAAATTAATGATTTTGAAGAAACATCAATTTTTTAAAATTTTAAGACATTATTAAATTTATATTCACATCTGAAATTAGTTTAAAAACTGCTAAATAATTGGCTATAAAAATAAATATCAAAGTTAATATTAATTTAAAAAAACTTAATATTAAATCAGATTAAAAAGTTATTGTTAAGAAAATTCTGGTTAATCTGTTCAAATCAGCTTTAAAATCAATATTAATTAAATATAGTAAAATCTATTAAGATACAATTTATTGGTTTTTGGCAAAAAATATTAATTAAATTTAATAATACAAAAACTGCTAACTTGGTTGTTTTCAAATAATTAATTTTGCTAAACACAAATTTTGTTTACATAATCAAAACCAATAATAACAAACAAACATAAGATTTGAAAAACTATTATTGTACTTTTCTATACACTTTGCTAATAAGCACTATTATTTATAATATTTATTAAAGATTTTTTTATTTTTATTTTAATATTGTTAATACTGTTTTATTATTAATTTTACTATTAATAAAAGATAATAAATTTTTAATAAGTTAAAATTTTTTTCAAAGTATCTTTTTATATTTTAAACTGTATATACTGTTGGATTTATGATAAAATAACCAATTTTATGTTAATTACTTGTATAGTTACTTTATAATAAAAGTTGACTTTTTTACAAAAAATTTTATCTGTAAGCTTTTTAAAAATATATATAGTTATTTTGCTATAAAAATCAACTTTTTTACAGAAAATTTCGATTGTAAATTATCCAATAATATAAAAATAAAAAAATAAAAATAAAAAATAAAATAAAATTGTAAACTAAAGAAAAAAAATAAAAATATGTATCAAGAAAGTTGTTTTAAATCCAAACTTAAAAGTTATTAATAATTACTGAAATTAATAGCTAATTAATTTTAAACTGTTAGTATGAAATAGTAGATTTTGAAACAAAAATAATTAAAGAATTTATGTTTTTTAAGTAAATTTTATTTGAATTGATTTATAAAAAAGATATTTAAAAAAAAATTAATTCTAGCTAAGATATATTTTTTTAAAGAGAAAAGCTTTTTTTTTATATAATTTGTTTATTATTATTCTATAATCTAGCACTTTTTTTTTAATATTTTAATAAACTAAAAATATATTTTATCAAAATACAAGTTATTTTTGCAAACTATAGATTATTTTAATAAACTGTTAAATATTTTATCAAATTACTAAAATATTTTAATAAATTTAAATGTTACATAATTTAGTGTATTACATAATCTGATTATTATAATATAATTATATTTGTGTTTTGTATAAATCGAATTATTAATTGAATAATAATTTAAATAATTTGTTAAGATAATAAGTAATAAATTAAAATAATAATATATGCTAATAAACAATAAAAATTATAAAAATAATTTTATGCTAAATAATATTTCAAATTTTGGTTAATAATAACAATTTTTCTAAACTTTTCTTGTTTTATAGTAGAAAAATATGTTTTATTTTATAAAATTCTGTATTATATATATATATATATTGTATTATTATGTATTTTAATTCTGCTAAAGCCAAATATGCTGCTGTTTATTTAATTTCTGTTTTTAAGAGTGTAAGCTTAATTTGAACTAAATTGTTAACTTTTATATACATTAAATAGAAAAAATACAGTCATATTTTTAGTATTTATAAGTTGAATTTAAAAAATTTTGGTTAAAATTTGAAATTTTTTTTTTCTAATTCTAATAAAAAGCATTTTGCTTTTATTTATACAAAAAAACAAGCTTTAGTGTTTTACTTGGTGTTTTTTAATAATATTATTTAGGCTTTTATAATAAGTGATTTCTTAAATTGTCTTTTATTTATGTTATTAATTAGTATTTTTTTGGTAGAATTTTTACTTAACAGTTCTAATAATAACTTAGCAACTTTGATTTTGATTTTTTATTTAGATATTTTAAAATATTCTATAAAATTGTTGGCTAATTATATTGTTAATATTATTTATAAGTTAAACATTTTTATTTATTATATATTATTATTAAATACCAAAAAAATGCTTATACAATATAATAGTCTAAAATTTAAATTAGCTATTAAAATATTATTACAGTTTTTTCATTTGTTATCAGATATAACTAATGTATTTTGAAATATTTCTTTTAGTGGATCTAAAGTTTTAATTATTAAAATTAATGATTTAAAAACTAATATAATAATTTTAAAAAATTTAATAAAGTTAATTATAAATAAACTAAAATTCTTTAGTTTAAGCAATAATATGTTACTTTCTTTATATTTTCAATAAGTAACTTAACTTGAAAAATAGCTATATATAATATTAAAAAAGTAAACATTTTTGTTAAATAGAATAATATTATTAAGCAATATAGAGAATTAAAAAATAACATTTTAATTATTACTAAAATTAAGCTTTATTTTAATATTAAATTATAAATTGCAAATAAATTTATGAATATAAGAGTATTCACTTTTGGTTTAAATTTAGAATATATAAATACTAGTGTTGTATTAATTGTAAATAATATTTGGCTAAACATATTTTAAAAATTTTAAAAACTTTTGATAAACTTTTAATGATTTGTTTATTATTTAAAAACAAACAGTCAGTTTTTGTTTTGAGATTATATGTAAATATATTTCTGAAAAAAACAGTTAAATTAAATATTTATTATCAATTTTTTTATAGTTAGTATATTTAATAAAAATACTTTTGTTATTTTAAAAAATAATTTCAATAAAAATAATATTAAATATAATACTAATTTCAAAAAGTGTATTGATTTTGGTTTGATTAATTTTTTGATTGATAATTTATTTATTAAAATTTTTATATAAAAAATCTTAAAAGAGTCAAAAAAACAATTGATTATGTTTTTATATTATTAAATTTGATTAATATAGTAATTAACAAAGTAGTTTTAAATATAAATAATTTTTTTAATATTAACTACTTTGCTATTTTTATTTCTATTGGTTTAAGTAATATTTTGAACAAATACTTGAATGTTTTTTGCAAGCATATTAATAAAAATTAATAGAAATACAACTTTAAAAAAACTAATATAATCAAATAAACTTGGTTTAAAAATATTATATTGGTAAATATTATGGTGTTTAATAAAGCTTTTAATTATTTAAAAAAACTTTCTAATCTGAATTTTATGTAAAATACTATTCAAAAAATTGTTTGTTTTTTGGTATTATAATTCAAAAATTTAGCAAAAAAATATAAAAAAATATAAAATTTTTAATTATAATATAACACAACAATAATCTTAAAAAAATAATAATTAACATAATAACAAGCATTATCTTGTAATAATAACAAGCACCAGTTTGCAATAATAACTAATACTAATTAGTAATAATAGCAAATACCAAGTTAAAATATCAAAAAAAAATATTATAATATGTTTTTTTGTAGAACTATAAACATATATATATAGTCACACCAGCACTCAGATAACCAGAATCCAAACCAGAAGTAAACACCCAAATACCATCAAACTTGTTAGCAATTTACAGATGAACATTTTCCTTCAGCTTTGATTCTGTAAAAATAGAAATTAAATTGCTCATATCCTTATGCCAATAAATGATATCTTCCTGTTTTGCAGGATTATTTATTCTTCTAACATTACATGTGACAACTTTTCAAATCAGATCTATCATTAAGAAGAATGAATAATAGGCACCAGACCAGCATTGTTTATTTTAGCTGAAAGACTCATAACCATAACTGAAAAATTTTTTAAAGTTTCTTCCATTTTCAAGACAACTGAAAGATCAAAAATCACTGTCCCCACAACAGTCTCATCACTAGTGACCACACCTGAACTCTCACTCATTACTATATCTGCCCCTTGATTCTGTGATGAAGGAGTCATCAATGGCTGATGTCCAGGGCTAAGCTGAAAAACCATTGGCCCAGGTGTGTCCAACCTCTTAGCCAGCTTATCAACTCACTCTGCGAGGCTGGCAAGACTGCACTCAAGAGCAGCAAACCTATCATTCATTTCTAAAGACACCAGCAGGGTAGGCTTCATCACCGAAGAGGAGCCATTTTTTAAAAAAACATTCTGACCAGAGAAAGGGGGAAAAGAAGACTCATTAACAACACTAGCCCATGAAGCATCATCAAAAGCAACTGGCCAAGTGACCAGAGCTGAACGCTTGGCATAAATGGTTGCCAGTCTACTTTTATCAAAATCTGAAAACACCTGGCGTGGCAACTTACCAGAAAGCAATTTTCTACCAAAACCACAGCCCAAAGAAGTATGATTCAACCTTCCACACTTTGCATATATAGCAGAACCAAGATAGAACCAATGAAAATGAGCATCTTTTAACACAGGTGTGGTTTCCATAATAGCATCTAATGATTTGGCTGACTCAAAACAAACAACAACACATCTGGCTCTGATGTATGTAACCAGTGTTACCAGTAGAATTTTAGCTAGTAATTAGCATGAAATTACCTTTATAATCCCTATAATTAATTAGTATATTAATATTATTTCAAATTATCATTTATTATTTAATCAATTATCACATATCACGATTTAATTAAAATAATCTAATTAGTATAACAGAAAGTAGGATGATTAAATTACACAATACTCTGAACTTTGTAACATTCTAAAATTCACCGAAATTTACAGAAATTCGCCGAAATTATGAATAGTTCACCCAAATTAATCAATAGTTCAGTGAAATAACTTGTAGTTCATCAAAATGTATTTTT
>JAAOMT010000659.1:792075-901901 GCA_016748015.1 Geosiphon pyriformis | reverse complement strand
ATTAGTATATTAATATTATTTCAAATTATCATTTATTATTTAATCAATTATCACATATCACGATTTAATTAAAATAATCTAATTAGTATAACAGAAAGTAGGATGATTAAATTACACAATACTCTGAACTTTGTAACATTCTAAAATTCACCGAAATTTACAGAAATTCGCCGAAATTATGAATAGTTCACCCAAATTAATCAATAGTTCAGTGAAATAACTTGTAGTTCATCAAAATGTATTTTTAGTTTGCCAAAATTTGAGCAAAAAGAAAAAGTGCAAGTTCATAGACTAGTATTACAACAAGTTGTATAAAAGAAGAGCTTTTTTCTTCAAGAAAATATATCTTACTTTAGATTTTATTACTAGAACCATTCTTATACACACAAAAAGAAATAAATATCAAATAATTCAAAAAACCAAATTTTTTTAATTATTGTACTTGGAAAATTCCCAAAACCTAACTAACATTTTGAAATTGATTAGCTACCAATTTCAGTAAACTGTTAGTGATTCCAGGCCTAAATAGAAAACGTTTCTCTTGACAAAATTCAATTTCTTTTACTTTTCTTTTATTTTCTTATTATAATAATTAGAGTAGCCTACAAATGAGATTCCTGTAGAAAAGTTGACTTTCACAGCAAAGTAACTACACATTTTTAGTGAGCTTCCAGATAAGCAATTCCTGGAAAAGAGTTGACATTTACTATAATGTAACTACATAAAGTAACTGACAAGAAATTGGTTATTCTACTTATAAGCCCAGCAGTTCAAATTATAGAAGATAATTTGAAGATAAATTCAGTTACTGGAGGTCCAATTACTTCTAGAAAACATGAATTTACAACAAACAGACATTAACAACATTTAAGAAAAGAGACCAAAAACCTCCAGTAATATTTGGTGCTCTCCCATGAAAATAACACAGCAACAACAAATTCAAAGTGGCAACCACACCAAACACAGCAACTCTAGAGTATTACCAGTCAATTTACACTCACTGCAAGCAAAAATTCAACATTCCAGACAGAATTGAAGTTTTTAAGAAATCAGTATACCAATATATTGAAAACCATATTAACAATTATCTTTTTAGAAACTACAACATTTCAGAAGTTAAAAGCAACCTCTACAATAATTTAGTGCACTATTCACAATTGGGAACAGAAGACCTGAACAGTGAAACACTTGCTACCTACTTCCAAGAACTTAATTTTAATATTATTGAGTACTGTGAAAAAAAATACCCAGTACAGCCCAAATACTCTTTTAACTTTGAATCAGAAACAGAGACAAACAACAAAGGCAAACAAAAAGTAAAACAATACTCAAGAACCACTCCAAATACTCCAATACTATTAAAGACAACTGCCAAACACTTGCAAACACCTGAACAAGGAACCAGTGTCAAATTACCATTTTCTATTTTACCATTTTCTATTACACCATTTTCAATTTCACTTATTCAATCACAAACACTAAGTTCATTACTTAACTGTTTCTCCAGACCAAAAGATTTTCAGTCACCTAAAAATCTTACTCAACAACAAAAACCAATATCAACAAGTGCCAATATTATTGATTACTTACAGGAAAATGAAAGTAATCATTCAGAAAGCTTGGAAAGTGAAGAAACTGAATCAGAACCAGAAGAAATCACAGAAAACAAAAAAGAAATGGCAACTGCTTACATTGCAAAAATTCCAGAATTCACTGGTAAAGACAATGATACCAGTTCTCAAGAATGGCTTGACAAAGTTCAAAAAGCAGGAGATGCAAATGGTTGGATTGCAGCAAGAATGGTTAAAGCAATTCTCTACTTTCTCTAAGGAACAGCAGAAAAATGGTTTGAAAATTTAGAAAAAACATTTGAAAACTGACAAGCATTCAAAGATGCTTTTTTACAACAATTCACTAACAACAATACCTTTATCACTTTCAGAAACTGCTTTCACAATATCAAACAAGAAACATCTGAAACTGTTATAACCTCTCTTGGAAGATTTAACAAACTTCTCAGACAAATCCGACAATTGGAAACCAATAACTACTATTCTGATGCTTAAATTCTGGATCAATTTATAGCAGGGTTAAAAGACAAACTGATTAAGAAAGTCTATCCACATGCTCCAGCAGACTTAGCAACTGCTATTAGACATACAAAGAGCTATAAAATGGCAATAGAAGAAGCAAATTACACCAAGCTTGTAAACTTTGCAATTGGAGAAACCAGCTCAGCAGCTGAAGAGAAGATAGACCAACTCACAAAAAAGGTTGAAAGCTACTTCACAAACCAACAACAATAGCAACAACAACCACAAAGATATCAACCTCCACAATGACGCAACCAAAACAATTTTGGATTACCATCCAACAACCAATCTCAAAATTGTCATTATTGTGGAATTCTAGGACACTGGAAACGAGATTGTAGGAAATTACAAAGAGACCAACAAAACAGGAGTAATCAATGTTACTCTTTACCACAACAATTTTATTACTAATCTCTACTACCAACCTATTATTTACCAAGACCACAAAATCAAAACAGTTACTATCCACCAGCTCTATAACCAATGCAGTAACAATATCAGCAATTTTTACCAATTTAGCCATATCAGACACCACCTACTCAACAATATCAAGTATCAGCAAGAAGATTGGTTCAACATAACCAATTCACACCCCAAAATCAATTGCAGAATAATAACAACAGAATCAATCCAAATAACCAGTTGGTTCTCCGAAATTCTGGTCAGCAAAGACCCAATCATTATCACACTCAACCCAGTTATTTTACAATACCAGAGGAATCGAATTTTCAACAAACTGCACTTTCTGAAGATGAAGTTGCAGCACCAAGATCAAACTCTTCTAACTACACCATTCCACCAGCTCAAATTGCCCAAAATGCCAATCTGTCAGATATATTTCTATTTGAATTTGAAGCAAATGAATCACCATTTCTGCTTAGTAATACAGCAGTCAATGAACAGAAAGCAATTACTGCTATGTATACAGAAACTACAGTAGAAGAAAAACCCATTCACTTAATCTTAGATAGTGGATCAGCTGGAAGTATCATCACTTACCAGCTGATGCAACAACTCAAATGAAACGTAGACAGACCAGCTCAAACAGTTATTGTCACAGCTGATGGTATG
This sequence comes from Geosiphon pyriformis, assembly GCA_016748015.1. Taxonomy (NCBI): domain Eukaryota; kingdom Fungi; phylum Glomeromycota; class Glomeromycetes; order Archaeosporales; family Geosiphonaceae; genus Geosiphon; species Geosiphon pyriformis. The sequence goes on along the minus strand of JAAOMT010000659.1, from coordinate 898,737 downwards.
AAGAAGACTCTAGTAGGAGAAATTAATGATTTCTCCTTTACAATTGATGGAATTACCATTCCAGTTAAAGTTCTTGTTATGGATGCATCCCAATACCAAGCTCTAGTCGGAAATGATTGGCTTCTTAAGGCCAATGCAAACCTGAACTGGAAAACTCAAGAACTTAAAATCTCATACCAAGAACAATATACCATAGTATCTGCAACCTGTGGTACCTTTAACAAACAATCAGAAAAAACTTCAGTATTTGAATTTGAAAAAGAGAAGGAAATGCCACTCACTGAAACCTACATGGCTCTTAGATTACCATCCAATTGGGCTGAGAAAACAGAACAAAAGATTTTTGAAGAATCAAGATGATAGAAGAAAGTTAGATATTCTACACTAGAACCACGAAAAAAACCACCATACATTTCACTAAAATACAAAGATTGCAAAAAGAAGCTTTCATCTATGGAAGCCTGTATTTCCCCAGAAGAAAAATACGAAACTCGCACTTGGTACTTTTGCAAGGCATGCCATAGAGAACGATTTGGATTCCCAAAGAGAAGTGGAAAATGGAACAAAACTCCTTGTCTTACATGTGGAGATATGCTACTAGAAGAATGCAACTGGATTGATATTGCAATGAAAGGAGGAGTATGTGATCAAACCTGTCAATATGCTCTATCAATTTCGGAAAAAGTCAGAAGAAGAACACCATTTAATGTAGCATACAACAGTATTTTCAATAAACTTTACCACTACCTTTATGATGCTGAAATGATTTTTGACCTAGCAATGGCATTGATCAATAAAGCCACCCAAGAAGATGTCCACCAAATGAAAGAAGCTGAATATATTGAGTATATTATGGAATTAGCTGGATTTGATTATGAAGATGAAATAGAAACCTACCACCAAATTGCAAGCCACACATATCCAACCAAAGAAGCTCAAATTCAACAATTAGAGCAAATAAACATTCAATTGTGTAAAGAATGTGTTATGTTTTGTGATAACCAATGGTGTTTAGAATGTTATGCTCTTAACATTCCTCTGCCAGATGAGAATGATGAAAATGAAATCGAATTTGAAGTATTTGAACTAGTAGAAGAATTACCAACCACCCCCATCTATCTTCTTAAAAAGCAACCACCTCTACAACTTAAATATTTTGACAACCATGGTCAAGGAATCAGACCAGAAAAAGCACACGAAATTGATGCTGGATATAACTTAAGATACCCAGGAAAAAATACTTTAGTTTTCCAACCAAAGTCCTTGACAAAAATCAATCTCAAAATTGCTCTTGAAATTCCACCAGGAGCAATGATGCAAATTGCCTCCAGATCATCATTGGCAAGCAAAAGAATCAATATTAGAAGAGGAGTTATAGATACAGGATACATTGGAGACATTATCATCATGTTACAGAATGAGACAAACAAACCATTCAAAATTGAACATGCTGAAAAAATTGCTCAAGCAATTTACTTACTCTTAATTAACATTTTGGGTTTACAATTAGTAAACAACAGAGAACAATTGGAAAAAAGTGAAAGAGGAACTTAAGGTTTTGGTTCAACTGGACAATTTACAGTTCCAGTAAACATAGTTCTTAATACACAAAATGAATCTTACCAGATTCTTCAACTTCTACAACCAATTACCATTTCACCTTTTGGAGAACATCACGAAATTTACACTTGCTCAAAACCTACTACTACCCAACAAATTTTTGAATCCAATAAACAAATTTGTTTGAGGCATGAAATATTAATTCCAAACGTTTATATTCCCAAAGGAATGAAAAAAATTTCAAGTTACATTCTACAACCCCAATAATTATTCTATTGTCTTATTAAACAAATTAGAAATTGGAATCATACACAGCAATATTTTTCAAGATGAAAACCCTCAAATTGTCTCTAATTTCATCGAAATTGTAAGGCACACTCTACTCCCAAATCCAAATATCATTTCTACTACTGAAAACTACCACTTTTTGGAAAAAAAACTTTCTCGAATCAACATGGGTCCCTTAGAACCTCAACAACAAAGACAATTGAAACAATTGATAGCTAAATTTGCAGATATATTTGCAAAAGACAACAATATACTGGGAAAAATAGATATGGTTCAACATCAGATTCATACAGGAGATGCTCCACCAAAATGTCAGCAAACTTACAGAGTGCCACCTGCCAGCCACCAATTCATCAGAGAAGAAGTCCAGAGAATGCTCAATAATGGATTGATTCAACCATCAAGAAGTCTTTGGGTCTTACCAGTAGTTCTTGTCAAAAAAAAAAAAAAAAATCAGATTTTGTGTTGACTATCGCCAATTGAACAGTGTGACAATTGGAGATGTCTACACTCTTTCAAGAATTGATAACATGGTAGATGCTCTAGGAAAAGCCAAGTTCTTCTCAACTTTAGACTTGAAAAGTGGATACTGACAAGTCAAAATAGACCCAAAAGACCGACCCAAAACAGCATTTACCACCCAGGAAGGAAACTATGAGTTTAATGTTATGCTTTTTGGACTCTGCAATACACCAGCAACATTCTAGTGACTCATGGATGTTGTATATAAAGGACTCTTGTGGCAATCAATAGTTGTCTATCTTGATGATACTGATGTATACTCACCAAGCTTTAAGACTTATCTTATTCACTTGCAAAAAGTTTTTCAACAATTACGGAAAGCAAGATTAAAGTTAAACATTAAGAAATGTCACTTTGAAAAAACAAGCTTGATCTTTCTTGAACACATAGTTAGTAAAGATAGAGTCAAACCAAATCCAGGAACAATCAGTGCTGTCAAAAACTTTCAAACCCCCAGAAATACTACAGAACTAAGAGAATTTGTAGGATTAGTCTCTTACTATTGAAAATTTATAAAAAGATTCTCAGAAATTGCCAAACCACTCAATTATCTTACCAACAAAAACATATCATACAAATGGACTGAAGAACAACAAAAAGCTTTTGAAACTCTCAAAACAAAATTGACAACAGTTCCAGTTTTTGCTTACCCAGACTTTAACAAATAATTCCAATTAGCCACTGATGCTTCACACATAGCATTTGGTGCCATCTTATTACAATTAAATGAAAATGGCCAGGAACAAGTTATTGTCTATGCCAGCAGAACACTCAAGCCAACAAAACTCAAATATGGCTCAACTGAATTGGAAGCCGCTGTGGTCATTTGGGCTCTCAAACACTTTTAACAATACCTGAAGAATAGAAAAGAATTTGACATAATAACTGACAATATTGGCCTCAAATGGCTTAATAAAAAGAAAACTGAACAAAGTGCCAAACAGTCTTGATGAAATGACTTCCTTGCAGACTACAGATACATTGTACATCACAAACCAAGAAAACTACACACCAATGTTAATAGCCTTTCAAAAATGAGACAATATTAATACCAACATTAACACCAACAAAACACCAACAAACTTAACAGCAAACAAACAACAAGATCAACAACAATAGATCCAGAAAACTACAACAACATCAAAAACTATTTGGAGACTCTCACCATGCCAGAAAATTGGTCTCCAAGTGAAAAACATTGATTACAACACCAATCCAAACAATATTTTATACACCACAACAAAATCTATTACAAAAATTGTAAAAACTTAAACCAACTACTCAGATTAGTACAGGAAAATGAAAAAGAAACAATTCTATATAACATGCACACAGATCCTTCTTCAGCATACTTGGGAAGAAATGGAACAATTCAAAGAACTCTTGAACATTATTTTTGGCCTCACATGCAAAAAGACATTTGACAATATGTAGAATCTTGTAATAGTTGTCAAAAAAGAGGAGGAATTCGCCCCACAGAACCTTTAAATCCAATTAAAGTTGGACAACCTTTTGACAGAGTTGGAATTGATTTAGTCGGACCATTACCTATCACAACCCAAAGAAATCGTTATATTGCAGTTGCAGTGGATTATCTTACCAAATGGCCTAAAGCTAGAGTCATCCAAAGAGCAGATGCAAAATCAGTAGCAAATTTCATCTATGAAGACATTATCTGTAGACATAGATGCCCAATTGAACTCTTATCTAATCAAAGAACACATTTTGTAAACAACTTGATACAAGAAATTTGTGAACAGTTCAATGTCAAAAGACCTCTATCATTACTTTATTATCCTCAAACAAATGGACTTGTAAAATGTTTCAACAGAATATTGTGTGAATCTCTAGCCAAAGTCTCAACAGACTTTGAGCAGGAATGGGATATCTTTATTCCATCAGTATTACTAGCATACAGAACACTAAAACAAAATACTATGAAACACACACTATTTGATCTTACTTATGGAAAGACAGCAATATTACCAATTAATTTCATAGTAGAAACATACTCAGTACAACCAATCAATGAAGAAAACTTCCAAGAAACACTTCAAAGAAGGGCCTACACTTTTCTTAGTACACTGGAAGAAAAAAGAAGAATAGCAGCAACTTATATTGAACATTCTCAAGCTCAACAAAAAGAAAGACATGACAACAAATTTCTATTACCAACGAATTTAAAGTTGGAAATAAAGTTTTCTTACACAGAACTAAGGCTGAAAAACAATGGAGTGAGAAATTTGAAAACAAATAAGATGGACCATTTTATATTCACGAAATTCTAGGCAATGGATCATAGAAGTTAAGACTTGATAACAAAATACTAGCAAAAGTTGCACATGGAAACAGATTAAAATACTATCATTCCAGAAACAATCCTGAACCATTAATTCCACAAATTGGTACACATTCTTCTTTAATTAATCCTAAAGATATTTTCCAAAATTTAGAACCAATAATTATAATAAAACAACAACCAAACTTGAATACTTAAATTTTACAATAAAAACACAAAGACAAAAATAGTAAATAAATTACAAAAACACCCAAACCCAAAAACAAATAAAAATTCCATATCCCAAAAATAATTTTCTTTATTCTCTCTTTTCATAATTAGTCAATTTTATCATGATTATTCCCCGAAATATTCAACAAATATCCCAAAAGTTAATGTTAGTCTTGAAAACACTTCTTGACTTATCTATAACAATTAATGAAAGTCAAATTAATTACATTCAGAAAGAAACTACAGCTCTAGTAGCAAATCATTCACAGAACTATCACCCCTATAGAAAAAAAACAAGAAGTCACTCTGAAAATAGGTTACCAAGACTTTTAAAGCAAGCATTGGAAGAAAATCTTTTAATTGCCCCTATTGACATTCCACCAAATGCTACAATACAACAAAAACTTCTACTACTTCTCAATGAACAGAACAATAAACACACTTCTATTTATAAATACTTTCACATTGGAAAGACACTTTATGAACGAAAACTGGAACTTGAAGCAACAAATCTTACTTCTGAAGCTATACAAAAACAAATCCACAATGAATTCAAAACAGCAGCTGGACCAACAAACACTTGCTACAAACTTAGAGCAGCTTTTAGACTCTATGATTTTTTTAATACTTGTGAAAATATTCTACAAAATCCAATACTGCAACCAATAAAAGTTCAATACATTGGCAAACTCACAGAACTGAAATTTCAACAATTTTCAGACCAGATTACTTCAATTATTTTGGATCACTATCTCAATATTACAGATAGTGCTTGGACTTCAACAGAGCTTAGTCTTGAAGAGGAGATTATGTTACCAGTAGAATTTTAGCTAGTAATTAGCATGAAATTACCCTTATAATCTCTATAATTAATTAGTATATTAATATCATTTCAAATTATCATTTATTATTTAATCAATTATCACATATCATGATTTAATTAAAATAATCTAATTAGTATAACAGAAAGTAGGATGATCAAATTACACAATACTTTGAACTTTGTAACATTCTAAAATTCGCCGAAATTTATAAGAAATTTGCCGAAATTTACAGAAATTTGCCGAAATTATGAATAGTTCATCCAAATTAATCAATAGTTCAGCAAAATAACTTGTAGTTCATCAAAATGTATCTTTAGTTTGCCAAAATTTGAGCAAAGAGAAAAAGTGCAAGTTCATAGACTAGTACTACAACAAGTTGTATAAAAGAAGAGCTTTTCTCTTCAAGAAAATATATCTTACTTTAGATTTTATTACTAGAACCATTCCTATACACACAAAAAGAAATAAATATCAAATAATTCAAAAAACCAAATTTTTTTAATTATTGCACTTGGAAAATCCCCAAAACCCAACTAACATTTTGAAATTGATTAGCTACCAATTTCAGTAAACTGTTAGTGACTCCAGGCCTGGATAGAAAACGTTTCCCTTGACAGAATTCAATTTTTTTTACTTTTCTTTTACTTTTCTTTTATTTTCTTATTATAATAATTAGGATAGTCTACAGACAAGATTCCTGTAAAAAAGTTGACTTTCACAGCAAAGTAACTACACATTTTTAGTGAGCTTCCAAACAAGCAATTTCTGGGAAAGAGTTGACGTTTACTATAACGTAACTACATAAAGTAACTGGCAAGGAATTGGTTATTCCACTTATAAGCCCAGCAATTCAAATTATAGGAGATAATTTGAAGATAAATTCAGTTACTGAAAGTCCAACTACTTCTAGAAAACATGAATTTACAACAAACAGACATTAACAACATTTAAGAAAAGACCAAAAACCTCTGGTAATACCAGATAATGATTGATTATACATGTTTTCTTATCTACAGAACTAATAAAGTCCCAGATGTCGTGAGCATTTGTTTTCACAGGTAGAGTATAGAGTAATGTTCTATAAAGATCTCTCTTATCCCATGTAACCTTATCCAAATCTGATCTAACAACATATACTGCATCCTTTCCAATTAGGATAGACCATCTATTTGCCAAAAGATCAGCCTGAGATTGTTCCTTAAACTTAATGATTGCTTTTTGTCACAGCCCTACCAATTGTATTTTGATTGACTTAATTACACCAAATTCGAACAGTGCAGTACACACAGTCTTAGCTGATGTTTCAACCAGAATTTCCTTCATCACCACAGCCCGATCTGAATGACCAGTTGATTTTATAAGATCAATGTTCACCATGATCTTTACATTAGCAGTTTTTTTAGTGGCTTTCATCAAATCCAATTCAGAAGTAAATATTGCCCAGATGATCCCAAAAAATTTTGAGGGAGTAAAGACCCCCCCAAAACCATTGATTCTTAAAAACAATTTTCTAATCACCATCAGCTTTTCTTGAGAGGATTTCCCAACTACTTTATTCAAGCCAATATCCAAAGCAAAAGATTTTCTAACAGAAACAGAGACCAAATTCTTTAAAAGAGAGAGAAGTTCCAAAGGGGTATTCAAGAAAACATTATCATCATTATCATGACCTGAGAAATTTATCTTATCCAATGGCTTCCCCAATGCTTTAGTAGTTTTTACACTTGGTCCTTTAGGTGTATGCTTATAATCTCCATCAATTAAGATGTCTTTCTCACCATAGTCAAAGCTGGTTTCCTCAACCAGACATTCTTCCTCCATATTAATGCTTTCAGACTTGGTAGTATTACCAGTCTTAAAACCCCAAAAATGATCACTCGGCACCTCAGTAGGCATCTCTTTGCTACCAATACCCTCCTCCAAAGCAACATCTTTTCTCTTTTTCCTTGACAAAACAGGCTTAAAACCACCACCAAAGCCAGAATCTTTAACAACCTTCTTCATGATGGCAATACTAGGACCAACAGTGGCCTTGAAATTAAAAAATGGTTTGGATTTATTGTACTGAATGTTGAAAAAACTTCTTTCAAAAAACTACTAACTTTTTTTGGAAATTTTTTGGGATGAACAAGAGAAAAAAGTTTTTGCTATAATATTTTTATTCAAAGTATTATTAAGATTTTTTATACAATTACTTTTAATATTATATTTAGTTTTAATCTTAATTATATAAATAATATAATAATTAAAAATAAATTTTATTATTATTTTTAATATTAATATTTTAATCATTATTTTTTTGCAAAATTTTAATTTTAAAATATTTTTAATTAAACAAAATAATAAAAAAACTATAAATAAAAACTACTGTATTATTATAATTACTTTATAAAAAATTATTTAAAATACATACAGTTTAATTAATATAAAATAATATTATAAAATATTAAAAATTATCTTAAAATATTTTAAAATATTTAAAATAATTAAAATATTGAAATTATTACAAATTATTTTATATTATTAAAAAAAATATATATACTATAATTATTATTAAATCAGAAATTTCGTTTATAATTTTTTTAATATTATTAAGTATTAAATTATAAAAATTTATAAAAACTTCTTTTTTTTTCTTCATTTAAAATTCTTCAAAGAACATATTTTTTAAAAAAAAGTTTTTTGTTTTTTTTTGTTATTTTTTTTTCAATATTTTTCAAGCTAATAATCTTTTTATTATAAACTTAAAAGCTGTTTTAAGTAGTAATATATCAAAGAAAAAAGCACTCAAAAAAACTTTTTATGATTCTGCTAATGACTTTTTTTTTTAGAAAAAAAAAGTTATTCTTAGCAATATTAAACACTTTGATAATAATAAAAATGTTTTCTTAGTTAAGTTTGGTTCTGATAATAATATATATTCGAATATAAACAGTAAATCTAATGATAATGAAAACAGTAGTATTATAATTGATATTAATAGTAGATTTCTTTTGAGTTTAATTGCTGTTATTTTTAAAGTCAAAAAGATAAATACTAATTTAAATTGTAAATTTCTTTTTGGTTTTCTTAATTTTAGAATAAAAAAAGATGTTGAATCTTTTTATTGTTATCTAAGTAAAAAAACCAATCCAAAAGATATTGAAAAAAAACGTGATTAAGAAATATGATAACTTAGAAAAATGTGATAATACGAAATAACACAAAATAACACATTATAACTCAAGATAATATAAGATAACACACAATAATGTAAAATAACTAGTCATAATATAAAATAACTAATTATAATATAAAAAAATAAAGCAATAACAGAAATAGTAAGCAATAGTTAGTAATAATAAACAATCAAAAACAATCTTGTAAAACTAAAAATATGTATAAAAACAAGTAGTTTTAATAGAGAAAAAAAAAAGACAGACAAACAAACAGACAAAAATAGATAAAAAATACATTACTTTATTTATATTTATCAAATTCATATTATTTATACATCTATATTATTTTAAATAAAAAAAATATTTAAAATTCAAGAAATTATTTATTCATGATCCACAAATTCTATGTTTAAACCAAACTAATTATTTTTTTATCTTCGTTTCTGGCCAAATGCTCTTAGTATAAAACACCTTAAACAATAATAACTTGGATCAATTATTCTTAATTACAGTAATTAATAATATTAATTTTTTTTATTTTTATTTCTTCTTTTCTTTTTTTTCTTTTTTTTTTTCTTTTTATTTATTTATTTTTCTTTTTTGTGGAATAGTAATATTGTAAAATCAACTGTTTAGAAATAGACTTTGTGATAATTTGATAAAAAAAAAAAGTTTCTTCTAGAATTAAATATTAATAATATTTTGTTAACTTACTAGAAGAATAAAAAAACACTACCAAATTCTAGTAACTGCATTTAACTAACTCAAAAAAAATAACTCATATACTTAAATTACAAATAGCCAAAACATTTTTTATATTTTATAATCAAAGAACTCTATGAATAAAACTAGCAAAAAACCTTCAGAAACTGATATCAATGACTTACTTTAAGTATTTAAAATAAAGATCTTTAAGCTCTCTTGTAATACAAATTTAAAGTACTAAATATTACTATAATATTTTACCAAGTTTACTCATAATATTTGGTGTTTTTTGTGAAATTATAAAATACATAGAGACAAAATACCTTAGAAATTCACCAAAATAGCAACTATTAAAACTATAAAAAAAGATTACTTACTATATAAAAGAGTATTATTTCAACATTTTAGGAAAGACTTAAGAATATCATTAAAAACTGTTATTGTAAAAAATAAGTTTTGTTATAATATACACACCAAAGTTAACTACTTACTAAGTTAAATAACAAACACAAAAAAACACAAAGAACAAATTCATTAAAAATTATTAACATATTTAACTTCAATTATTATATAAAAAATAGCCAAAATCTTTTTAATAATTAATTAAAAAATCCAGAAATATTGTTACAGTTGAAACCTATACTTTTTATTAATTATTACATGTATTAGCCACTGATGTTATATATAATTAGCCACTCTATTTTTAAAAAGTGATTATTAATTTGACTGTTAACCTGATCATTGACCACTTTTGATAGCTATATAAGCAATAAATCTTTTAACTATAGAAAAACATATAAAAATCAAAGAAAAAAAATAAAAAAAATAACAATTTTCATCTCAATTATTCTCTTATTGCTAATTTTTTTTTTTCTACCTTCAAGTATCTGAACATCTTAAGATAAAAAATTACTTGTTGGTTATTTCTTACCCTTTTTCTGAAATGTGTAATTGCAATATTTGAAGATTATTGAATAAAAACATGACTGAAGAATACATCTGATATCTGATATTGAATTCTAAGAGCATCAACATAAAGCATAAAATTATACCAGGCATGATCATTTGTTGACAGTATGGACTATCTTTCTATCTTCAGATTTCTTAATTATCTTTTAAAAAGTATAGCAACTGAGATATTTTATGAGACTGATTTCACATATTAAATCCATACTTATTCAATTTGTTCTTTAAAGTTGAATTTCCTTTAATTTTTTTCATTATCCTACAATCCTATTCTTCCTTGCTATCCATTAGCTTGTTACTCCAACCCATAACAATATATTAGCAAATAGTATTTTTAAGTAAAAAAAAGACAATCATCAAGATCTAACTCCAAAAAATCTGAATCTAAAAATAAAAATACATTAGTCACACAAAAAAGTATTTGATTTACAGTCAACAAAAAATCAAGATTTCTTTTATTAACAACTTTTTTATATCATCAGACCTTAAAAAGTAGAATTCTACTTAATAAATCCACTAAAACACAATCAAAAACTTCAAAAACTCCTGGAATTTTCTATTTTTGGAACTATAACCAAAACTTCTGAACCAAATTTCTAAGAAAATATGAATTATTGTTTAGAAATCTTACTTTAGCAACCAGTAAACCCAGTAGAAGCATTTTTTTTTGGGCACAATCATTTATATCACTTTTTAATAAATCAACTATTATATCTTTAAGTAAAACAGCCATCCTATAACCTATTGGTCATACTAATAAAAAGAAACAATCAGTGTTACTCATAGAAATATAGAAAATATATTAACATAGTTATTAGCCAATCAAAAATAGATGTAGTAAATGTGGAATTCCAGAATTCCTCTTACAGGAATTGCAGGATTCCAGGAATTGTAAGATTCTCACACAAGGAATCGCAGAATTTCAAAATTCCAGAATTCTTCTTAACAGAATCGCAGAATTCTAGAAATTCCAAGATTCCTGTTGTGAAAAATTAAGGAATTGAGGAATCTCAATTATGTATATATAGTAGTAGTAGTAGAAGCTAAAAAAACAGACCTTCCAGTTTAGATTTCATCTAAACAACCTTCCAAACACAATAAATAACTATTTGGTATCTCAAACCTAATTCCACTATTAACACTCCATGTTGATAGTAATCAATACTTAAAACACACTGGAACAATAGCTCTTGATCATGGCTATTGACAGGATACTAACTTGCAAAACCACCTTGGCTTATTCATTATTTTCTTTTATTTCTTTTCTTTATTTTTTATTTTTTTATTTTATTGTTGTGCATTAATTGGTGAAACAAAGTGCTAGATTACTGATGTCAAGGATTGCCTAGTAAAAGACCCCTGCAAAAGGATAGGACACATACAGAAGATACAGAATACTTACCAGAGGATTGCTGGCCATCACGCCGAGAGAAGAATTGACAGAATTGCGATTCTGAGAAGCTATGGATAAAACAACTATTGAATCTCTGTTCATTATACAAAGAACTCAAACCAAAATTTTCAGATACAAAATCTTCAGATACAAAACCTTCAGATTAATAACATCAACGTGAATAACTTTTAGCACCAAGTTACAAGTTTGTTATTTGATTTAAAACCCCAAATAATCATTCATAATATTTGGTGCTTCCTGTGAGGTATAATCCTACAGAGAACCAGCACCAACACAAATCTAAAAGTAGCAAAATCAAAAAACATAAGAGCAAACTATTTAGGATTCACAAAATTCTTATTTTAACACTACTGTCAACATTTGGGATTAAATTACAACCACATATCAGTGGAATCAGCTTTCAATTTCTATGTCAACAAAAAAATTGCTCATCTGTTAGGAACACCAGTAAATATTGAATTAGCAAGAAAAGCCTTTTACAGTGAATTAATTTAAAATACCAACTTGCCAACAAATCACAATTTTGCCTCCATTATCATGGAAATCAACAAAGAAATTGAACACCACACACAGCAAAGATATCCCATTACTTATGCAAGCAAAGACAAAGAAAAACTGCAAACATCAGCAGTAACACCCAAAAAATACAACCACCTACTTGGAAGAAAACAAGAGTTGAGTCCCTAACTAATTTATCATACCACTATACACCCAAAAGCACCATTAAATATTACATTTACTAGCATGTCCACATTAAACACAACAGCAGCCTTTGGAAAATTTCCCTTCCAAAGTAAACAGAGAAAAGAGGAGTTATTAGGACCATATGGCACATATTTTGAAGGATTTAAATCGCAATCACCAACACCATCAGGACTTCGATCACCACCACTGCCACCAGATTTCAGCACCACTATTCTGTGGGAATTATCTGAAAAAGAGAAACAAGAAGAAGAGGAAGAAGAATTTGAGAATCAAGAATTTACTTACCAAAACCCGATCCTAGAAAACCCAGAAATTGAAACCCCAAACTTTCAAACCAAGCCCAATTTAGACAATTCAGAAAATGACACTCTGAATATTCAAATCCCATCAAATCAGAACAATCCACACCCCAAAGTAATTAACCAATACTTACCTCCAGTTATTGTCATTGATCAACCACCTGTTGAACCAATTGGCCAGCCCATCCAACCACCACACCAACAAAATCAACAACCATCACCAGTACCGCCCCAACAACAACAACAACTTCTATCACCATAGCAACAACAAATGGCTTATGCACCTATTGTGAAACTTGACAAATTCAACAGTGAAGAAGATGACACCCAAGTCTGGTTAAATAACGTGGCCAAAGCCATTACAGCCAATAATTGGGATAATACTAGAGCAATACAAGCAATCCCTTATTTTCTCCAGAATACCACTGATGCATGATATCAAAGCCTCGCTGTTAAACCCCAAAATTTTAATGGATTCAAAACTGAATTCTTGCAGTACTTTAGCAATAATAATAGTATCAACAAATTAGCCAACACCTTTACAACTATCAGACAAGGAGATACTGAAACAGTCACTACCTACTTGGGATGCTTTCATAGAAATCTATGCCAAATACAAGCTATCCAAGCTGACTATTTTACAGTGCCACAGATTTTAAATCAATTTATTAGAGGATTGCACAGTAGCATCCTACAATGAGTACATCCAATGCACCCAGTAGACCTTCCAACTGCAGTCACCTATGCCAGGAATTTTGAAGCAGCTAAACTAGAAGCTAATCACACTCAAGCTGTAAATCTAGCAATAAATGAATCATTTAAATTGGATTCCAAATTAAAGCAATTCAGAATTAATCAAAAATTAGAGGGATACTTAGCAGACAATCACACAATTTATCAACCTCTTCAATGGTGTAACAATCAGAAAAACATGAATCGTTTCCAAAATCAGTTACGTTTATTATTATTATCCAATTAGTCGTGGCAGCCAGAGATGTGCATCTGCCACAACTGTGGTAAACAAGGGCACATCAGAGCCAACTGTCATACTTATAGTAATTCACAATTGGGAAATCAATATAGAAATCCTGATTGCTGGTTCTAGACTTCGAACCATCACCTGAATTAAGATCAATATCAACCCACTTATCTGCCTATGACACATCAACCAATTTATCAACTGCCAGTTTATCAAACTCCCATTTATCAACCACAGCCACAAGCAATTTATCAGGTACAGCCACAAGTAATATATCAACCACAGCCACCAGCAATCTATCAAACACCCACCATTCAAACACCACCAGCAAACCCAGCTCAAATGACATCAGAGAACCTAAGATTGAGGATCACCCAAAACTGAAGATTGGCAATAGTTGTACATCAACCAATCCTCAGCTCTTCCCACCAACAATTAGGATTTCATCAGCAGAATTTGAACACTGGTTCCACCCAAAACCCAAATTTCCAATACTATTTAAGCCTCCTGGTGACTTCTGAAGACACCACATCCAGCAATCCAGGAATTGAACAACAACAACCACCTACCAATAATATTCCACCTGCTACAATCACCAAAAATGAATTTTTGAATGCCATCTTTCCATTCAAACTTGAAGAACTGTCAAATACACCATTATTCAATGGAGCTGCACTTGAAAAAAAACCAATCACTGCCATGTATACTGATGCCAAGATCAATGGCCACTCCATCAAATTAATCCTAGACAACAGTTTAGTAGGCAGCATCATCACATGACAACTCATGGATCAATTAGGTTACCAAGTTGATTGCACTGCCAGCACCAGGATTATGACTGTAGATGGAGCCACCAAAACTCTAATTGGCGAAATTGATGACTTCCTAATTAAAGTCAATGGCATTGTAGTATTCATCAAAGTTCTGGTAATAGAAGCCACTCAATATCAAGCTTTAGTTGGTAATGACTGGCTATCCAAAACCAACACCATGCTTGATTGAATGACTCAAGAACTAGTACTCAGCCAAAATGGTTAACACACACAAGTACCAACAATGTGTGGTCACTTCAAAGCTACCAACACCACAGCACCACTAATTGACTTCGAAGAAGAAAAACCAAAATCTACTTGGAAAGCATATCAAGTCTTGAGGGCTGACAAAGAACACAACAAGCTGTTGCCAATACTCTTATGGGATGACAATGGCAAAGGAAAACAAAAGGGAACAGAACTTACCTAGAATGCCAACCCAGTCTAGAACACTGATCATGACTTAGAAGAATTATCCAGTTGGGAATGGGATAAGAGAGAAAAAAAAAAAGGAAAAGCGAAGGAAGAAGGGCCACTACCAACTGCCAGTTACACTCTTTATACATATACACCACCACAATTATCGAGCTATCGCTGACCAAAGCTTATATGTGTTGATTGCAGCAAAAAATTGTTGTCAATAGGCACATACTGTGGCAATGACAAAGAATACCAGATGGCAACTAAGTTCTATTGCTGCACATGCCTCATCGAATGCTTTGAAAGACCAAAATGAGTGGAAAAATGGGATAATACACTATGTTTAGCTTGTGAGAAAACTTTTTTCGACAAAGGAATGTGGAACAACATTCCTGGGAGAGGAAGAATGTGTGATGAAATCTGCCAGTATATGATACTAATCAATAATTGAGTATGCAAGGGAACACCAATCAATGACACCTGGAAACGAGTGTTACAATGATTGGAAAGATATCCACATAACAAACATAAACTCTGGAGAATGGTGAGTGTGAAGGCAGAAGATACGACAACTAGTAAACTACTAGAAATCAAAAACAACCTCTTATCTTTGCCTGAATCTAAATATGTTCTAACGTTCGACGTATTCGGCAACATTGAGGATGATCTGGAAGAATTCCATGAGCACTATCAATGGTTGGCATCTACTTGAGAAGAACAAGAGCAATGGTTAGAAGAAATAAACACTCAACTATGTAACCACTGTTTGATTCCATGTGACTTTCAATATTGTAATGAGTGTGATCTCATTTACAATCCACCATCATGCATGATCTACATAATTCCAGAAGAAGAGGAACCAATTAGCAGCTGTGCATTAGAATCAGAATCGATTTTTAATCCTGATTCAAACTCTGACAATGATGACAACAAAAACACCAGTTCCAGTTCCGTCCAATATGGTAATAACAATGACAACGATTTCAACTCAGATTTAAAAACTGATCCAGACTATAAACAATATATTGTGCTCCCTGATCTCACCAAAGAACAGGAACTTAAATGATTCAGTGATAATAATGAAGGTATTATGCCAAAACGCACACATAATACTAATGCCAAGTTTGATCTGAGGTATCCAGAAAAAAATGCCATCCAATTGGAACCACATTCACGTACCTGCATTGATTTGAAGATAGCACTGGAAATTCCGGCAACAACAATAGTTCAATTAGCATCTAAGAGTAGTTTAGTAAAAAGAGGGATAAATATCAGAGGGGGAATAATTGATGTGAGATATATAGGAAATATCATCGCCATGCTACAAAATAACTCAGAAAAGGCCTATATTATAGAGCCAAACAAAAAGATAGCACAAGCAATCTTTCTGTCTCTGGTTAAAGTAGCTTAATTAGTGTCAGTAGGAAACAAAGAAGAATTAAGGATAACAGCAAGAGGGATACAGAGATTCGGATTCACAGGTAGAATAGCTATACCAGTCAATATGACAGAAGAAGAAATTGTTGGCCAAGGAGAAATTGTTTCAACCAGTCAAGCAATTTCTATTTCACCATATGATCAGTACATGTTGGCAATAGAGAGAAGAGTAAAGGATCAAGCACAGATTTTTGAAGCAGAAGCAATCCATTGTGAATCAGGAGAGATTGGACTTATCAATCTTCACATACAAGCCAAGAGCCACAATCATATCAAAATTTCCATCTACAATACAACAAAAGATGTCATCACAATACCAGAAGGAACTATCATTGGATACTTGAGCATAGAATTAGAAGATCAACCACCAAGCATTATTTCAGATTTTTCACAGCTTTATAGATATGTGGATATTACATCACAAACAATATACGGACAAAATGAATGTAATTTGTTTTAACCAGAACAATTGGAACAAATAAACATAGGAAACTTAGACCCACTTCAACATATGCAGCTTAAGATGTTGCTTAATAATTTCAATAACATTTTTGCCAGTGAAAACAAATTCAGCAGAACTGATATCATCCAACACCAGATAAAAACTGGAGATATAATGCCAATCAAACAAAGAGCATACAGAGTACCACCAGCCAGCCATAAAATCATTCATCAAGAGATCAATTAAATACTTGACAATGAGCTAATTCAGCCATCAATGAGTCCATGGTTGTTACCAGTAGTACTTGTCCATAAAAAGAATGGGAAGATCTGCTTTTGTGTAGATTACAGAAAACTCAATGGTGTAACTCGTGGAAACAGTTATTTAACTCTACAAATACAAGAATTATTCAATGCTTTCAGTGGAAACAAATGGTTCTCAACATTGAACTTGGATAGTGGTTATTGGCAAGTAGCCATGAATTCAGCCAACAAAGAAAAAATGGCATTCACCACAAGGAAAGGGAATTTTGAATTTAAAGTAATGCCATTTGGCTTAATTAATACCCCAGCAACCTTCTAACGGCTAATAGAAATTGTGTACACTGGCTTATTGTGGAAATTAGTAGTTGTGTACTTAGACAACACCAATGTATTCTCAAGAACATTTGATGATCATTTCTATCATTTTCAACAAGTATTTGAAAGACTGTGATGAGCAGAATTAAAGCTAAATACTACCAAGTGCTTCTTTGGCAAAACAGAACTGAAGTTTCTAGGACATATAGTCAGCAAAGATGACATCAAGACAGATCCAGACAAGATAGAGATAGTAAAGAACTTTCCAGTACCAATCAATGTAACCAAACTAAAATTATTCTTGGGATTTGCAAGCTATTATCATTATTTTATCAAAAACTTTTCTAAAATCACTCAGCCACTTAACCATCTCCAAACCAAGAATGCAAAATATGAATGGACTGAAACTCAACAAGAAGCTTTTGATACTCTAAGAAGAAAGCTCATTTAAGCTCCAGTATTAATATATTCAGATTATAGTAAACCATTCATTATTACCACTGATGCATCAGGTCAAGCATTAGGAGCAGTACTATCTCAGAGAGGACCAGATGGAAAAGAACATTCAGTAGTATATGCCAGTTGAGGTTTGACTTCAGCCGAAAAGAACTATGGAACACCAGAATTAAAACATCTAGCAATCTATTGGGCAGTTATGAAATAGAAAGAATACTTGAGCCAGAAGTTTGAGGTGTATACAGATCACAAAGAACTGATATCACTCCAGAAACAAAAATTTGGAAATGGCAGACAATCAAGATAGAAAATAGCACTCTCACCATATACTTATACTATACACTATAAAAAGGGAAAAAACAATGGAAATGCTGATAGTTTGTCATGGATAAAACAAATCTAAGAACATTTCAACCCAAAAATATAACAAAACCAAAACAATACTCACGAAAATATAACAAAAAATGAATATACAAAAATATCAACAACTTCAACATTATATAAATACTCAACAGTTCAAGGAGAAATTATCTCAACTGGAACAAAAGAGGATCAAACAACAATCCAAATATTTTATTACTTACCAAAATATACTTTATTGGAAAAATAGAAAAGATTCCAATCAACCAACCAGAATAATTACAGAACAAAAAAAAGAGACAATACTGTTCAACATGCACTCAGATCCAGTTGCAAGACATTTTCATAAAGAAACAACCATAGAAAGAACCAGAAAAAGATACTATTGGCCATTGATGTATTCAAACATCATCCAATATGTGCAAAATTGTGATGCTTGTCAAAGAAGAGAAGGAACAAGACCCAGTGAACCATTGAGACCAATTAAAGTGAAACAACTATTTGACTGTATTGGAATCAATTTAGTCGGACCATTGACAATTACCAGCAGAGACAACAGATATATTGTAGTAGCCATGGACTATCTTACTAAATGGCCAGAAGCCAAAGCAATTCAAAGAGCAGATATAGAATCTATTGCCAAATTTATTCATCAAAATTTGATTTGTCAATATTACTTATAGAAATATTGGGAATATATATTAGCATAGTTATTAATCAATCAGAAGTAGATGTAGTAAAATGTAAAATTCCAGGATTCTTCTTAGGAATTACAGGATTCTAGGAATTACAAGATTTTTACAAGGAATTGCAGGATTCCAGAATTCTAGAATTCCTCTCAAAGGAATTGCAGGATTCCAGAAATCCCAGGATTCCTGTTGTAAAGAATTGAGGAATTGAGGAATCTCAATTATGTATATATAGCAGTAGGATTAGAAGCTAAAAAGACAGACCTCTAAGTTTAGATTTCATCTAAACAACCTTCCAAACACAATAAATAACTATTTGGTATCTCAAACCTAATTCCACTATTAACACTCTATGTTAATAGTAATTGATACTTAAACACACTGGAACAATAGCTCTTAATTACAGTTATTAACAGGATACTGACTTGCAAAATTGCCTTGGCTTATACATGATTTTCTTTTATTTCTTTTTTTTATTTTATTTTATTTTGATTTTATTGTTGTGTACTAATTGGTTGAATAAAGTGCTAGATTACTGATGTTAAAAATTGCCTGGTAAAAGACCCCTGCGAGAGGGTAAAACATGTACAGAAGATATGGAATACTTACCAGAGGATTGCTGGCCATTACACCAAAAGAAAAATTGACAAAATTGCGATTCTGGAAAGCTATAGATAAAACAACTATTGAATCTCTGTCCATTATACAAAGAACTTAAACTGAAACCTTCAGATACAAAACCTTCAGATTAATAACATCAACGCAAATAACTTTTAGCACCAAGTTACAGATTTGTTATTTAATCCAACACCAGAAATAGTCATCTGTAATGTTTGGTGCTCCCTGTGAGGTATAATCCTACAGAAAACCAGCACCAACACAAATCTAAAAGTGGCAGAATTAGAAAACATCAGAGCAAACCATCTAGGATTCATGAAATTCTTATTTCAACATTACTGTTAACATTTGGAATTAACTCATAATCACATATCAGCAGAATTAGCTTTCAATTTCTACATCAACAAAAAAATTGCCTATCTGTTAGAAACATCTGTGAATATTGAATCAGTGAGAGAAACTTTTTATAACGAATTAATTTAAAACACCAGCCTACCCACAAATCATAATTTCACATCCATCATTACTGAGATCAACAAAGAAATTGAACACCACACACAGCAAAGATACCCAATTACTTACACAAGTAAAGGCAAAGGAAAACTACAAACACCAGCAGTAACACCTCAAAAGATACAACCACCCACTTGGAAAAAAACTAGAGTTGAGTTCCCAAACAACCCATCCTACTACTATACTCCTGGAAGTGCTATCAATATATTATCAACAGACACATTCACATCAAACATGACATCAACATTTGGACATTTCCCATTCCAAAGTAAACAAAGGAAAGAGGATCTACTAGGACCATACAGTGAGTATTTTGAAGAATTTAAATCTCGATTACCGATGCCATCAGAATTTTGATTACTGCCACCTCAACCGAATTTTGGAATTGCGAGTTCTTGGAAAATTACTGAATCAGAAGAAGAACAAAAAGTAAAAGAGAAAGAAGAATCTGAGAATTAAGAATTTACTTACCAAAACCTGATTCTAGAAAACCTGGAAATTGAAACCCCAAACTTTTAAACCCAGCCCAATTTAGACAATTCAGAAAACAACACTCCAAATATTCAAATCCCACCAAATCAAAACAATCCAAATCCCGAAGTAATTAATCAACACTTATCTCCAGTTATTGTCATCAATCAACTACCCATTAAACCAATTGGCCAGCCCATCCAACCATTGAACCAACAAAATCAACAACCACCACCAGTACCACCTCAACAACAATAACAACTTCTACCACCACAGCAACAACAAATGGCTTATGCACTCATCATGAAACTCAACAAATTCAATGGTAAAGAAGACAATATCCAAGTCTGGTTAAATGACATGGCCAAAGCCATTACAGCCAATAATTGGGATGATACTAGAACAATACAAGCAATCCCTTATTTTCTCCAGAATACTGTTGATGCATGGTATTAAAGCCTCACTGTCAAACCCCAAAATTTTAATGGATTCAAAACTGAATTCTTGCAGTACTTTAGCAACAATAATAGTATCAACAAATTAGCCAACACCTTTACAACTATCAGACAAAAAGACACTGAAGCAGCCACTACCTATTTGGGACGCTTCTATAGAAATCTATGCCAAATACAAGCCATCCAAGCTGACTATTTTACAGTACTACAGATTTTAAATCAATTTATTAGAGGATTGCATAGTAGCATCCTACAATGAGTACATTCAATGCACCCAGTGGACCTTCCAACTGCAGTCACATACACCAGAGATTTTGAAGCAGCTAAACTAGAAGCTAATCACATTCAAGCTGTGAATCTAGCAATAAATAGATCATCTGAATTGGATTCCAAATTGAAGCAATTTAGTGATTCAATTAATCAGAAATTAGAGGGATACTTAGCTGACAATCGCACAATTTATTAACCTTCTCAATGGCATAACAATCAAGGAAACACAAATCATTTCCAAAATCAGTCATGTCTATCATCATCATCCAATTAGTCGTGGCAGCCAGAGATGCGCGTCTGCCACAACTATGGTAAACAAGGGCACATCAGAGCCAACTGCCATACTTATAACAATCCACAATTGGGAAATCAATATAGAAACCCCAATCGCTGGTTTCAGACTTCAAACCATTACCTGAATCAAGACCAATACCAATCCACTTATTTGTTTATGATGCACCAACTAATTTATTAACCACCAGTTTATCAAACTCCAGTTTATCAACTGCCATCACAAGCAATTTATTAGGTGCAGCCACAAGTAATATATCAACCACAGCCACCAGCAATCTATCAAACACCCACCATTCAAACACCACTAGCAAACCCAGCTCAAATGACTTCAGGGAACCCAAGATCAAGGATTACCCAAAACTGAAATTGGCAATAGTTGTACATCAACCAATTTCCAGCTCTTCTCATCAACAATTAGGATCTTGTCAGTGAAATTCAAGTACTGGTCTCACCCAAAACCCAAATTCCCAACACTATTTAAGCTTTCTGGTGACTTCAGAAAATGCCACCTCCAACAATCAGGGAATCGAACAACAACAACCACTTACCAATAATATCCTATTTGCTACAATCACCAAAAATGAATCTTTGGATACCATTTTCCCATTCGAACTCGAGGAACCATCAGATATGTCATTATTCAGTGGAGCTTCACTTAAAGAGAAACCAATCATGGCTATATACACTAATGCCAAGATTGATGGCCACTCCATCAAATTAATTCTTGACAGTGGTTCAGCAGGCAGCATCATCACATGACAACTCATGGATCAATTAGATTGCCGAGTTGATTGTGCTGCCAGCGCCAGGATTATCACTGTAGATGGAGCCACCAAAACCCCAATTGGTGAAATTGATGACTTTCCAATTGAAGTTAATGGCATTGTAGTACCCATCAAAGTTCTGGTAATGGAAGCCACCCAATACCAAGCAAGTAATGACTGGCTATTCAAAACCAATGCTGTGCTTGATTGGATGATTTAAGAACTAGTACTCAGCCAGAATGGTCAACACACGCGAGTACCAGCAATATGTGGTCACTTCAAAGCTACCAACACTACAGCACCACTAATTGACCTTGAAGAAAAAAAACCAAAACCTACCTGGGAAGCATATCAAGTCTCATAGACTGATGAAAAACACAATGAGCTGCCACCAATACTTTTATGGGACAACAATGGCAAAGGAAAACAGAAGAGAACAGAACTTACCTGGAATGCAGACCAAGCCTGGGACACCAACCATAACTTAAAAGAACCACCAATTTGGAAATGGGATAAGAGAGAAAAAGGGAAAGGAAAAGTGAAGGAAAAAGAGCCACTACTAACTGCCAGTTATATCTCTTATACATACGCACCACCACAATTATCGAGCTATTATTGACCAAAGCTAATATGTGTTGATTGTGACAAGAAATTGTTGTCAATGGGCGCATACTGTAGTGACAATAAGAAATATGCAACAGCAATCCAATTTTACTGTTGCATGTGCATTATAGAACACTTTGGAAGACCAAACCGAGTAAGGAAATGGGACAATACACCATGTTTAGCTTGTGAGAAGACGCTCTTAGACGAAGAAATATGAAACAACATTCCTAGTCGAAGAGAAATGTGCAACACTTTGTGCCAGTACACAATTCTCATCAGTGATTGGGTTAGGAAAGAAACACTCATAGAAGCCGCCTGGAGAAGAGCAGTATGATGATTGGACATTTGTTTACACGACGATGATGAAATCTGGAGAATGGCCCTCGCCAAAATTCAAGGAGCATTACCCAAAGAAATCAAAGAAGTCAAGAACAACTTGCCAGAACCCTTAGAACTTGATTGGGACAAAGAACCAGTCATAAATCTTCTGAAACCAGAAGAGTTTCATGAACATTATCAAACTTTGGCACCTACAAGAGAAGAACAAGAGCAACATTTGGCTCAAATAAACACCAGACTATGTAACTACTGTTTGATCTTATGTGATTTCCAATATTGTAATGAGTGTGATTTTATTTACAATCCACCACCACGTATGATCTACACAATCCCAAAGGAAGAAGAATCAATCAGCAGCTGTGTATCAGAAT
The DNA here is from genome assembly GCA_016748015.1 of Geosiphon pyriformis. Classification (NCBI taxonomy): domain Eukaryota; kingdom Fungi; phylum Glomeromycota; class Glomeromycetes; order Archaeosporales; family Geosiphonaceae; genus Geosiphon; species Geosiphon pyriformis. Next base: position 874,913 of record JAAOMT010000659.1, on the reverse strand, counting down.
CAGAATCAATTTTCAATACCAATTCAAACTTCAACAACAAAGACGACAAAAACACCAGTTCCAGCTCCGTGCAATATGGCAATGAGAATATCAATGATTCAGACTCCAATTTGAACCCCAAAATATACATAGTGCTTCCTGATCTCTCTAAAGAGCAGGAACTCAAATGGTATAGTGACAATAATAAGAGTATCATGTCAGAATGTGTGCATGATACTGATGCAAGATTTGATCTGAGATATCCTAGAAAAGACACCATTAAATTGGAACCACATTCATGCACCTGCATTGATCTGAAAGTAGCACTAGAAATTCCAGCAATAACCATAGTTTAACTAGTATCTAGGAGTAGTTTAGCAAAAAAAGGGATTAATATAAGAGGAGAAATAATTGATGCAGAATATGTAGGAAATATCATTGCCATGCTACAAAATGACTCTGAAAAGGCCTATATTATAGAGCCAAATGAGAAGATAGCACAGGCAATATTCCTGTCTCTGGTTAAAATAGCTCAGTTAGTTTCAGTGAGAAATAGGGAAGAATTAGAAATAACCGCAAGAGGGATACAAGAATTTGGATCCACGGGTAGAATAGACATATCAGTCAATATGGCAAAGAAAGAAATTATTGGCCAAGGAGAAATTATCTCAATGAGTCAAGCAATTTCCATTCCATCATATGACCAGTACATGTTAGCAATAGAAAAAAAGGTGAAGGATCAGGCACAAATTTTTGAAGCGGAAACAAGTCTTTGTAAAACAGGAGAAGTTGGACTTATCAATCTATACATACCAACCAAGAATCACAACCATATCAAAATTCCCATCTACAACAATATGGGAAATGTTGTAGAGATACCAAAAGGAACTACTCTTGAATATTTGACCACTGAAATTGAGGATCAATCACCAAGCACCATTCCAGACTTTCCACAATTGTGTAAATATGTGGATATTATGTTACAAACAATCTATAGACGAAATGAATGTTATTTGTTACAACCAGAGCAGCTAGAGCAAATGAACATGGAAAATCTAGATCCACTTCAACAGATACAACTAAAGATATTACTTAACAATTTTAATGACATCTTTGCCAGCAAAAACAAATTTGGCAGAACTGATATTATTCAACACCAGATCAAAACTGGAGATACAATGTCAATCAAACAAAGAGCATACAGAGTACCACCAGCAAGCCATAAGATCATCTGTCAAGAGATCAATCAAATGCTGGACAATAGGCTAATCCAGCCATTAATGAGCCCATGGTCATCACCAGTGGTACTTATCTGGAAAAAGAATGGAAAGATCAGATTTTGTGTAGACTACAGAAAACTCAATAGAGTCACTTGTGGAGACAGTTATCCAACTCCATAGATCCAAGAGTTATTTGATGTTTTTGGAGAAAACAAATGGTTTTCAACATTGGACTTGGATAGCAGTTACTGGCAAATAGTCATAGATTCAGCTGACAAAGAAAAAATGGCATTCATCACAAGAGAAGAGAATTTCAAATTTGAAGTAATGCCATTCGGCTTAACCAATGCTCCAGCAACCTTCCAATGGCTAATAAAAATTGTGTATATTGGCTTATTGTGGAAATCAGTAGTTGTGTACTTGGACAACACCAATGTATTCTCAAAAACATTTGATGATCATCTCTATCATTTTCAACAAATATTCGAAAGACTACGATGAGCAGAGTTAAAGCTAAATGCTACCAAATGCTTCTTTGGCAAAACAAAACTGAAGTTTCTGAAACATATAGTCAGTAAAGAAGATATCAAGACAGACCCAGACAAGATAGAAATAGTAAAGAACTTTCCAGTACCAACCAATGTGACCAAACTAAAATCATTCTTGGGATTTGCAAGCTATTATTGTCACTTCATCAAAAACTTTTCTAAAATAGCTCAGCCACTCAACCATCTACAAACCAAGAACATGAAATATGAATGGACGAAAACACAACAAAAAGCTTTTAATATTTTAAGAGAAAAGCTCATTCAAATGCCAGTATTGATCTATCCAGATTACAACAAACCATTCATTATTACTACTGATGTATTAGGTTAAGCATTGGAAGCAGTACTATCTCAGAGAGGACCGAATGGAAGAGAACATCCAGTAGCATTTGCCAGCCGAGGCTTAACACCAGTCGAAAAGAACTATGAAACACTGAAACAAGAACACTTAGCGATATACTGGGCAGTCATAAAATGAAAAAAATACTTGAGCCAGAAGTTTGAAGTGTACACAGATCACAAAAGATTAACATCACTCCAAAAACAAGAATTTGGAGATGGAAGACAGTTAAGATAGAAAATGGCACTTACACCATATAATTATACTATATATTATAAAAAGAGAAAAGACAATGGAAATGCTGACAGTTTGTTACAAATGAGACAAATCTAAACATTCCAATTCAAAAAAATATAGCAAAACCAAACTACATCCAACAACAACATAACAAAAGATAAACTCACAAAAATATTAACAACTCAAGCATTATATAGATACTCAATAGTTTAAGGAGAAATTATCTCAAATGGAACAAAATAGTATCAAACAACAATTAAAATATTTTATTACCTACTAAAATATACTTTATCGGAAGAATAGAAAAGATCCAGATCAACCAACCAGAGTAATTATAGAACCAGAAAAAGAAACAATATTATTCAACATGCATTCAAATCCAATAGTAGGGCATTTTCACAAAAAAACAACCATAGAAAGAACCAGAAAAAAATATTATTGGCCATCAATGTATCCAGACATTATTTAATATGTTCAAAATTGTGATGCTTGTCAGAAAAGAAGAGGAACCAGACCAAGTAAACTGTTAAGACCAATCAAAGTGGGACAATTATTTGATCACATTAGAATTGACTTAGTCAGACCATTAATAATCACCAGCAGAGGAAATAGATACATTGCAGTAGCCATAAACTATCTTACTAAATGGCCAGAAGCAAAAGCAATACAAAGAGCAGATACAGAATCCGTTGTCAAATTTGTTCATCAAGATCTGATTTGTCGACATAGATGTCCAAGAGAACTATTATCAGACCAAGAGACCCATTTTGTGAACCAAACATTAGCAGAATTGAGCCAAAGATTCGGAATTAAAAGACCATTATCATCACCATACCAATAGATTAGTTGAAAGATTTAATAAAATATTGTGTGAAGCAATAGTGAAACTCAGCCAAGAAAACCAGGACAAATGAGATTTGTTTATACCATCAGTATTATTTGCTTATCGGATAATAAAGCAAAACACCACACAAGCAACACCATTTGAATTAATATACGGTAAAACAGCAATATTACCAGTTGAGATAGAGATTAACACATATCCAACTAAATTAATAACAAAAGAGAATTTCCAAGAGATATTGTTAAGAAGAACATATGACTTAATAGAAACATTGGAAAACAAATAAAAAAGAGCAGCTGATAACATACAAAAGTCACAAGAAAAACAGAAAGAAAGACATGATAATCAACTACCAGACAAACCAGTTGAATTCAAGATTGGAGACAAAGTACTCTTACATCATACCAAAGCAGAAAAACAATAAAGTAGAAAATTTGACCTCAAATGGGATGGACCATTTCACATAGAAGAAATTCTAAGAAATGGAGCTTACAAATTAAGATTGAATAACAAAATCTTAACCAAAGCAGCACATGAAGATTGACTGAAACCATACCACAACATCACACCACCATCCACCAGTAATATTCCACAATTAGGAGTACAGAAGATACTAGTCCAATCAGAAGAGATTTCATGAGATCTGAAACCAATCATTATCATCAACAACAACACGTAAATTAATCAACAAAAGAGTATATAAAGACATGGCTGATGTGACAAGAAATATCAGAAAAATGGAAATTACAGACAACATCCACTCACTAGCACAACAACTTTTTCAATTGATTCAATACCAAGAGATGGAAATTACAATTAATCAACAAACCATCTGATATTAAGACACTAGAAAGACATCACCACATAAAACACAGAAAAAAACAGAAAATACCATTGACAAAATCATGGTGAAAGTAAAATTAGCAATAAAAGAGTCGACAAAAGAGTCACTATACCAAGAGTTGACTAAAAAAACTTGGAATTGGTGAATACAACAATTTCCAAGAAACTATTGTTATTTTTACTTGGGACAACATGTGAATATCCAAAATTTATATATAGATAAAACAAAGTGATTATTTGACACAAAAATACTACAACAATTAGAACATTTTGTGGGAAAGAACAACTTATCCACACAGGCCCAAGCCATATACCGAATACACACAGCATTTCAAGATTGACCAGAAATCCTACTGGACAAAGCAATGGATACAGTTACCAGTAATCAATTAAGAAAGATCACCAATGCTCAATTTAAAGAATTACAGACTCAAATAACACAAGTAATTCTTGAAAATGAAATTCAAGAAATACTTCAAGAAGGGGAATTAACAGAGTTAAATTTCGATGGAGCTCAATATTAAAAGAAGAGAATAATGTTACTTATAAAAATATAGGGAATATATATTAGCATAGTTATTAACCAATCAGAAATAGACATAGTAAAATGTAGAATTCCAAGATTTTTCTCAGGAATTGCAGATTTCAAAAATTACAGGATTCTCACAAGAAATTGCAGGATTCTAGAATTCCAGAATTCCAGAATTCCTCTCAAAGGAATTGCAGAATTTCAGGAATCCCAGGATTCCTGTTGTGAAGAATTGAAGAATTGAGGAATCTTAATTATGAATATATAGCAGTAGGATTAAAAACTAAAAAAACAGATCTCTAAGTTTAGATTTTATCTAGAAAACCTTCCAAATACAATAAATAACTATTTGGTATCTCAAACCTAATTCCACTATCAACACTCCATGTTGATAATAATTGATACTTAAACACACTAGAACAATAGCTCTTGATCACGGCTATTGATGGAATAGTGATTTGCAAAATCGCCTTGGCTTATTCATGATTTTCTTTTATTTTTTTCTTTATTTTATTTTATTTTGATTTTATTGTTGTGCACTAATTGGTTAAATAAAGTACTAGATTACTGATGTCAAGGATTGTCTGGTAAAAGACCCCTGCAAGAGGATAGAACATGTACAGAAGATATGGAATACTTACCAGAGGATTGCTGGCCATTACGCTGTTACTCATAGAAATATAAGAAATATATTAGCATGATTATTAGCCAATCAGAAGTAGGCATAGTAAATGTGGAATTCCAGGATTTCTCTCAGGAATTGCAGAATTCCAGAATTCCAGAATTCTTCTCAAAGAAATTGCAGGATTCTAAAAATTCCAGGATTCTTGTTGTAAAGAATCGAGGAATTAAGGAATCTCAATTATGTATATATAGCAGCAGGATTAGAAGCTGAAAAGACAGACCTCTCAGTTTAGATTTAATTTAAGCCATTCTCCAAATCACAATCATCAAATAAATAATTATTTTATATCTCAATCCACTCTCCATTATCAACACTTTATGTTAATAGTAATTGATACTTAACCATGCTAGAACAATAGCTCTTGATCATGACTATTAACAAGATACTAACTTGCAAATCGCCTTGGTTTATTTTTTTTTTTTCTTTATTTTTTTTTTTCTTTATTTTCTTGCTTTGATTTTGTTGTTGTTTACTAACTCTATTGAGGATTAATGCGTGGGGCACTGATGTCAAGATAAACATGACTGGTAAAAGACCCAGAAATAAGAGTAGAATACTTGATTGAGGATAGCTTACCAGGAGGAATACTGGCCATCAAGCTAAGAAAGAAATTGACAAAACTGCGGTTTCGGGAAGCTACGGAGGAAACTATTACTATTGAATCTCTGTCCATTATACAAAGAACTTAACCAAACTCTTCAGATACAAAACCTTCAGATCATTGCTTTGAGCACCAAGTTACAGGTTTGTGTTTAATTCAACACCAGAAATTGTCACCTGTAACATTTGGTGCTCCCTGTGAGATATAATTTTACAAAGAACCAGCACCAACAAACACAAACCAAAAGTGGCAGAATCAGAAAACATAGGAGCAAACCATTTAGGATTCGCGAAATCCCTATTTTAACACTATTGTCAACACTTGGGATTAAGTCACAATCATATATCTGCCGAATCAGTCTTTAATTTCTACATCAATGAAAAAATTTCCTCTTTATTAGGAACACTAGTGAATACTAAATCAGCCAGGGAAACTTTCTACAGAGAATTAATTCAAAATACCAATCTGCCAACAAATCACAATTTTGCCTCTATCATTACTGAGATCAACAAAGAAATTAAACATCACACCTAACAAAGATATCTAATTACTTATACCAGTAAAGGAAAAGAAAAACTACAAATACCAGCGGTAACACCCAAAAAGATACAACCACCCACTTGGAAGAAAACAAGAGTTGAATCACCAACCACCCCATCCTATTACTACACACTGGGAAGCGCCATCAATATAACATCAGCAAGTGTGTCCACATCAAATGCAATATCAACATTTGGACAATTCTCATTCTAAAGTAAACAAAGAAAAACAGATCTATTAGGACCATATGGCAAGTATTTTGAAAAATTTAAATCACGATCACCAATCCCATCAGGAATTCGATCACTGCTGCCTCAACTGAACTTTGGAACCACTACCCCATGGAAACTATCTGAAGAAGAGGAAGAAAAATCAGAAGATCAAGAATTTACTTATCAAAACCCAATCACTGAAAACCCGGAAGTTGAAACCCTGAATCTTCAAGCTCAGCAAAATCTAAATCTGAAAAATTCAGAAATCAAAACTTTAAATCATCAAAGGCAGAACAATCCAAACTTCGAATTAATTAATCAGCAAAACTTATCTCCGGTAATTGTCATCAAACAGCCACTGAATCTTCTTCAAAGATTACTTTAACAACTCATCTCACCACCCCAACAACCAGTACAACAATAACTGCTTCAACAGCCACCACAACAACCCAACTTAGATTCAATGGCTTATACACCAATCACAAAACTTGACCATTTTACTGGTGAAAAGGACGATGCTCAAGCTTAGATCAACAATGTCACCAAAGCAATTACCGCCAATAACTGGGATGACACCAGAACTATGCAAGTCATCCCCTATTTTCTCAAAAACACGGCAGACTCCTGGTATCACAGTCTAGCCCAGAAATCTCAAAACTTTAATGCCTTCAAGTTAGAATTTTTGAGGTATTTTAGTAATAACAACAGCATCAACCACTTGGCAAGTACTTTTACCACCATCAAACAAGGAGACACAGAAGCAGTTACTACTTACTTGGAATGCTTTCATAGAAATCTGTGCCAAATTCAGGCAATCCAAGATGACTATTTTACAGCACCACAGATCTTGAACCAATTTATTAGAGGTTTGCACAGTAATCTTTTTCAGCGAGTATGCCCAATGCATCCAGTTGACCTCCCTACCACAGTTATACATGCCAGAGATTTTGAAGCAGCTGAGTTAAAAGCCAACCACATTCAAGCAGTAAACCTAGTAATGAATGGGTCATCTGAATTGGATTCCAAATTGAAACAATTTAGTAATTCAATTAATCAGAAATTAGAGGAATACTTAGCTAACAATTGCGCCATTTATCAACCACCACAACAATGTAATAATCCAGGAAACACGAATCATTTCCAAAATCAGTCGTGTTCATCATTATCATCAGCAGTGCCTAATCAGTTATGGCAGCCAAAAACGCATGTTTGCCACAATTGTGATAAACAAGAACACATAAGAGCAGATTGTAAATTTTATAGCAACAATCCAAGATCAGGAAACCAATATCAAAACCCCGATTACAGATTTCAAACTCAGAATCACTACCTAAATCAAGACCAATATCAAACCACTTATCTGCCCATGATGCAGCAGCCAATCTATCAACCACCAGTATATCAACCTCCAATTTATCAGCTGCAGCCACCAAAAATTTATCAACCACAACTACCAGTCATTTATCAGTTGTGGCCTCAAGTAATTTATCAACTCCAATCCATTCAGACATTGCCCCAAAATTCAGTTAATATGACATCAGGCCACTCCAGACTTAGAATCACACAAAACTGGAGATCGGCGATGGTTGTCCACCAACTGATCCCCAGTTCTTCTAACTCACCATCAGGATCGTGTTCTTGGAATTCGGGTACCAGTGCCACCCAAAACCCGAATTTTCAGAACTATTTAAGTCTTCTGATTACTCCAGAAGACACTACTTTCAATACTTCAGAAACCAACCAACAAGCAACACTTCCCAGCAACATACCTCCAGCCACTGTCACCAACAATGAATCCTTAGCAGCTATTTTCCCTTTTAAACTTGAGGAACCATTCCAATTACCATTATTCAGTGGAGCCGCTCTCAAAGAAAAACCCATTACAGCAATGTACACTAATGTAAAAGTAGATAGACACTTTATTAAACTCATCTTTAATAGCAGTTCAGCAGGCAGCATCATCACCAAGCAACTCATGAATCAATTAGATCACCGAGTTGACTGGGCTGCCAGCACTAGAATTATTACTGCAGATGGCACCACAAAAATGCCTATTGGCGAAATCGATGACTTCTTAATTGAAGTCAATGGTATCATTATCCCCATTAAGGTCTTGGTGATGGAAGCAACTTAGTACTAAGCACTAGTTAGTAATGATTGGTTAGTTAAAACCAATGCTGTGCTCAACTGGACCACACAAAAACTCCAGCTCAGTCAGAACGGACAACACACATGAGTACCAGCCACATGTGGCCACTTCAAGGCAACCAACACCATGGCACCACTAATTGACTTCAAGGAAAAGAAGCCAAAGCCTACCTGGGAAGTGTACCAAATGTCATGGACTGACGTCGACCACAACAAACTACTGCCAATACTCATTTGAGATGATGACAAGAAAGGAAAACAGAAAGAAGAACTTACCTGGGAAACTAATAATCTGACATAGACCGACAATGACAAGAGCAAACCAACTTCCAGCTGGGAATGGAAAGAAAACAAAGAAGATAAAAGAAAAGGGAAAGAAAGAGAAGAAGAGACCACCCAAACCACCATCACATATAATACCTACACTATACTACAATGATCTAACTATTGTCGACCTAAGCTTGTCTACATCAATTGTGGCAAGAAGTTGTTGTCAATGGGCGCTGTTACCCATAGAATATAGGAAACATAGTATTATTAGTCAGTAGATATTAGCCAATCAAAGGTAGACATAGTAAATGTGGAATTCCAGAATTCCTCTCAGAGAAATTATAGAATTCTAGAAATTTCAGGATTTTCCGATGAGGAATCGCAGAATTCCAGGAATTTCAGAATTCCTGTTACAAAGAATTGAGGAATTGAGAAATTGAGAAATCTCAATTATGTATATATAGCAGTAGGATTAGAAGCTAAAAAGACAGACCTCTCTGTTTAGATTTAATCTAAGCAACATTCCAATTCCAAACATCAAATAAATAATTATTCTATATCTCACCTACTCTTTACTATCAACATAAAATGTTGATAGTAATTGATACTTAACCATGCTAGAACAATAGCTCTTGATCATGACTATTGACAAGATACTAATGTACCAAATTGCCTTGGCTTATTTTCTCTATTTCTCTTTATTTTATTTTCTTTATTTTATTTTTCTTTCTTTCTTTGATTTTGTTGTTGTATACTAATTGATTAAGGATTAAAGCACTGAGTTATTGACGTCAAGGATAGCCTGGTAAAAGACCCAGAAATAAGGGTAGGATTTTATATATTATCAGATAGCTTACCAGAAGGGCATGACTATTAGACTAAATCCAGCCACCACACTAAGAAAGAAATTGGGAAAATTCTTGAAAAGATACATCTACTATTGACACTATTGAATCTCTGTCTATTATACAAAGGACTCCACAACAAAATCTTCAGATCCATCAAAACCTTCAGATACAACACTTACAGAACATTATCCACAAAAGTAGCTTTTGAGCACCAAGTTATAGATTTGTTAATTAATTCAACAGCAAAAGTAATCACTTATAACAGTGCATGCTGTAGTAATAATGAGGAATATTTAATAACAACTAAGTTTTATTGCCGCTCATGCATCCTTGAACACTTTGGAAGACCAAAATGTGTAAGAAAATGGAACAACCAACCATGCTTAGCTTGTGGGGAGACCCTTCTTGATAAAAAAATGTGGAACGACATTCCTGGACATAGAAAAACGTGCGATGTATCGTGTTAATACACAATCCTTATCAGTGACTGGGTATGAAAAGGAACACTGATAGCAGCCGCTTGGAAAAGAGCTGTACAGAGATTAGACAGTTATCCACACAATGACGATGAATTATGGTGGATGGCAAGTGCCAAAATTGAAGGCGCATCGCCAGAAGAAATCAGAGTAATTAAAAACAACCCACCAGAACCCATCGAGCTTGACTGGGATGCAGAGCCAGTCATAAATTTCCTAGAACCAGAAGAGTTCTATGAACACTATTAAAACTTGGCACCCACTAGAGAAAAGCAAAAACAATGGCTAGCACAGTTGAATACAAGACTGTGTCGCTATTGTTTAATTCCCAGTGACTTTGACTATTGTGACGATTGTGATCTCATTTACAATCCACTACCATGTATGATCTACACGATCCCCGAAGAAGAAGAGCCAATCAGCAGCTGCACATCAGAATTGGAATCGATTTTCAATCCTAATTCAAACTCCGACAATGACAACAATGAAAACAATGGTTCTAGCTCCGTTTAATATGACAACAACAACGATACTAATTCCAACTCAGATTCAAACTCCGATACAAAATATGAACAATATATCGCAATCCCTGATCTTACCAGAGAATTGAAACTAAAATGGTTCAGTGATAATGATGAGGGTATCAGGCCTGAATGTGCACATGATACTGATGCTGGGTTTAATCTGAGATATCCAGGAAAAGAGGCCATCAAATTGGAATCACATTCATACACCTGCATTGATCTGAAAGTAGCACTAGAAATTCCAGCAACAACTATGGTTCAATTAGCATTTAGGAGTAGTTTAGCAAAAAGAGAGATTAATATAAGAGGAGGAATAATTAATGCAGAATATGTAGGAAATATCATTGCTATGCTACAAAATGACTCAGAAAAGGCCTATATAATGGAGCCCAATGAAAAGATAGCACAAGCAATATTCCTGTCTCTGGTTAGAATAGCTCAGTTAGTATAGGTGGGAAAGAGGAAAGAGTTAGGAATAACAGCAAGAGGGATACAAGGATTTGGGTCAATGGGTAGAATAGATCTACCAGTTAATATGGCAGAAAAAAAAATTGTTAACCAAAGAGAAATTATCTCAATCAGTCAAGCTATTTCCATTCTACCATATAACCAATATATGCTAGCAATAGAAAAGAAGAAAAAAGAACAGCATCAGATTTTTGAAACAGAACCAACCCTTTACAAATCAGGAGAGATTGGATTTATCAATCTCCATATACCAGCCAAAGATTACAGTCACATCAAAATCCTCATCTACAACAACACAGGAAATGTCATAGTAATACCAGCTAGAATCATTATTGGATACTTAAATACTGAAATAGAGGATCAACTACCAAACCCCATTCCAGATTTTTCACAACTTTGTGGATATGTCGACATCACATCACAAACAATCTATGGATGAGATGAATGTTATTTGCTCCAATCAAAACAATTAGAACAAATAAACATGGGAAATCTAGACCCACTACAACATATGTAGCTCAAGATGTTACTCAACAATTTCAATGATATCTTTGCCAGCAAAAATGAATTTGGCAGAACTGACATCATCCAACATCAAATCAAAACTGGAGATGCAATGCTAATCAAACAGTGAGCATATAGAGTGCCACTAGCCAGCAATGAAATCATCTGTCAAGAGATCAACCAAATGTTGAACAATGGGTTAATTCAGCCATTAATGAGCCCATGGTCATCATCAGTAGTACTTGTCCATAAGAAGAATGGAAAGATCCAATTTTGTGTAGACTACAGGAAACTAAATGGTGTAACTCATGGAGACAGCTACCCAACTCTACAGATACAAAAATTATTTGATGCTTTCAGTAGAAACAAATGGTTCTCAACATTAGACTTGGATAGTGGTTATTGGCAAGTAGCCATGAATTCAGCTGACAAAGAGAAGACAGCATTCACCACTAGAGAAAAAAATTTCGAATTTGAAGTAATGCTATTTGGCTTAACCAATGCTCCAGCCACTTTCCAACAACTAATGGAAATTGTTTATACTGGCTTATTGTGGAAATCAGTAGTTGTCTACTTGGACAATACCAACATATTTTCAAAAACGTTTAATGATCATCTTCATCATTTTCAATAAATGTTCGAAAGACTAAGAAAAGCTGGACTAAAGTTGAATGCAACAAAGTGCTTCTTCGGCAAGATAGAATTAAAATTCTTGAGACACATAGTCAGCAAAAACAGCATCAAAACAGATCCAGAGAAAATAAAGATAGTAAAGAACTTTCTAGTACCAACCAATATGACAGAACTGAAATCATTCTTGGGATTTGCCAGCTACTATCAACATTTTATCAAGAACTTTTCCAAGATAGCACAGCCACTCAACCAACTGCAAACCAAGAATACAAAATATGAATAAATGGAAAGTCAACAAGAAGCTTTTGATATTCTGAGAAGAAAGCTCATTCAAGCTCCAGTACTGATCTATCCAGATCACAGCAAACCATTCATCATCACCACCGATGCATCTGGCCAAGCATTGGGAGCAGTACTATCTCAGAGAGAACCAGATGGCAGAGAACATCCAATAGCATATGCCAGCAGAGGTTTAACACCAGCCGAAAAGAACTATGGAACACCAAAACAAGAACACTTAGCAATATACTGGGCAGTTATGAAATAGAAAAAATACTTGAGCCAGAAGTTTAAAGTATACACAAATCACAAAGAATTAACATCACTTCAAAAACAAGAATTTGAAGATGGAAGACAGTCAAGATGGAAAATGGCACTCACACCATATAATTATATGATACATTATAAAAAGGGAAAAGACAACAGAAATGCTGACAGTTTGTTATGAATAAGACAAATCTAAGAACATTTCAACCCAAAAATATAACAAAAAATGAACATACAAAAATATCAACAACTGCTACAATATATAAACACTTAATAGTTTAAGGAGAATTTATCTCAAATGGAACAAAAGAGTATCAAACAACAATCAAAATATTTTTTCACTCACCAAAATATACTTTATCGGAAAAATAGAAGAGATCTAAAGCAACCAACCAGAGTAATTACAGAGCCAAAAAAAGAGACCATATTATTCAACATACACTCAAATCCAACAGCAGGATATTTTCACAAAGAAGCAACCATGAAAAGAACCAAAAAGAGATACTATTGGCCATCAATGTATCCAGACATCATCCAATATGTTCAAAATTGTGATGCTTGTCAGTGAAGAGGAGAAACAAAACCCAGTAAACCATTAAGACCAATCAAAGTGGAACAGTCATTTGACTGTATTGGAATTGATTTAGTCAGACCATTAACAATCACCAGCAGAGGAAACAGATATATAGCAGTAGCCATGGACTATCTCACTAAATGACCACAGGCAAAAGCAATTCAAAGAGCGGATGCAGAATCCGTTGCCGAATTCATTCATCAAAATCTGATTTGTCGACATGGATGTCCAAAAGAACTATTATCAGACCAAAGAACCTATTTTGTGAATAGAACATTAGCAGAACTAAGCCAAAGATTCGGAATTAAGAGACCACTATCATCACCATATTATCCACAAACCAATGGATTAGTTGAAAGATTTAATAGAACATTGTGTGAAGCAATAGCAAAACTCAGCCAAAAAAACCAAGACAAATGGGATTTGTTAATACCATCAATACTATTTGCTTATCAGACAATAAAGCAAGACACTACACAAACAACATCATTTGAATTAGTATATGGTAGAACAGCAACACTACCAGTCGAGATAGAAGTCAACACTTATCCAACAGAACCAATAACTGTAGACAATTTTCAGGAAACGTTACTAAGAAGAACATATAATTTGATGAAAACTCTAGAAAACAAGCAACGAAGAACAGCTGATAACATTAAAAAGGCACAAGAGAAACAAAAAGAAAGGTATGATAACCAACTATCAGACAAACCAGTTGAATTCAAGATTGGAGACAAAGTACTTTTACATTGTACTAAAGCGGAAAAACAATGGAGTAGAAAATTTGACCCCAAATGGAATGAACTATTTTACATAGAAGAAATTCTAGGGAATGGAACTTACAAATTAAGATTGAACAACAAAATCTTAACCAAAGCAGCACATGGAGATCAACTAAAACCATATCACAACACTATACCACCATCTACCAGTAATATTCCACAATTAGGAGTACAGAGAATACTAGTCCAACCAGATCAGATTCCACGAGATCTGAAACCAATTATTATTATTGACAATAACATGTCAAATTAAGCCATCAAAAGAATATATAAAGACATGATAGATGTGACAGGAAATATCAGAAAAATGGAAATTACAGACAACATTTACTCACTAGTACAACAACTCTTTCAATTGATCCAACACCAGGAAATGGAGATTATAATCAATCAACAAACCATTTGATATCAAAATACTAGAAAGACATTACAACTCAGAACACAGAAGAAAACTAAAACTACTATGGACAAAATTATTGTGAAAGTAAAATTAGCAATAAGAGAGTTGACAAAAGAGTCACTATATCAAGAGTTGACTAAAAAAACTTGGAATTGGTGGATATAACAATTTCCATGAAACTATTGTTATTTTTACTTGGGACAACACGTAAATATCCAGAATCTATATACGAATAAAACAAAGCGATTATTTGACAAAAGAATACTACAACAATTAGAACATTTTGTGAGAAAGAACAACTTGTCCACACAGGCCTGAGCTATATACTGAATACAAACAGCATTTTAAGATAGACCAGAAATATTAATCAACAAAACAATAGATATGATTACCAGTAATCAATTGAGAAAGATCACCAATGCTCAATTTGAAGAATTACAGACCCAAATAACACAAGTAATCCTCAAAAACAAAATTCAGGAAATACTTCAAGAGGGGGAATTAAATGAGTTGGATTTTGACAGAGCTCAATATTAAAAGGAGGGAATAATGTTACTCATAGAAATATAGGAAATATATTAGCATGATTATTAGCTAATCAGAAGTAGGCATAGTAAATGTGGAATTCCAGGATTCCTCTTAAGAATTGCAGGATTCCAAGAATTTCAGAATTCCCCAACAAGGAATTGTAGGATTCCAGAATTTCAGGATTCCTCTCAAAAAAATTGCAGAATTCCAGGAATTCCAGGATTCCTGTCATAAAAAATCAAGGAATTGAGAAATCTCAATTATGTATATATAGCAGCAGGATTAGAAGCTGAAAAGACAAACCTCTCAGTTTAGATTTAATTTAAGCCACTCTCCAAATCACAATTATCAAATAAATAATTATTTCATATCTCAATCTACTCTTTATTATTAACACTTTATGTTAATAGTAATTGATACTTAACCACACTGGAACAATAGCTCTTGATCATGGCTATTGACAGGATACTAACTTGCAAATTGCCTTGGCTTATTTCTTTTTTTTCTTTATTTTCTTTCTTTCTTTATTTTCTTGCTTTAATTTTGTTGTTGTTTACTAATTCTATTGAGGATTAACATGCGGGACACTGACATTGTTATGGGTAAACTTGGTGGGTATGGGAAATAGTAACGTTTGGTGCTCTTAATTATTAATGAGGCATTTTCCGTATAATTCTGTTGGCTTAGTCTTGATTATCAGTCTCTGAAGGTCTATTCCTGGATGTGAATTTTACCCGTTAAGTTCTTTGGTTATAAGGCACAGAGTTTGTCTTTCATCAATTGCAATGTTTTTCATAAATGTGAGCTTTCTTCTTCAAGCTAACGAGCACAGTCATTAGGATCTGGTGTTGTCTTTTTGCCCTTTTGGTAAGCTAACAAGATAATGTTAATATCCAAAATTTAGGGGAAGCTTCTCTCTTTTACCAGGCTATCACAAAGTCTATTTTCAGACAGTTGATTTTACTATGTTGCCACTTCACAAAAATAAGACAGAAAAAAAAAATAAAATAAAAAGAAAAAAAAGAAAAGAGAAAAAAGATAAATTAGTATCGTCAATTGCCGTAATCAAGAGCGATTGGTCCAAATCGTTAATAGGTTCGAGACAGTTATGCTAAGAGCATCTGTTCTAGAATAGAGGTACGAGACAAAGGTTAATTCATGTAAATTCTACAAAGTTCGAGAACATAAATTCATGATTCTGATTTCTTTTAATAATTGGTTTATTTCAGGAGATAAAATAGAGAAGATAATAAAGGATGAAGGAGTATGGATATTTTTAATTCTGGTCTAGAGGTTCGTATCTGTCTGTCTGTCTGTTTTTTCTCACTTTTACAACTACTTGCTTTTATACATTCTTTTGGTTTTACAGGATTGCTTTCAATTGTCTTGCTATTGCTAGCTATTGCTTTGTTGTTTCTGTTATTGCTTTGTTTTTCTATATTATCACTAGTTATCCTATATTATAACACATTATCTGACATTATTACATATTATTCTGTGTTATCCTGCATTATAATATGTTATCCTATGTTATTGCACACTATTCTGTATTATCCTGCTTTATAACACGTTATCCTACGTTATAACGCATTATCCAATGTTATTGTGTGTTATTCTATGTAATGTCACATTTTGGTCACATCTCTTTATAACTTTGGATCAGTTTTTCTACTTGGATAACATTATCTCTCTCTTTTTAAAATTGAGCTCTTATGAAACTGTATGTATCTGTTATCATGGCTTTGTTTGTGTAATGTTCGATTGTTGCCTCAAGTATTGTCTCTTGTAGGTCTTTGAACTGTTAATTGGTTATTTGTCCTATGTTGTTAACTGTTATGGTTTTCATAGATCCATTCAATAGTATGTTTGGGCAATGTTGGAAGGCAGCATATAGTCAGTATGCTGCTTTGTAATGTAGAATTAGGTTGTTTTTTCCTATGAATTTTTCTACTTGTTGTATTGTTTCTTTGTTGAACGTTTTCTGGCTGAGGTCTTCGTATGGTGTTTTCAAGTCAAGCTGTTCTCCAATTTCGTAGAACCAATAAGCTGGAGGAAGTCTTTTTTTCTATTTCTGGGCGTTGTCAGGTGTCCACTCCCCTGTTTCGGGAGTTCGGTTCCATGAGCTAAAGCTTCTTTTATTTCTTCGAGCTCGGGGATCAAGTATCTTCTTTTGTAATCTTTTTTTTGTTCTTTGCCTCTTTCTTTTCCATTCCTCACCCAAAGGCAATTTTTCCTCCAACATTGCCTTTTGGGTGGTGGGTAGAAAAGAGAACATTTAGTTCTAATTGAACTTTCATCCTCCTCTCTCCTGCTCTTATCTTTGTACTGTATCTCTTTTTTATTAATTGTTATTTCTATTTGAGATGTCAATTTTTGAATTGTTTCAAATAATTGTTTAGATAATTTTAAAATTTGATCTGAAAGGTCCATGTTGAAATTTCTATCGTTTCTTGCTGCTTTTTGAATGCTATATATATTTGAATTCCCCAATTTAATTTGCTGTCCGTTGTCTATGTTTCGATGACGATGATTGGTTTCAGATCTTGTGGTATATCTTCTGGTCTGATTAATGAAATTTGTGTTCCTAGTTAAGGTACTGATGACAATGATTCCTGTTTTACATGATAAATTTTTAACCAATTTCCATGTACTACTTTCTTTAAAATCCTGTCTTCCAATTATAATTTGTAAGCTCCATTTCCTAATGCTTCGTGTATATAGAATGGATTGTCTCACTTTGGATCGAACTTTCCACTCCACTGTTTCTCAGCTTTTGTACGATGTAATAGTACTTGGTCTCCAATCTTGAATTCCATTGGATGTTCTAATAGGTGTTTATCATGTCTTTCTTTTTGTTATTCTTGAGTGTGACTAATATTGTCAGCTGCTGTTCTTCGATTGTTTTCCAACATTTCCATTAGCTGGTATGTTCTTTGGTGTAAGGTAGCCTCAAAATTCTCTTCATTGATTGTTTCGGTTGGATATAACAGTATCACTCGTTCAATCGGTAATGTAGCTTTTCTTCCATAGACTAGTTCGAACGGTGTGAACTGAGTCATATTTTGTTTCAATGTTCGGTATGCAAAGAGTACAGAAGGTATGAATAAGTCCCATTTTTGTCTGTTTTTATGACTTATTTTTGCTAGTGCTTCACACAGTGTTCTGTTAAATTGTTCTACCAATCCATTTGTTTATAAGTGGTATGATAACGATAAGGATCTCTTTATTCCAAACTGTTGGCTTAGTTCAGTCAACGTATTATTAATGAAGTGTGTTTTCTGATCAGATAATAATTTTTTTGGACATTCATGTTGGCAAATTAGGTCTTGATGCACAAATTTGGCAACTGTTTTGGCATTGGCCACTTGGATTGCTTTGGCTTCTGGCCATTTTGTAAGATAGTCTACGGCTACAGCAATATAGTGATTTCCTTGGGATGTAATTGAAAGAAATCCAACCAAATTAATTTCAATTCTATCAAATAGATTTTCAACTGGAATGGGTCGAAGTGGTTCTGTTGATCTTGCTCCTCTTCTTTGTTGGCATGCGTCACAATTGAGCATGTATTTGAAAATGTCTTTGTATATTGTTGGCCAATAGTATAAGTTTAGTGTTCTTTCAAGGGTAGTGTCTTTATTAAAGTGTCCTGCAGTTGGATCTGAGTGCATGCTATATAGTATAGTTTTTCTTTCACTGTCCTTAATTAGTTGTTGTGGGTTGGAGTGGTTTCAGCATTCTCGTCGATATAGTTGGTTGTCTTAAATAAAATAATTTTGGGCTTGTTTTCATATGGTACTCTGTTCCTGTTGAGATAATATTTCCTTGAAACATAGTGTCGATAGGTACTGATATAGTTGTTGATAAGTGAATGTGTCCATGAATCTGGGATTAGGTTTGTGGCATCCTCGACAAACTGTCGACATTGGTGTTCTTGGATCCTTCCTTGTAATGAACTTTGAGTGGGAATTGTTGCAGATAAGTACTTCATCTTGCATATTTTTCTTCTAGTTGTGGATTGTTGAGTAACCAAATAAGTTCTTTGTGGTTGGTATATAAGTTAAATGGTTAACTGAGGTAATGTTTCCAAGTCTGTACGGCCCAATAAATGGTGAGACATTTCAGATCTGTTGTGCTGTAATTCTTTTCTGCTGGGCTAGTGCTGCGACTAGCATAGACAACTAGGTGTTCTCTATTGTCCAGTCCTATCTGTAATAAGACTGCTTCTAGAGCATTTTTTGAAGTGTCCGTAGCAACAATGAACCGTTTAATGAAATCTGAGTAAATCAGGATTGGGGATGTGATCAATTGCTGCTTGAGATAGTCGAATACTTTCTGTTGATCTTCCTTCTACAAGTACGGTATGTATTTGGACAACAATTGATGGAGTGGTTTTGTGATGTTCAAGAAACCTTTAACAAATCGATGATAATATCCTGCCAATTCTAGAAATCCTCGTAATTCTCTGAGGTTGATTGGGGCTGGAAAATCCTTGACTTTTTGTACTTTATCTGAATTGGGTTTAACTCCATCCTTGCCAATTACATGTCCTAGGAATTTTAACTCAGTTTTTCCAAAGAAGCACTTCTCAGGATTGAGTTTCAATCTGGCACTATGAAAGTGTTTGAAGACTTGTTGCAGATGGAGCAGATGGTCTTTGAATGTTTTGGAGAACACATTTGTGTTGTCTAGGTAGACTACTACTGATTTCCAAAGGATTTTTTTGTATACTACATCCATCAGGCATTGAAACATGGCAGGAGTATTACAAAGTCCAAAAGACATTACGTTAAACTCGAAGTTTCCGTCTCGAGTGGTAAATGCTGTTTTTCTTTTGTCTTTGGAGTCCATTTCAACTTGCCAGTAACCACTTGCTAAATCTAATAATGAAAACCATTTCTTTTTCCCTAGATTGTCCAGAATTTCCTGGATGAGGGGAGTGGAATAACTATCTCCTCACATGACACTATTTAGTTTTTGATAATCTACGCAGAATTGCACTTTTCCATTTTTCTTGGTAACCAAAACTACTGACAAGGACCAAGAGTTTAAAAATTCTTTGATTAGATCGTTATTAAGCATCCGTTGCACTTCTTGCTTAATTAGGTTATTGCCAGATGGGAGTACACGATAAGCTCATTGCTTAATTGGTTGAGCGTCTTCTGTATCAATCTGATGCTTCACAATGTCGGTGCATCCGAACTCATTTTTGCTAGCAAAGACATTGGCATACTGATTTAGAAAGACTTTGAGTTGCATTTGTTGTAGGATACTTAAATTTCCTAAATTCAATTTATTGATCTCTTCTGGTGTGAACAAGTAACTTTCTTTTGGCAAATTCTATACTTGTGAGGTAATATCACAGAATAAGAATAATTGTGCAAAATCTGGAATGAATTGGGGTTTTTCAGGATTCTGAATATCTGCAAATATAGAACCAATGAGGGTCCCTTCAGGGATTTCAATGACATCTTCTGTCGAGTTGTGGATGGAGATTTTGAAGTGTTTATGGGCTTTGGCCGGTAGGTATAGATTAGCAACATTGGCTAGAGAACAGATTTCGAGACTGGCTTTAAATAATAGGGCTTGATCTTGGATCTTTTAATTCACCTTGAGGATGTATTGTCAATATGGGGGAATGGAGATGACAGTGTTGGTGTTGATAAATTCTACCTGGTCACTGTCTTCCTCTGTGAAATTAATGGGTACGTTTTCTCTTCCACTTGATCTAAACCCATTGATTCTTTGGACAGTGAGGCCTAACTCTTCTTGGGTTGTTACTGGGGTTAATTGGGGTATTTTAACTAGGGATAGGAAGATAGCTTGGGCAATCTTTTCTTGTGATTCTATTTTGTAGAGTCTGTCCGAATTGTTCTGTAGCATTACGATGATGTTTCCTGTGTAACCGGCATTGATGATTCCTCTTTTTATGTCAATTCTTTTCTTGGCTAGACTAGATTGAGAGACAACTTGTATCATTGTACTAACAAGAATTTCTAATGCTATCTTAAGATCTATTTTTACGAAAGCATGTGGAGCTATAATAATGAGTGATTGTTCAGAGTATCGTAGGTCGAAACTGGCATTGGTTTCATGCACTCTTTCGGGGCAGATTTTTTCCTCGTTGTCACTGTACTATTTTAGCTCTAGTTCTTTAGATAGGTCGGGATACGTGAGATACTGTTCTGTTTTGGTATTCTCAGTTGGATCTTGGAATGACATGTCCTCAGTGATCAATATCTCTTCTTCGGGCTCAGGTAGTTTGGTGATTGGAAACAGTATTCTTGGAGACAAATTGAACATGAGATCACATTCATTGCAGTACTGGAAGTGACAGGGGATCAAATAGTGATTGCACAGTTTGGTATTCAAATTGGCCAACCTTTACTCCTGTTTTTTACAAGTTGGGGCCAATTCTTGATATTGGTTCTGAAATGCGTCTGGGTCATCTGTGAAGAAATCATCTTCGGGGTAGTTGGGTCCAGTATATTCGGGCGTCCAAGAGTTGTCCTTGATTTCTCGTATTTCTTCGGGTGTGGTGCCTTCAGCCTTGGTGCTTGCCATTCTCCAGATTTCATGGTCATTGTGTGGATAACTATCCAGTCTGTTGAGTGCTCATTTCCAAGCATCCTCGATAGGAGTTCTCTTTTGTATCCAATCATTGATTAATATGGTGTATTGACAAGCCTCATCACATGTTCTTTCTCTGCCAGGCACATCATTTCAAAGTCTTTTATCTGGCAGAATTTTGCCACATGCGAGGCATGGCATGTGGTCTCACTTGCCTTGTCATTTTGGTCATCCAAATCTTTTCAGTAAACAAGGCCTGCAATAGTATTTGGTGGTGGTGGGTCATTCTTTGTTGTCCTCAATACATGCACCCATAGTGGATAGTTTTTTTCCACAATCAACACATATTAGTTTTGGAGGTTGGTAAAATAAGTTTCTTTGGTCTGAGGTTACGTATCCTAGTGATGACAATTGGGGTTCTTTTTTGGCTCTGCCTTTTCTTTTTTCTTTCCAGGTTGGTGGTGAGAGTAGTTCAGTTTGATAATCATCCACCCATGAAACCTGATAGGTCTCGATGGTTGGTGACATTGATGTGTCTTCGAATTCAATAAGGGGTTCCTTGGTACATTGGGTTTTAAAGTGTCCACACATAGCTGGGACTCAGGTATGCTGTCCATTGAACATGAGTTGAAGTTCTTGGGTGTTCCAGTCGAGAGTAGCATTGGCTTTTGACAACCAGTTGTTTTCTACTAGAGCTTGATATTGAGTAGTTTCCATGACGAGTACTTTGGTAGGGATTTAGATTCCATTAATCTCGAAGAGGAAGTTGTCAATTTCTCCTATTGGGGTTTTTGTGTTCCCATCCGCTGTAATGATCCGGGTGGTAGCAGCATGGTCTACTCGGTGACCTAGTTGGTCCATGAACTGCTTCGTGATTATGCTATCAGCTGATCTACTATTCAGGATTAATTTAATGTCTATTCCTCCGACTCTGACATCAGTGTATAGGACCATTATTGGTTTATCCTGATTGATGGCTGTTCCACTAAAAAGGCTATGGGTGTTTAAATTATCAATGTTAAAAGGAAATATGGCGGCTAGAGTAGTGTCTTTGGTAATAGTGGCTGGTGAGATATTGCTTTTTGTTTGCTTAGAAGGTTGGGAGATTCATTCTATATTCTTCCCTTCCACAGATGTAGATTTATCAAAATCCTGGTCTTCCATAAGACCGAGATAGGAAGCTTGATTTGGGTATTCAGTTGGTGTTGGTCGAGATTGGACAGGACCACGAGGGATTGGTCGAGACAGTTCACTGTTGGTTTGCACCTGATTGTTGTTGGGATTCCTCCATCTCTGATTATAGTCTATAGCCCGAAGTCTGGATGGGCTGTAAGGGGAAGTTTGATAGTAAGGGATTGCTTGTGTCATTGGTGGTAGTTGATAATAATTCTGGGGTGGTGGTTGAGTGTACAGAACTTGTTGTGCATATAAGGGCGGTTGATTCTGAGGTATGGAATATTGGGATACCATGTTTTGCTGATATGAGTTTCCTTGATTTTGGTTTATGATTTTTCTTTTGCAGTTACAGGCGATATGTCCAGGTTTCTGACAGTAGTAACAGTTGTGGAGATCAGATCTCCAAGATTGTTGCTATTGCTGACAGTTCTGTTGCTGTGAGTATCTGCTGTTGTTGTTATTTTCTCTCCGTTGGGGTGGTTGGTAAGTTCCTGTAGTTTCGGCTAAGAATCCCTCAATTTTCTGAGTTAGTTTCTCACTCAATTGGGTTATTTTTGCATTGATGTTAGAGGTTCCATTAATGGCTAAATTAATGACTTGGGTATGGTTCACTTCTTGTTCTGCAGACTCAAAATCACGAGCAAGAATAATGGCGTCTTGTAAACTGGTCAAATAGCGGGGTCTTATGGATCTTAGAATACTACTCCACAGTCTTTTAATGAATTGATTAAGAACTTGCGCTGTGGTGTAGTAGTTCCTTTCAATAGCTAATATTTAATGCAGAATTTGATTGAATTGTCTAAGATAAGTAGTTACTGATTCATGATCTTTTTGTTTAATTATGCTGAATTGATTCTGCAATCGGATTAACGTATTGGGGTCACAGAAGTATTGCAGAAATGCGAGTTTAAATTCAGTAAAGGAGGTAGACTTCTCTGTCAGGCTCTGGTACCACGAATTGACAGTTCTGGTCAGAAAAAACAGCAGTGCCTGAATTGTGTGGTCATTGTTCTAACTGTTAGTGGTAATTGCTTTCTCAGCATCCATGATCCAAAAATATGCATTATCTTCTTCACTAGAGAATTTTTCCAATTTAGCAATATCCCAATAAGCCATGATCTGATTAATGGGTAGGGTGTTACTGGTTATGTTTAAAGGGATTGGTATCTGTGTATTCGAGTATTTTCTGGGTGCTAATGCTGGTTGCTTTCCTTTGTTGCTTTAACCAATAGGTTGTAAGATAGCTGTTTCTTTCATCAGGGGAGATGCTGATTCTGCTAGGTTTTGTGCTGGTGGCTGTTCCCAAGTTGATGGGTTTCTTTCTGTTTGACCGGCTGCTGAAGTAAGATTTCCAAACAACAATCCGTATTCTCCTAGTGATTTGGTTCAACTGTGTTGATTCTAAGAGTGTGGATTTTCAGGAGTTTGTGGTGTTTCTGACTGGGTTTCTGGGGGTGGGTTGAATACAATTCTACTTTGGGGTGTCTGATGATATGATGGAGTTGTTGGAGAGAGAACCCTTGGTTTCTTGTTGACCATGGACTTGGCTTGAGCAGTTATGGGGTTGTTGGATTTGTTTTTGTATTCCTCAGGATCAGATTTCACTGGTTGTTGTACTTGAGAGAATTGTTGTGCCACGTAATATTTAATGTCTATATTGATTATGCACAGAATTTCAGTGATTGCTCGGGTAGTTGTGGCTGTTGAGTACCCTAGTAAGCTTTGATGGATTTGTTCTCCAAGTCTTCCTGTATCAGTTGTATGGCCTAACAAGCAGTCAATTTTTGTGTTGATATAGTTACAAAAATCACTTTCTGCATAAGCAGTTCCTGCTGGTATTCTTAAGTCTTTTTGAAAGTATTGAAATAGTGCTTTTCTGTATGAGAAGTGGTCCTTTTTTATTGTTCCAATAGTCGCCACTTTTATGTATTTTTGGGGGTGCTCTGTCTCTGTGGATTTATTATCTCACAGAGAGCACCAAATGTTATGGGTAAACTTGGTGGGTATGGGAAATGGTAATGTTTGGTGCTCTTAATTATTGATGAGGCGTCTTCCATGTAATTTTGTTGGCTTAGTCTTGATTATCAGTCTTTGAAGGTCTATTCCTGGATGTAAATTTTACCCGTTGAGTTCTTTAGTTATAAGGCACAGAGTTTGTTTTTTGTCAATTGCAACATTTTTCATAAATGTGAGCTTTCTTCTCCGAGCTAACAAGCACAGTCGTTAGGGTCTGGCATTGTCTTTTCACTCTTCTAATAAGCTAACAAGATAATGTTAATATCCAAAATTTAAGGGGAGCTTCCCTCTTTTACCAGGCTATCACAAAGTCTATTCCCAGACAGTCAATTTTACTATGTTGCCACTCCACAAAAATAAGACAGAAAAAGAAAAAAAAATAAAAAGAAAAAAAAGAAAAGAGAGAAAAAATAAATTAGTATCATCAATTGCCGTGATCAAGAGCGATTGGTCCAAATCATTAATAGGTTCGAAGCAGTTATGCTAAAAGCATCTGTTCTAGAACAGAGATACGAGACAAGAGTTAATTCATGTAAATTCTACAAAGTTCGAGAACATGAATTCATGATTCTGATTTCTTTTAATAATTGGTTTATTTCAGGAGATAAAATAGGGAAGATAATAAAGGATGAAAGAGTATGGATATTTTTAATTTTGGTCTAGAGGTTCGTATCTGTCTGTCTGTCTGTCTTTTCTCACTTCTATAACTACTTGCTTTTATACATTCTTTTGGTTTTACAGGATTGCTTTCAATTGTCTCACTATCGCTAGCTATTGCTTTGTTGTTTCTGTTATTGCTTTGTTTTTCTATGTTATCACTAGTTATCCTATATTATAACACGTTATCTGACATTATTACATGTTATTCTGTGTTATTCTGCATTATAACACGTTATCCTACATTATTGCACACTATTCTGTGTTATCCTGCATTATAACACATTATTCTACGTTATAATGCATTATCCAATGTTATTGCACATTATTCTGTGTTATGTCACGTTTTGGTCATGTCTCTTCATAACTTTGGATTGGTTTTTTTACTCGGGTAATAACGTTAAGATAAACGTGACTGGTAAAAGACCCAGAAATAAGGGTAAAATACTCGATTAAAGATAGCTTACCAGGAAGAATACCAGCCATTAAGCTGAGAAAGAAATTGATGAAACTGTGGTTTCGGGGAGCTACGGAGGAAACTATTACCATTGAATCTCTGTCCATTATACAAAGAACTCAACCAAACCCTTCAGATACAAAACCTTCAGATCATTGACAATGAGAATAGCTTTGAGCACCAAATTATGGGTTTATGTTTAATTCAACACCAGAAATTGTTACCTGTAACAACGCTGAGAGAAGAATTGACAGAATTGCAATTCTGAGAAGCTACAGATAAAACAACTATTGAATTTCTGTCCATTACACAAAGAACTCAAACCGAAACCTTCAGATACAAAATCTTCAGATTAATAACATCAACACAAATAACTTTTAGCATCAAGTTACAGGTTTGTTATTTGATTCAACACCCCAAATAATCACTTGTAACATCAACATGGATGTCCAAAAGAATTATTATCAGACCAGAAAACTCACTTTGTGAACAGAACACTAGCAGAATTGAGCCAAAGATTCGGAATTAAAAGACCATTATTATTACTATATCATCCACAAATAAACAGTTTAGTTGAAAGATTTAATAGAAAATTGTGTGAAGCAATCACCAAACTTAGCCAAAAAAACAAAGATGAATGAGATTTGTTTATACCATCAGTATTATTTGCTTATTGGACAATGAAACAAGACACCACACAAGCAACACTATTTAAATTGATATACGGTAAAACAGCAACATTACCAGTTGAGATAGAGGTTAACACATATTCAACTGAATCAATAACAGAAGAGAATTTTCAAAAGACATTGTTAAGAAAAACATATGATTTAATAGAAACATTGGAAAACAAATGAAAAAGAGCAGCTGATAACATACAAAAGTTACAAGAAAAACAGAAAAAAAGACATAATAATCAACTACCAAACAAACCAGTTGAATTTAAGATTGGAGACAAAGT
Organism: Geosiphon pyriformis; assembly: GCA_016748015.1. NCBI lineage: Eukaryota > Fungi > Glomeromycota > Glomeromycetes > Archaeosporales > Geosiphonaceae > Geosiphon > Geosiphon pyriformis. The sequence goes on along the minus strand of JAAOMT010000659.1, from coordinate 847,800 downwards.
ACTCTTACATCATACCAAAGCGGAAAAACAATAGAGTGGAAAATTCGACTCCAAATGGGATAAACCATTTCACATAGAAAAAATTCTAGGGAATAGAGCTTACAAATTAAGACTAGATAACAAAATTTTAACCAAAACAGCACATGGAGATTGACTGAAACCATACTACAACATCACACCACTATCCACCAGTAATATTCCACAATTAGGAGTACAGAAGATGCTAGTCCAACCAGAAGAAATTTCACAAGATCTGGAACCAATCATTATCATCAACAACAACACATAAATTAATCAACAAAAAAGTATATAAAGACATGGCTAACGTGACAAGAAATATCAGAAAAATGGAAATTACAGACAACATCTACTCACTAGCACAACAACTCTTTCAATTGATTCAACACCAAAAGATAGAAATTACAATTAATTAACAAACCATCCAATATCAAGACACTAGAAAGACATTACCACATAGAACACAGAAAATACCATTGACAAAATCATGGCGAAAGTAAAATTAGCAATAAAAGAGTCAACAAAAGAGTCACTATACCAAGAGTTGACTAAAAAAACTTGGAATTGGTGAATACAACAATTTCCAAGAAACTATTGTTATTTTTACTTGGAACAACACGTGAATATCCAGAATCTATATATAAATAAAACAAAGCGATTATTTGACACAAGAATACTACAACAATTAGAACATTTTGTGAGAAAGAACAACTTATCCACACAGACCCAAGCCATATACCAAATACACACAGCATTTCAAGATTGACCAGAAATCCTACTGGACAAAGCAATGGATACAGTTACCAGCAATCAATTGGGAAAAATCACCAATGCCCAATTCAAAGAATTACAGATACAAATAACACAAATAATTCTGGAAAAAGAAGTCCAAGAAATAATTCAAAAAGGAGAATTAAAAGAGCTAGATTTTGACGGAGCTCAATATTAAAAGGAGAGAATAATGTTACTCATAGAAATATAGAAAATATATTAGCATAGTTATTAGCCAATCAGAAGTAGACATAGTAAATGTGGAATTCCAGGATTTTTCTCACAGGAATTGCAGGATTCCAGAAATTGTAGGATTCTCACATGAGGAATTGCAGGATTCCAGAATTCCAGGATTTTTCTTAACAGAATTGCAGGATTCCAGGAATTCCAAAATTTCTGTTGTGAAAAATTGAGGAATTGAGGAATCTCAATTATGTATATATAGCAGTAGTAGTAGAAGCTAAAAAGACAGACCTCTCAGTTTAGATTTCATCTAAACAACCTTCCAAACACAATATAACTATTTGGTATCTTAAACCTAATTCCATTATTAACACTCCATGTTGATAGTAATCAATACTTAAAACACACTAGAACAATAACTCTTGATCATGGCTATTGACGGGATACTAACTTGCAAAACCACTTTGGTTTATTCATTATTTTCTTTTATTTCTTTTCTTTATTTTTTATTTTTTTATTTTATTGTTGTGCATTAATTGGTGGAACAAAGTGTTAGATTACTGACGTCAAAGATTGCCTAGTAAAAGACTCCTGCAAAAGGGTAGAACATGTACAGAAAATATGAAATACTTACCAAAAAATTGCCAGTCATCACGCTGAGAGAAAAATTGACAGAATTGTGATTCTGGAAAGCTATGAATAAAACAACTATTGAATCTCTGTCTATTATACAAAGAACTCAAACTGAAACCTTTAGATACAAAACCTTCAGATTAATAACATCAACATAAATAACTTTTAGCACCAAGTTACAGATTTGTTATTTGATTTGAGACCCCAAATAATCACTCATAACACCAGCAATAAACTTAACAAAACAATCAGACCTACTTTCATCTATATTTTTTTTGTCAACAATTAAACCAATTCTTATTGCTCAAATTATGGCTTATAAAAATATTACTGAACTGAAAAAATTCTTCAGTAAAGAACAAAACACATATATCTGGATTGTAAAAGCTAAAAAAGCAATTAAAATCATTAATTAAAACAAGACCAGAATAATTCAAGTTCTATTATTCTTCTTAACAGAAACTACAGACTCATAATACCAAAGTCTTAAGAAGAAACCAGCTGACTTTGTTGCTTTCAAATTCATTTTTTTACAATATTTTTGTGACCTCAATATGCTTATTAGACTACAAAATTAGTTCAGTATAATAAAACAGAAAGATCATAAAACAGTAATTACTTATCTTTGACAATTTAATCAAATTTTTTACCAAATTCAGATCATTAAAAAAAATTATTATATATTAGAACAAACTCTAAACCAATTTATTAAAAAACTAAAAAGTAGTATCTTTCAATTTATTAGACTCTACCATTCTATTAGCTTATAAAAAACCATAATACTGGCTTATAACTTTAATTAATAAAGCAAGAAGCCAATTATATTCAAGCTGTTAACTTAGTCATAAATATAACATTAAATATTAATATTAAGCTTACTTAATTTATTAAGCTTAAATACATAATAAATTTTCTTAATTTTAGCTAATTTAAACTTAATAGTATTAAAATTGACACTTAATACCAAAAAAATTTGAACATAATATGTATGTAGTTTATTAAATAACAGCCAATAAACAATTAAGTTATTTAACTTCTAATTATAAAGTTTAACCAATTTTAGAAACCAGAATCTCTAATTTGTAAAAATAAAATAAAATCTTAATAAAAATACTATCAAAATTTTTGCTTTAAGACTTGAAAAAAACTTTATTAACCAATATTACAAGATGGTTTTTTTGGTATATTAAATGTTAATATTCTATTTTAATTGCAATTAATTTTTTGTGAATTCTTCAATTTTATTTGTGTAATAATGTTAATATTTATACTAAAAATTTTTTTTTGATGTTACAATATAAGTTATTTTTTAATTTTAATAGTTGTGTGTATTTATATACTCTTTTTTAGAGACTGAATTAAAATCTATTTGCTGTTTAAAATCTTTTTTAAGACTATTTTTGTAATTATTTAATGTGTTTTTCTAATTTAGAAATACAAAATATTAATAGTTTTTAATGTTTTTCTTAATTTTTACAATAAAGTTTTTATTAATTAATAATAATATAAATAATTTTAATCAAAGATTATTTTTCAAAAAATTTAGCTGATAAATAATAGTTTTATTTAATAAATAATACAAATAAGTTTTTTAATACTTTAAATTATAATAATTTAGTTTTTAATATTTTTAATATTTTTTTTAATTAAAAATTTTTTTAAATATTTATTTTAAAAGTAAAGACTAAAAAATAATTAAAATAGAAACTGTTTAATGAATTTGTTGGATAAATTGTTTTTATAACTTGTTATTTTTATTATTATTAAAGCTATTATTGTTATAGGTTTTTTTTTAGCAAAACATGTGTGTAAGGTCTTTGAAGTGTCTGGTCAGCTACTATACATCAGATTGCTTTTTAAAAATAAACTTTTTGTGTCTATTTTGGGTCTTTATGCTGGTGCTTCTTCGGCAGTTTGGTTTTCTCAAGCCAATGAAATCAACTTTCTCATTGCGAAGACTGTTAATGAGTCTTCTTTTATCATTCTCGGTGGTAACTTTAATGAAGATGGGTCTCATAAGTGTGCTAGTTTTAAAAAAAGCCTGGATCTGGGGCTGGTTAATTCTTTGGTTGGAAGCTTGGCTACTAAAATGCCCACTTGGATAAATTCTAAGAGTGTTGAGAAAACCATTGACTACGTGTTTATTTCTCCTAATCTAATCAATGCAGTTGTTTATTGTGGTATTTTTGATGTTAGTGAACACTTCGACACAGATTACCAGGCTGTCTCTGTGTCTTTGGAATTGGGTAGACTTTTGGATACTCATTTGATTTCTCTTCACAAACAAGCAAATAGAGATCATTGGAAGTTTGACATCAAAAATACCAATAAGACAAAATGGTTTGAGTTCAGAGATAATACAGCTGCTAATGCTGTTATGTTTTCAGATGCATTTGGTTCTGTTGTAAGATTCTCGGATCTGGATACTATGTGGGACATTATTCGCAAGATCATAGTTCTCTTGGCTAATAGTGCATTTAAAAAAAAATAGTTCAAGGGTTTTGATGGTGTTTTTACCAAGAAGTTTTTCAGGTTTCATAAGCTGGAATTGCTGGTTTCTAAGCTGGTCAAGGCCTTGCGTTTATTTTTTTGTTGTGATTTTGTTGCATTGCTGAACACGTGGGACAAGCTTGATTCTTCTGGTGCATTAACAGTGAAGTCTCTTTTTCTTTTGAATTCTAATTTTGATCTTATTTGTTTTGTGTTTGCCAAGATGAGAAAATTATACTGTGCTGCCAAGTTGTTGGAATCCAAGTGTGCTGAGGAGTCTCATATTAAGCAGGCTATAGCTAAAAAAATGGAGAGTTTTGAGTTAGACAAAGGTCATATCATCAGAAATGTGTTGGAGCATCCTTTTCATAAGGTGGTTTTGAATCATCTGGTTATAAGAGATGAGTTGATTTTGGAGCCTAATTTGGTCAAATCTAAGGTGGATGATATTATGGAGGGATGGACCAGGAGATGTAGAGTGGTGTCTAATCTTTTTGCTGATTGAGTTCACCAATTTCAGCCTCTGGAGTATGTATTTAATAGTGCTTTCTCTGGTGTTATGTGTTTGATTAGTTTTGATAAAATGTCTGCTATTGTCAAGAATCTTCCTGATGGGAAGGCTGCTGGTCTTTTTGGTATTTCTAATGAATTGTGGAAACATTGTAACAAGTCAGTTTTAAATATGTTTCTGGTGTTTTTGAACTCTTGCTTAGTTAGTGAGTTGAATTGTAGAGAGAAGCTTGGGTTTCAATAAAACCTAAACTGTATGAATAGGAGGGTGTTTTCACAAATACCCATCCAATTGCTCTGATTAAAACAGCCCACAAGATCTTCTCTAAGGTTTTTTCAAACAAGATTTTTTCAGCTTATAGCACTTTTAATGTTTTCCATGGGGACAACTTCTCGGTTTTGAAAGGCACAATGACACAATTTCCTATTTTTGCTATTGGTTTTGTTGTTGAAGATGCCTTGGAAAAAAGCAGGAAACTTTGGCTGGTTTTACAAAACATGCATAAAGCTTATAACTCAGTTGGTTGAGAACATCTTAGAAAGAGTCTGGTCAGAATCAAGATATGTAACAAGTTTATAAAATTCTTTGGTAGCATTCACAATAATTGCGTCAATAGGGTGATGACAGACTTTAGATTGACTGATGGATATTATGTTCATGATGGGTTGGACCAAGAAGAAGTCTTCTCGCCTCTCTTTTGGTGCATATTCTATAATTCCCTTTTGTGTGAGGTCAAGAAACAGAAGAATGTTTATGGTTACAGGTTAAATTCTCATTTTATTTTTAAGACTGGCCAAGTGGATTCTCAGGCTGGGTTGATTTCATTTCTTGCTGCTGGTGCTTTTGTCAATAATACAATATGGATTGGTAACAGCCAGACCACTACACAATACATTCTTGATGTTGCTAGTGAATTTTTCAGATTTAATGACATTTTCATAAATAATGACAAGACAATGGCTATCCCTATCAATTGTCAGGTTACGAATTCCTATCTTACTATCAGTAGATTACTTATTTCTATCACAAAAAAGAGAGAATTTTATTGTTATCTGGGTATTTTCTTGTTGACTGAAAGTTTGTCCAAGCCTAGCTTAGCTAAGGTTCATTTAGATGTTCGGTTTTTTGTGAATCTTGTTTTGAGAAAGACAATTTCAGATAAATAGTTTACATATTTGGTGTTTGCAGTTCTGTTTCCCATTGTCAGCTACAGAACCCAGTTTAATTACATTTCTATTAATGTGTATAATAAATAGGATGCTCTGATATGCAAAGACCTAAAGTCAAAATCAGAATTGTTATTTGATTTTTCCAATGATGTGCTTTACCATCCCTTTTTGTACAATTTAAAGACTTTTAAACAGATCCAAGCTGAGAGTAAATCAGCATCTGTTATCAATTTTGCAAATTCAGTTGGTATTTTGGGTCGTTTATTTTCTCATAGGTCTTATGATCTCCAGATTCTTAGTTGGCATCCTCATCACCCTTTGCTGTTTTAGGCTCATGTTGGTATAAACTCTTCAAATAATTTTTTGGCCAGTGTGGTTTATATTTTTTTTGGGTATAATTTGTCTTTGGGCAACTCTCTGGTCTGTGCCTTTTGCTTTTGGGGTGGTACTTTTATGTCTATGGTTCTTGGTAAGCCATATTTTTTCAAATGTGTTTCATTACTCAAATGTTATGAAATTGCTTTTGTGGAGCAGCTGTGAGACCAAAATAGTGATGTCTTTGAATGAAAAACCTTTAAGTGTTGGAAGAGGCTGGACCCCTGTGGTCCAGTTCTGTTCTGGTTTGATCTCTCTGTTTGTTTTTTTGGAGGTGATGTTTTTCATTCTGGGTGCTCTTTGCTTATAGATAGTAGTGTTGTCTTTGATATTCATCAGTTTCATGGTTTTGGTATTATTTGTAATGATCTGTTGGCCACTGATGCAGCCCATTTTTCTGTGTATATGGATGGATCTCTGTGTGGTTTGAGTACTATTGATATAAAGGCTGGTGCTGTGGTTTTTTTTCAGGACATCAATTCGGGTCTGGGTGTGAAAGTGTTTGGTCTGGTTTCTTCTACTCTGATGAAGCTGCAGACCATTGCTTTAGCTCTTGAGTGTGTTTCTTCTTTTTAGTCAGTCAACTTATTCTCAGACAGCCAGGTTGTTCTGGATGCGTGCAAAGCAAAATCCTTTTTGATTCATTCAGATTTCAGGAATTGGTGTTGGATTGAGCGTTGCCACATTGTTGATGTTATTCATCGCAAAAATTTATGTGTGAATTGAATTAAAGTTAGGGGACATTCAGGCATCTTAGACAATAAATGCACTAATACACTTGCTAAAGATACCACTCTCTCTGCCTGGCAACTGCCTTATTTAATCAGTGAAAAATTTTTGAGAGCTGGTGGTACTGTGGTTTTTGGTAATTTTAGACACTTTGTTCATAATGTTTTCCAGTCTGTTTATCATACATGCTGGGAGGTTGGGTTGGGCTCTCAGGTCATGCTAGATAATCTATGTGCTAATATTAATTGGTTGAAGTCCTCTATGGTATGGCACATGAATTCTCATTTGGCTGCTGGTTTCATTAGTATGTAAACTGTTGGTCTTCATATTTACTTTATGAAGGCCTTCTATCATCAGTTTCCAGTTGCTGTGCACAAATGTTTGTATAATAGATGTTATCCCAGTGTGGTTTGTTTATTCTGTGGTGATATTGAAGTCTTCGACCATGTTTTTTGTTGCTCATTTGATGCTGCAGGTCGTGCTCAGTTGTTGGATGCTTATGCATTTGTTTGGGAGGCTCATTTAGATTTATCTTAGTCTTCTTTGTGTGTTTCACAGTTGCTGCATACCTGTATTTCTGATGTTGTAGTTGGTTTGGCTTTGTGTAAAGGCTTTGTTTTCAATGATTGGTATTGTGAGTCTGTTTCTGTTTTTAGAGATTCTAAGGTTGCGACATCAAAAGTTGTGGACTTTGTTCATGAGTTTTGTCTTGTATTCAGAAAGAATATTTGGCTGGTCTGTGCCAAACACCGGGCTTTTATGAACAAGAATGAGCTAATCCCACATAATGGTTCTATTTTTACCTTGATTTTTGATTTATTCATGTTATTTTCAGCTGGTGTGGTTAGATTGCTGGGTATTGCTGAAGTGTTTGGTATAGGTTTCAGATTTCATAATCTATGTTCATTTTTCTCAGATATTGAGGACTTGGTTTCTGTTCATATAAATATGTAGTGTTGTTTTAATTGGTCTGAGTGACTGGTTACATGTAAAAAACACATGATTCACTCCTAGTTTAGATTATTTGTATGATATATGATACTAGGTCGCATTTGGACTTCACTCATTAAAAAATAAAAAAATAAAAAAATATTTATATTTAATTATTGACTTTTTAAAAACATTAATCAGTTAATATTAAATTAAATACAGATAAAACTGTTAAATAAATAAGTAATATTGTTGTTAATAGTTATATATTAATTAAATAAGATGTTTTTTTAAGATAAGTTTTCTTTTTTAAACTTAATATAAGTTAATTTGAACTAAATTTATATTTAATTACATGTAAAAAATATGTAAATTATATTTAATATTTGTTATTTTTTTTTTTATTTCGTTTAATGAGTGAAGTTCAAACACGACCTAGTACTATACATCATTCAAATAATCTAAACTAGAAGCAAATCATGTATTTTCTACACGTAACCAGCCACTCAAACCAATCAGAACAACACTAAGCACCTATATGAATGGAAACTACATCACCAATACCTGAAAAAAACAAACAGAATTTGTAAAACTCGAAACCAACACCAAAAACCTCAGCAATACCCAACAATTTGACCACACCAGGAGAAAACAACAGAGTAGAACCAGAGACTGAAACTGGAACAGAATCATCATGTGGAATAAGCCTATTCTTCTCCATAAAAGCCCAGTGCTTAGCATGGACCAGCCAGATATTATTCCAAAAGGAGAGACAGAATGCATGCACAAAATCCACAATGACCGAAGTCGCAATCTTGGAATCCTTAAAAACCAAAACTGATTTACAAAACCAACCACCAAAAATGAAGCCCTTACACAGAGTTGTACCAACCGCAGCATCAGCAACACAAGTGAACAGCAACTGTAAGACACATAAAGAAGACCAAACCAAGCCAGAGTGCACCTCCCAAGCCAATGTATGATCATCCAACAGCCGAGCACAACCAGCAGTCTCAAATGGACAAAAAAAAATATGGTCTGAGATCTCAATATCACCACAAAACAGATACACCACACTGGGGTAACTCCTATCATATAAGTGCTTTTGCACAGCAACAGGGAGCCAATGGTGAAGAGCCTTCATAAAGTATGTCTGAAAGCCAATAGTTCTCGTACTAGTGAAACCTAAAGCCAAGTGAGAGTCTGGGTGCCAGACCAGAGAAGACCTTAGCCAATCAATATCAACATACAAACTAGCTGGAACAACCCAGAAACCAGAACCAACCTTCCAATGTGTACAATGGATTGACCTAAAAACATCACGAACAAAGTGCCTAGAATTACCAGAAACTGCATCAACACCAGTCTTAATAAACCTCTTATTGACTAAATGGGGCAGACACCAAGCAAAGAAAGCAGCATCTCTAGCCAATGCATTAGCATGCTCATTGTCTAAAACGCTTGAATGACCTTTAACCTTAATCCAATTCACATCCAAATTCTTGTAATAAATGACATTGGCGATGTGATGATGCTCAATTCAACAATAATTTCTGTAATCAGGTTCAATCAACAAGAACTCCAACCTGCATACATCCAGAGCCATCTGGCTGTCTAAAAACAAGTCAACCACACGGAAAGAAAGAACACACTCAAGTGTCAAAGCAATGGCCTGCAACTCTGCCAAGGTTGAAAAAACCAAACCAGACACCCCTACACTCAGACCCAAATTAATGGCTTCAAAAAAAACAGCAGCACCAGCCTTCATGTCAATAGTACCCAAGCCATTCAGAGACCCATCTATATACACAAAAAGATGGGTGGCACCAGCATTTAACAGACTGTCGCAAACAGCACCAAAACCAAAAGATCAGTGAACATCTAAAGAGCCACAAAATTCCACATGAGAAAAACAAACAGAAGAAAAAGCAGCACCACCAAGAAAGCAAACAGAGAGAACAAACCAGGAGGGAACAGGGCCACGGAGATCCAGTTTTTTTCAATGCCTGAAAGTCTTCCAATCAAAAATTACACCATCCCAGCCACAAAACTGTTCCACAAAGGCAATATTATAATGTCTAATGGAAGGGACACATTTAAAAAAAATCTTTTCACCAAGAACCAAAGACATAGGAGTACCACTCCAAAGATAAAAAGCACTAGCCAGAGAGCCACCTAGAGACAAATCACATCCAGAAAGAATATGAACCACACCCACCAGAAAGTTATTCAAAAGGCTGACCCTAACATAGACTGGAAGCAACAGAGAGTGGCAGGGGTGCCAGCTGAGAACCTGAAGGTCATGAGACTAGTGAGCAAACAGACAACCCAAAACACCAACAGAATTTGCAAAAGCAATGACAGAAGCCAACTTGCTTTTAGCCTGAATTTGCTCAAAAGTTTCTAAATTGTACAAGGAAGGATAATGAAGTGCATCATTGGGAAAATCCAGTGGCAGCCCAGATTTAAATTTCAAGCCCTTACGAATCAAAGTGTCCTATTTATTACACACACTGAAAGGAACAAAACTGAACTGAGTCCTGTAGTCAACAATAAGAAAAAGAACCAAAGACACCAAATAAGTAAACTGTTTATCCAAAATTGCCTTCCTAAATATGAGATTGACAAAAAACCGAACATCCAAATGTGCTTTAGCCAGGCTAGGCTTTGAAAGACTGTCAGAAAACAAAAATATACCCAGATAATAATGAGGTACACCCTTTTTGGCGATGGAAATAGGTGAGCCACTAACAGTCAAAACTGGGTTCGCAATTCTATAGTTAATAGGAATAGCCACAGTCTTGTCATTGTTAATTGAAATGTTATTAAATCTGAAAAAGTCACTAGCAATATCCAGAATATATTGCATAGCAGCCTGGCTGCTACCAACCCAAATTGTATCATCAATGAAAGCACCAGTGGCCAGAAATAATGACAGTCCACCCTGAAATTTCACATGATCAGTTCTGGTGACAAAATGAGAAATTAACCTATAACTACACACACTTTTCTGTTGTTTAACTTTACAAAAGAGTAAATCATAAAATATATGCCAAAGAAGTGGTGAGAAAACCTTACTCTGATCCAAACCATTATGAATACAGTAATCATCAGTCAATCCAAAATCCATCATCACTTTGTTAATGTGGCTATTATGGATGTCACCAAAGAATCTAATAAATCTATTGCACATCTTGATCCTAACCAGACTTCTCTTAAGATGCTCTCAACCAACAGAATCATAAGCCTTCTGCATATTCTACAACACTAGCCACAATTTCCAGTTCTTTTTTAAGACATCTTCAATCACAAAACTAACAGCAAAAATGGACAATTGCATAGATGTACTTTTTAAGACAGAAAAATTGTCCCTGCAAAAGACATTAAAAGCACTACAAGCCAAAGAGATCCGATCTGAAAGAATCTTGGAAAGTATTTTGCGAGCTGTTTCAATTAGAGCAATAGGATGAGTATTTGTAAGAACACCCTTCCATTCATAAGGTTTAGGAATCATCGAAACCCAAGCTTTTTTTCAAGATCCAGGCATTGCCTCACTAACCAAGCAAAAGTTTAAGAGTACTAAAAGCATATCTAAAACTGACTTATCACAATGTTTCCAAAATTCATTAGGTATACTGAAAAGACCAGCTGCTTTCCCTTCAGGCAAACTGGAAATAACCCCAAACATCTCATCAAAACTAATTGAGCACATGATGTCAGTAAAGGCATCATTGAAAACATGATCCAGAAGCTGAAATTGTTGTTTCCAATCACTAGAAATGTCAGACATCACTGTACGCTTCTGAGTTCAACCCTCCATAATTACATCCACCTTAGATTTAACCAACTCAGGCTCCAAGACCAACTCCTCACCTACAACCAGATGATCCAACACCACCTTCCAAAATGGCTTCTCCAAAACATTCCAGATGGTATGACCCTTGTCCACCTCAAAACTCTCTATCCTCCTCTTAATAGTCTGTCTTATTTGAGAATCTTCAGCATGCTTAGATTCCATTAATTTAGCAGAGCAGTAAAACTTCCTAGTTTTAGCCAGCTCAGAATGGGCAGCATCAAAACCAGAGCCAGCAAAAAATAAAGACTTCACTGAGGAAGCACCCACAGAATCAAGTTTGTTCCAAGTATCCAGCAAAAAAGCAAAGTCTCCACCAGAAACCAGATAAGAAGCTTTAACCAACTTAGACACAAATAACTCCAGTTTATAAAATCTGGAAGACACCTTATTAAAAACACTATCAAAGCACTTGAACCATTTCTTTCTGAAAGTTCTACCAGCCGAGAGAACCACAACCTTGTGAACAATATTCCACATCATATCCAAATCTGAAAACTGCTCAGCCACAACAAAAGCATCTGAGTACATATGAACGTTAACAGCCATGGCCTTCCTAAATTCAGACCACTTAGACTCATTAACATTTTTGATATCATACTTCCAACAATCTTTGTTCGCTTACTTGCATATCGAATTCAACCGGACATTAAACAGGCCACCCAAGTCCACAAAAACAGAAACAGCCCTATGATCAGTGTCAAAAAAGTTCTCAACACCAGCCACACCATGATCCACAACCACACCAACCAGATTAGAAGAGATAAAAACATAATCAATTGTCTTATTGACATCACAAGAGTTGCACCAAATTGGTGTTTTCACAAATGAGCTCCCACACAGAGAGTTGACCAGACCCAACTCAAAACATTTCTTGAAGCTGGCACACCTATGAAAACCATCCTTGTTGAAATTACCACCAAGGACCACAAAAGAGGATTCATTAACAGTCTTTGCAATCAAAGAATTAACCTCGCCAGCCTGAGCAAATCGAATAGCTGATGAGACACCAGCATATAGTCCCAAAACAAAAACTGAAAGTTTGTTTCTGAAAAGAAGTCTGACACATAGAAGATAACCCGAAACTTCAGAAATCCTACAAACATGTTTAGCCAAAAAACTGTTTAATACAATTACAACGCCAGCACCAACGTAGCCAGAATTCAAACCAGAAGAGAACACACGAACACCATCAAACTTGTTAGTCAACCATAGATGAGCCTTATCTCTCAATTTTGTTTTCATAAAAATCGAAATCAAATTGCCCATATCTTTGTGCCATTGAACAATATCATCCTGTTTGACAGGATTGTTCATACCTCTAACATTACACGTGGCAATTTTCTAGATAAGATCGGTCATTGAGAGAGGGGTTGAAGAAGTGCACTGCCAGCCAGAACCAAACCATCAAAGCGAGCAGACAAGCTTAGAACAAAGGCTGAGAGATCTTCCAACATAGTTTCCAGCTTAATTATCTGGGGGGATACAAACAGATCCACAAGCATAGCAGTCTTGCCACAAGTGGCCTCACCCAAGCCCTCTTCCATCACTACATTACCCACCTGATCTTATGATGGGGGGGTCACCAGCAGCTGACATTCAGGGCTAGGCTGGGAAACTGCTGGCATAAATGAGTCCAACCTCTTAGTCAACTCACCAATTCGTTCTGTGAGACTAACAAGACTGCTTTCAATAGTAACCAACTGCTTTTCTAAATTATTTACCACAGGAGGGAGAGGTTTACTAATACCAATGGAACCAAGCTGAGAATCATATCCATGAGACGTGCCCAAAAGATGAGAGCCAATTACCGAAGCCTAAGTCTTGCCACCAAAAGCCAAAAGACAGGGAACAGATGCAGACTTTTTCTCATAAATTTTTGCCAATCTTAACTGATCCTGAGCTGAGAGAGGAGCCCTCTTGCTCTTAGAACCTAGAGACACACCATCCGACTTACAAACCAAAGATGTATGACCAAGAGAATTGCAAGAGAAACACAAGGCAGTAGACAAACGCGACCAGCATAGACGTACATCTTTTATAACAGGCACGTTAGCCATAGCCTGCAATAGGACATCTTTAGACTCAAAACCCACAAAAGCGCAGTGCACACAAGTGTAATCGACAGGATTGCGATCAATGACACATGTTTTCTCACCCACCAAATCCAGAAAATCTCACAGATCATGAGCATTTGTACCCACGGGAAGAGTGTAAATCAATGCCTTGAATCTGTTTCTAGAATCCCATGTTTGTTTATCCATGTCAGCCCTGGCCACATGAACTGCATCTTTTCCAATAAGAATAGACCATTTGTTTGCCAAGAGATCAGCCTGATTCTGATCTTCCATCTTGACGATTGCTTTCTGTTACAATCCCACCAACTGTATTTTGATCTTCTTAATAATCCCAAATTCGGATACAGCTGCGCACACAGCCTCTATTGATGTTCCCACTAGAATCTCTTTTAATACAATATCCCAATTTGTATGAACGTTGTCAGGGCACTTGAGATCGGTGTTGACCACAACACCATAATCATTTGCCAACTTTCCAGCAGCCATCATTGCCCTTTCCGAAGTGAAAGTCACATAAATAATACCACCAAATTTTGAGGGAGTAGAGGCCCCCTCCAAAACCATTCATACTTGAAAAAATTTTCCTGATAAAACTCAATTTTTCCTGAGAAGAGTTCCCAGCAATGGCCACAAGATCTATATCTAAAGCAAAGAATTTGCAAACAAGCACTTGAACAGACAGTTTGATAGGTAGAGAAGACAGGAAAAGAAAGGAATCATCTAACACATTATCATCTATATCGACAGTACTATAATCAATCACACCCAAAAGCTTTCCTAACACCTTTTTGGTCATTACATGCAAACCCTTTGGCATCTGATTAGGATCTCCTTCCGCGAAAGCACTATTCTCACCATAGTCAACACTGGTTTCTTCAACTAAGCACTTTTCCTCCATGTTAATACTCTTAGACTCAGTAGTGTCACCTGTCTCAAAACTCCATGAATGAGCACCAGGAGTTTTAGCAATGACACTTCTATTATCAATACCTTCTGTCAATACACCTCCCTTCCTCTTCTTCCTCGATGCAACTGCCTTGAAACCACTCTCAGAACCAGAAACTTTAATAGTCTTCTTCATAACAGCAATAACAGAGCCAACAGTGGCCTCGTAATCGAAAAACGGTTTTGATTTATCATATTGAATGGTAAAAAACTTCTTTTGAAAAAACTTTTGACTCTTTTTTGGGAATTTTGGATGAAGGAGAAAAAGAAGTTTTTTTAAATTTAATTTTTTTTTATTTGTTATTTAGTTTAATTTATTGTATTAGATAATAATTAAATTATATATTAAAATAAAATTTGGATTTTTTATTATTGTTGTATTTTAAAATATTATAAAATATTTAATAAATTGTTATTATTAAGTTAAAACTAATTAATTTAAAAAATTTAACTTTAAAATAATTTAAAAATATGTAATTATAATTTTTTTAAAACTTAAAAGATTTTTAATATTACGAATTTTAAATTAATACTTAAAAAAACCAAATTTAATAAGAAATTATTGCTTGTTAATATTATTACAAATATTAAAGTTCAAAATACTTTGTAAAACTGTTTTTTTTTTAATTTTAATAAAATTTTTTTTAAAAGCACTAATATTAAACCAAATTATTTTAAACCAATTAGTTGGTTTTATTTTATATATTTTAAATTATTAGTTAGTTAATTTATTGTATTTGTAATTACTTTTGTAAAATTTAATAAAAAACAAAAAAAAACTTATTTTATTAAAAACACAAATTCAAAAATTGGGGTTAAAAATATTAATACTTATAAAACTGAATTTGCTTTAATTTTAAAAAATAAAGTTTTTTTAAAAAACTTAAATAGTAATTTATCTTAAATTATATTAAAATATTTAAAAGTATAATTACACAAATTTTAAAATAATAAAAATACTTAAAAATAGTGTAAATATTTTTAAATTTAATTTTAAATACTTTATAACTAGAAATAATTTTGATTTAACTATGGTATATTAAAATAAAAACATTTACACAAATTTTAAAATTTTCATAATTTGTAAAACGAAGTTCATTATTATAAAGTAGTTTTAATTAGTTTAAGTAACTAATTATATATATAAAAAATGTGTAATTTAAATATGTAGATGTATTATCAAAGTAATTATAAAAAGATTAGATTTAATAAAACAATAAAAATAATAGATAAATAGTATATAAAAATGAATCCAGAGATATTAATTGTTCAAAACCAATGAATAATTTATAAAAAAATTGAGACATTACGAATTCACTTTTACTTTAATTCAAAGTTTTGCAGGGAATTATGAATATTATAAAGTGTCTGCGAAAATTTTTTAATTCCAAATCGCAGATTAAATAAATTGTGACCAAAATGGGTGTTCCAACGCGTCTTTGAGCTCTTTGATCACAAAATTTCCATTTTCATCATGATCTAAATAATGAATCGTATGGATTTGAAATTCTTTTAAATATTCAAAAAGTTTGTCATAATTTAAAGCTACAGCTGCCGGTCCATGACTATCATCGGATATAGTCAGCTTTCCGCCGTTACCAATGATAAGCTTTAAAAAATGAATTGAAAAATGGTTAACCTGATTTTTAGCCAATGAAACGTTTTAAATTGTTAAAGCTGCATACCCTCAATATATCTCTCTGCGGATATGCACTCTTTAATCCACTCTTCCATCCAGCAGCATTCACCTCAAACAACCCATCATATGCCACAACAAACTCCACATTACGCACAATCTTTTCCCAAACACGGGGTGTGATCTTCCAATCTTTACAAAACTTTCTGATTACATCAAAATGCCCAACAATCATCGGTTTCGTTTCAGTCAACATTTTAAATTGAGCATCAAAGTAAGCATCAAATAATGCTTCTTCTCTACTCTCAAAATAAAATTTCCGACTGTTTGGGTTGGAAGTTATTGAGATTTCCTCCGCCTTTACCAGGGCCTGTTCAGTCATCGCCAAATCAAAATCAATCGGAATTTCATGTACATGATGCACAGAACCAACTTGATAATCTAATTTGTGGTCTTTCAACAATCCTAATGTTTCTGCAGCCATAGTCTCCAAGGTTATCGTCTCTGATTCGAAGCCGATAATCAATTTGATTTGTGATTTGTACTTTGTTTGCAATCTTTTTGCTTCTGTAACAAAATCTTTAAAGGTCTTGATCAGATCTGAGGGTTTAAGATGTGACTTTAAGAGAGAAAAAGAATTCAATTTCTAAAAGTCTATATTAGATCAGCCCAATTCGAAGATTTTATCAGCCCACCTCTTCAGGGTACAAGTCTTCGAGTCGATGTCGAGGGCAATGTTCTGATAAGCCATAGACAAGAAATTTTTTTTTTATAGCTTCTTGCACTACCTCTTCTAATGTTCCCTTGGCATGTGTACAAAATTGTCCAGAATGGCTATGCATAGAAAATGGCATGTTGAAAATAATCTAATAGCCTTGGATTAAGACGCGTAATTTATAAATTATCTATCCAATCATTTTTTAACCAATGGGAGACATGCCAAGTATTGAAATTAATAACCCATTTCTCTCCATTCCCAAGTTTTCTTGGCGCGTTCACTATTAAGGTAGAAAATCCCAAACTTTGTTTTTCAAAGAAACACATAAAACATTCACTGTACAATTCAAACTCCGTCTCAAATTACTCGTCCCAATGGGTCAAAGAGGCAGTAAGATAACGTCTCAAGATCGAGCAATTCTCGATCTCAAAATTCAACGAGACAGATTAAAACAATATCAAAAGAAGGTAAGCCTTCTGTAATTTTGCAGTTGGTCGATGCTTCTATTGAACTCATGTCAAATAATAAGTTCATCTGTTTACGTTAAATTATCTGTTGGAACATCTACCTTCCTCTAGATACTTGTAGTGGTTGACAAAGAAACACAGCTAGCGAAAGAGGCAATCAAGAAAGGGGATAGAAGGCGGGCATTACTTGCACTCAAAAAGAAAAAATATCAGCAACAATTGCTGATTAAAACCGACACACAGCTTTTGAACCTTGAAGAACTGGTAAAGAGCCTACTACTTTTTTTTTCTGCTACCTCTACAAACCCTTACATCAGAAAGAATCAAGCAAAACGAAGAGTTGTGGTTTTATTTTTTGTGCTAAATAGAAGAAAAAGAAAACTTTATGTGAGTATTGTTTGCCCGACAATATAGGCTCACTCATGTACTTCACCACCAATCAATTGAATACCTCCACCATCTGTTTCAATTAAGCACCAACTAGTTTAACTGTTTGATTTGCCTTCAATCCCTACCGATTCAATCATAATTTAATCACGTCATTTAGACCCAAACAATTGAATTTGCGGTTGTCCAGAAAGAAGTGCTGGCTGGGTTGGCGCATGGAAGGGATATTTTGAACGAATTGAATAATGAAACCTCAATAGAAAAAGTTGAAGAGTTGATGGATGATACAGCAGAGGCGATTGCTTATCAAAAAGTGTGGATCTGTTTTTTATATTACTTTTTCTTAAACTCTATTGTGACATCAATAAATTGTAAATCCCAAATTCCAAATCAGGAAATTGAGGAACTCTTAAGTGGCAAGATTACAAACGAAGGCGAGGAGGAAATATTGAAAGAACTAGAGGAGATTGAAAAACAACAGGTTTTTTAATTACCCTGAAATTCTTTTCTGTTTACTTGTAGAAAAATCGACATTTACCTTATTTTTGTAATTAGATTACGGTTCAAATGGATCTACCATCTGTACCTATAACCCCACTCCCTCTAGATCAAATGGAATCGGAAGGTATTTTTCCTTATTTTTTCGTATATTTTTTTGCATTGTTTTAATATTCTATTTTCTTTAAAGGTCAAAAAAACCCACAAAAAGTGGACAAAAAACTACAACTAGTTGAAGGTTGAAATGAATCAAGGTTGTTGCTTGGCCCTATATGATCAGTAATTATTGTGGGCTGCTCTTGTTTGCAGTGAATTTGGGTCATGTGGGAATACGATGATGTGGCACCGAAATTATATATGCCTCAGGATGCTCGTTTTTTTAAAATAGTAATCCAAAAAGGTGGGAAATTTATAACCTTATTTTTACATGAACCATATTTATTATACAGCTATGATGTATAAACTAGCCAAACTGTAATATTATAGAGTGGAAAGTAATAAAATAATGTCGAAGACGGTTGCTATTTTTTTCGTTTCAAAGCTTCGAACCTTTTTGCTAATTCTTCGAAATCCGGTAATTCATCATTTTTAATTATAATTTGCTCAACTTGTTCATCCTTGGTATTTTCTAATGTGTAGGGTGGTGGCAGATCATCCTTTAGAGATTCTTTAGATCGTATTATTGGGGACGGTGGTTTTCCGAGTTTATTCGGCTTTTTATCTGAAGGTGGCATCAAAGGAACATCTGGAAGTAATTCAGAATTCTTAACATCCAAACTTTTGTGATCGATCGTTGACGACTTTGATGAATATATTTATTAGATTTATATTAATCTTATTTACAGTTTCAATATCATCACATACCGATTTAGTTTTAGAACCTGAGGCAGCAGTGACATTATAATTATTAGCCTCTTCAAATAATAAGTCGAAAGCTGGCAATGCTGTATAAGATTCTGGCTTGTGTACATCACCATTACCAGAAAGGGTTGTATCACCTAGCAAATCGAGCTACCCATATATGGATGTAAATTGATAAGTTTCAATCGAAAAACAAATAATGAATTATAGAACAAAATTAACCCTCACATCAAATAAATTTTCAGAACTCAGATCTGGAGTCCAATCTACATTATAAGACTTTGCAATCTCTTCGAGATACCGATTGACCAAGTAAACATCAGGGGTGGATACTTTAAATTTTTGTACAATCTGTTTAGATTATAGTCAAAAAAATAGGTATGAATAAATAGGAAATATCTTTATGAGAAGATCAGAAAATTTGGAATTAGTAACAACCCTATCATTCACACAATTATCTTTATTGTCAATTGCATTCACGGCAAAATCTTTTCCATATTTCGCAATTAATTGATCGCGAACCTAATGAAGAAATTATCATTTTGATTATTCAACTCAAGAGATTGAAACTCTTCCTGTCACACGAAAATCAAGTAAACCGTAAGAAGAATAAATCTTACCGAGTTTAATTCCTTAATTTCCGAACGTGGAGCAGCATATATCAGCGTGTTAACAGCTTCCTGGACGCCAGAATCACATTGCCTAGATAAGGAAGTAATATATATTAAATAAAAGCTCATAAAGTTAACAATTTCTATTATTCAACTAAAAACTAAAATGAATATATAGCACGCGCACCGCATACTTCATTTGTTCAATTATTCCAAATCGCGCTAACAGCAGTTCACAGTATAATTCGAGTATTTCCATTGCCTCCAGGTGAAAGTCTTCACGAATAATGCCTTCAACCTAGGAAACAATGAAAAAGGAGCATGATCCTTTGAATTTTATGTTTTAAATAACAGTTTTAGAGCTAGGGTTCGAACTTAAAACTTCTAACCGAACTTTGGAAAAAAAGCTACCCGTATCTTAGCACTTTCTATCTTGCCATTCTTAAGCAATTCTGCAATTTCTTTACGTGCATGTTTGCCAATTGAAGCTTTCTTTTGTTGCATGAGTTTAAGACGGTTAATACTGAGTTTTAGTTGCACCTTGAGGCGATTGGGGTTGAAACTTGAAGGTGGCATTATTACAACTGAGCAAAGAATCTAAGGGTGTGATGATATTATCGTTATAGCTTAATAAGATCGTCATATTTACTGCTAACAAGTTTGTGGGTGACGACTTTTCCAAAATCATAACTTTTTATAAAATTTCCTCTAAAAGCTTATACCGTGTGTGTTAAAATAAAACAAGTTTTTAAAAGCTCATCATTCAACATGGTAAGAAAAAGTACTCTTATAACGAGAGTTAAACCTGAGTTTACTTTCCTTTTTTGTTCCAACTAAACCTCGCTGTTTTTCGCCAAGTTTGGAGGATATGAAGGGTTTGAGCAGGGCTTAGGTTTTGGCATCTCACCAAATCCTAATAGAGGATTCTCAGAAATGTATCGATGCTATTCTGTGATCATGATGCAAGGAAATGAACGACAGAACGTGAATTTCGGTGGAAAAAGTATGTTCATGGTATTTTAATTATAAGAATAAATGACTGTAGTTGAACTGTTATTATGGATATTGGACTAAAAGACACTCATCTTATATGCAGTTATTCTCCCCCCCTCAGCTTTGGCAAAATTGGGTAACTGTTTAATCTTGATAATAAAATAAAACTCAGATTCATATCATTGAGATCTCCCTTTATTTCACTTGAAGCCAGTTTGAATATCGAATATCCAATGCTATTCGAACTTCGTAATGGTCAAACACAACGTCATTCACATGCTGGAGTACTAGAATTTATTGCAGAAGAAGGCCGCGTCTACTTGCCACATTGGGTAATTTCTATACGATATTTTTGAAGTTTTATGACTAATATATTGACTCAAATCTCTTCTTAATCAGATGATGCAGACCCTCTTACTAGAGCCGGGAGATTTGATAGAAATTAAGAATGCTACATTACCTCTTGGGAATTTTGTCAAAATTCAACCGCAAACAGTGGATTTTCTCGATATCAGTGATCCTAAGGCAGTGTATGTTCATCGCGCTATTATGATAGTATAAACACGTTCTGCAAACTAAATAGATAACGTTCAATATATTAGCCTCGAAAACGCATTAAGGAATTTTGCGACTTTAACACAAGGTGACATCATTCAGATTAGTTATAATAATAAAATTTACGAGATATTGGTCTTGGAGGTGCGGCCGCGTAACAACGGTATTTCCATCGTTGAAACCGATCTAGAGGTATTGAATTACAGCTCGCTGATTTTTCTTCTCATTTCCCATCATCTTTGTTGAATATTTTGTTTTTCAACATCAGGTAGACTTTGCTCCGCCTGTAGGTTATGTAGAGCCGAAGCCTCAACCCAAGACGGTAAATTTGATTTTAAATAGTGAGTTTACTCCTTAAAAACTCACCAACTGAGCATTATAGGCTAATAAAATGAAAATCGATGAGCCGAACACAGAACCAAAAGGCTGGTCAGCTTTTCAGGGAAGTGGTCAAAGATTAAATGGGAAAACAGCTAAATCAAGCTCCTCTAGTAAATCATCTGGATCAAAAAACAAGTATGCTTAAAGATATTGAATGAAACAATAGAAATTCTACTTTAACTTTAATTTGACACTATACCAATTTCTTATCTTAACCAGTAGACCTAGTATTAGCGCAGCTACCGATGATCCTTTGCAATCCTCAGAAGATGTACCTGCTCCTTTGAAATTGCCATTTGGCAAGCTCTTTTTTGGGTACAAAATTGTCCCGCTTGGAGAGAAAAAGCCTCGGGAAAAAGAAGTTGACGTATGTATAAGGTCATTGGAATAGGATGGTGTTATGAGCTCAGAAATAGGATTCAAGACGTTGATTATATTCACCTTTTTTGTTTCATTAAGCCAATCGTTAAGGCTTTTGCTGGTACAGGACAAACATTACGATCCAAAAAGCCTAATACCGGAAGATCATCTACATCTTCTCCAACCCCATCTTCGTCCTCCACTTCGGCATCAGCATCGGCATCAACAGCTGGACCGAGTGATGTTCGTACCAGTAATTCATCATTGTTTGGTGGCCAAGGTAAAAAAATCACAATTTTTCGCTTTTACTGTTCTTTATTGTGTCGCATATCTAAACGCTCTTTAATAACTTTGATGCTTTGGCACATTTATAACAGGCCATACTCTGAAAAAGCCCTGAAATTCTTGAACTAATTTTTAATAGATATGAATTCTCACACAATAGACAGCAAATATTTAAAGTTAATCAATGACTCGAATGGTTGAATATTTGATATTCTGTTAGAACTTTCTCTCCTTGAAAGAAATCTGATTTTGTGGACCAATTTCATTTTGACTGGTTGAAACTTAAATCAAGTTTTTGAATATTTTATGAATTAGTACCCATTACATCAAAAGTGTCCGATAATTCCGTATTTTCTAAATTTTGTGAGAACCAATAAAGAAATGAACTTTTCAACCCCAAGTAATAGTCAAAAAACTTCTAAATATCTCAACATACAAGACCCTGACATAAGATTGCACAAAAACAAGGTTGAAAACGGAGTTACTGACAATTCACATTCTCAAGAATTAACACCTGAACTTCAAGAAACTCTTGCAACTCTGCGCCAAAGAACTCTGCTTTTTTGGTTAGAAGCGTCGCGTCAAAAACCTTTGACTATCGCGAGACTTTATGAAAAGTAAGCTTGTCTTGTGTTTAGGTCGAATTTATATATTTAGAACAAGTCGAAGGTTTTGTAATAATTTCCATACTTTAATATAAAAGTACGACCATTGAGGGACGTTTTCAAGGAACTGAAGCCATGGAACGAAAACTTCGATTCGACAATTGGAATTCACCAATTGGTATCTATGATCGCGTGGTGATTCGTGGTACGGATGTGGAAGTATTGGAAATGAATTTCAAGTCTTCACAGAGTCCATAGAAAAACAAAATTTGCGATATAGAATATAGAAATTTCTTGGGGAGAAAGGACCAAGAGCTTGAGTAGTTGTGGTTTCGCCTTTATTACTCTTGAATGCGCATAAATCGAATTTCCTAATAAAAATCGGTAATAATCTGATTCAAATTTCGCTCTAGTCGCTATCATCATCATCATCGCTTTCTGACTTTTTCTTGTCGCTTGTTTGTTTTTCATCTGTATCACTCTTTTTAACAGTTCTCCCTTTCTTTTCTTTTAGTTTTTGTAATAAGACTTTGGCAGAATTGAAAATACCGTTTGTTGGAGCCCCACATGCGAAACATTTAGGATTTTGGGAATAATTTTGTAATGCACATTTTTCACAATAATAATGTCCACATCTTGAAAAGATTGTTATAAAAACGTCAACACCATATAGCATTTTGTTTGAGAGAAGTAAAAAATATAAATGGACTCACTTGGTTACTACAGGGCTCTTGAACTCCTCACGGCAAATGAGGCAAGCAAACGGTAAATCATCGTCACTATCCTCGTTACTTTCCACGAGATAAGCATTTGGATCATGACCTAATTTCCCTTGCTTTTCCTCCCATTCACGTTCGAGCTGCCAACCAGTTTTATAGTCACCTCGATCGTGTAAGAACTTGCAGGAATCCCCATAACCGCAATAACCAGTTTCTAAAAATGCAGAGAGGCATAAGTATAATTAAGAAAAAAGATAGAAATTTTTATTGTTGTACCCTTGTAATCTTTGCAAATGTCAGGTTGATAATCAAAACGCGAAGTCACGCGAATATTTGCCGGTGCTCTAATTGGGCCAGCTCTAAATTCAAAATAATGAAAATTTGATGTTAAATTCATTTTTAATTAACTTTTAAAGGATTTTTACATACTTTATTTTTGAACTGGCCGCACTTCCAGCTGCGGTATCTCGTTTCTTGATATATGACTTGTAGGCGTGTTGGCCTTTATAGAAGTTATCTTCACCTGCCTTTCCATTGTAATAAAATTTAAGAGTCAAATAAAAATTTTGATATATTTTCTTTAGTAGATAAATACCTCTTCGGCAGCCAACTTTTTTTCCAATAGCGCTTGGGCATCCCTATCGGTTTCTGTATCCCACTCTGCCGTTCTGGTTGCGACGTCTTGTGGCATAGAAGCGGCCGACTTATTTGAAGCATACTTCACACTTATTTCGTCAATCACCCGCTTTGTTCTTTTTGTTTCTTGGACAAAAGGGCTAGAGGTTTCTTTACGCTCTTTTCTAACAATTTCGGTAGTTACCTCTTCTTCCGAATCATCATTTGAAGAGCTAGTTTTTTTTGGCCGTTTCCGAATACTTTTGCTTACTCTTCCTTTCTTTTTGAAAAAAGGGACGTTGGCTGTTTCTTCCGTCAAGGTATCAAGGGCATCTTTCGAAGACTCGTTAGCCATAATTTTTATGTATAAATGCAGTGACCATAATATCTCTTTTTAGCTAACTGATCGAATCGGAATTAAGCTATTCCGATTTTATTCTTATTATATCAGTTGTTGTCCATAAACTTTTAAAAAATTCGATGGCTTTCGCTTGGAAAACCGCTGGTATTAGGTGAACTTAATTTTATAATAATTGAAGAGAGAAGACTATTTGCGACATACTGCAATGTCATGTTCTAGCCAATTAATTTATTGGCTTTAACAATTCTTTTAATAACAAAAGTTTCTTTTCATGAGAAACCTAAAGAACTTCTCCAAATTTTTGCTCTTTTCATATGAACCTTGATTCCTCCAGCTAACAAACTACTCTGTTGATGAACAATTCAGTTATCTCCAATATGCTCAAATCTGTGCGCGTGCCGTTCGAAATTCATTAAAAGAAGAACTTCGGGTGTTAGCACAGCGACGTGACGAGCAAGGACTCAAGTTTTCAAAGTGGGAAGCAGGAAAACAAGGAGAATTGGTTAGTGCAATCTTCTTGACCCTTATTACCTACTAAGGTTAAAGCTTCTTGAATTCTAATTTTTGACACCTACATGATTCGGCCACTACAGAAAAATGTTGAGCCTCAAAGATCAGGGTGATATGATCTCTTATTTTTTCGAGATTTTCAATTATAATAATGACTGGGACCCTTTTGTGATCGAATTCCCTAAATAACTAAGCAAAAAAGCAAGTTCTTAGTGTTAAATTAATTTTTTTTATAATGAAAAATTTTATATTGATTAAGAATCAAATTCAACAAATCTGCGGTTTAGTTTAAAATTAGACGAGTTATTTTATCGATCGAAATATTGCTTATCCTTAGTTGTTGGTTTAGAATCTTCAGCTTCCCATCAGTTAATAGCTAGGATCTTACTATTACAACAGTGCGTATTCAATTTTTTTTATTGGCCTATTATCCTATTCGTGTTGAAACTTTCACCGAGTATACAAGCCCGAAAATTTGCATCCTGAACCAACGGAGATATATCATGATCGAATATTGAAAGCTCAGATCAAACATTTAGAACTATGAAAGGAAAGGCATTCCATAAAGTTTTATAACCCAAATGAATCATATCTCGTATGGGTGAATCTCGGATGACATTCAAACATTAAGTTGAAGTTTGGAGTGATTAAAGTTTAGCTTGAAATCAACCTTTGACCGACAATCATCTATGAGGTTTCCTTACCGATATTCTCAAAAGATTACATTGATAATTAACTATTTCTCGCCTTTGATTAATAAAGTGAACCTTTCAATCATTACCATTTTGAAATCTCGTCCTCAACGAAGGAACCGCCGGCCTTGTTAAAAAGTTTTCTTCATATCTAACTGAAGCATTCAATTTATCACAGCCATATCGTGCAATTATTTCATCTACCGTCACTAATGTCAGACTAGGTATTCGGGAAAATTTGGTGAGAATTGAAAGCAAATGACAAAATCTTTTTTTATCATTGATCTAAGAGCATTTTAGCATAATGATGGTGTGTCATAATTCGACACCCCTTTAGTTAGAAGTTTTTATGAGGCTTTTCTGTTTTAGTACCGTTACAGGATTTAATCGCCTTTATTAATTACGAAATAAGATCCCCTTCGCTTGTGTAAACTCAATGATACTCCTTTCAGCGTGTTGCATCAAATTCACAGAAAAGTTATTACTGATCAACCTTTCATCTTGGTCGTCATATTTTAGATTACTATTCTCACTCTTTAGTTTCGTGTGATCTTTGAGCCACCTTACTTTTAGTTATATTTGCGTAAACATTCGCTTACAGCCTAAAGTTACTCGCCTAGTAGTAATTCTTTGATTGAAAATGGAGGCTGATTCAGAAGACGTGCAGATGGGTAACGGCAACACTACCCCGCCACCTCGAACGGGTGGGCAACAGAAACGTAGAAGAACTAATTCTTTGACAATCCTACAAAGTGTAAAAAGACAAGAAATTGGCGACAAGCAGCTTGAGGAGACGGTTGCAAGCACATCATTTTCGGCTATGCAACCTCCACCTTGGCAAGATACTATAGAAAAGGCAGTGACCGCGATCGTTTCCATTCGCTTCAGTCAAGTTGCAGCATTTGATACAGAAGGCACGCATTCAATTGGTTTGGAGAGTTGCTGGTTTTCTCGGAAAGATAGAAGGCTTAAATTTAATATAATTCAATTGCAGGTCCCGAAACTTCCGAGGCTTCGGGGTTTATTGTGGATGCAAACCAAGGAATAATTTTAACAAACAGGTGCGATTGAATATTAGCTCGACAGATAATAGTCAACCTCTAAAGATCTGCTAATTTTCCTATATTTATAAAGGCATGTTGTTTGCGCCGGTCCATTTGTTGGTGAAGCGGTTTGTCATGATCATGAAGAGGTCTCTGTTTATCCAGTATATAGGGATCCCATACACGATTTTGGGTATGCTTATACTATTATATTTGCATCAAGATTGTTTCTTTAATACGTTTGTCATATCGTGTGCTAGAAACTTCGTTGTGATTAAAAGGTTCTTGAAATTCGACCCAAAAGAAGTGAAGTACATGCAGGTCATTGATATTCCACTGGCTCCGCATCTAGTGAAGGTCGGGCTTGATATACGCGTCGTCGGTAATGACGCCGGTGAGAAATTGTCGATTTTAGCTGGATCGATTTCTCGCTTGGACAGAAACGCTCCTGAATACGGTGATCTGACTTATAACGACTTCAAGTGAGTGAAAATTAGATTCAAAAAAGTAAAAGCGTAAAATGGCAAGTTTTAATCGATTAAATTATTTTCGGCATTATACTCTTTTCGTCATTTAGCACTTTTTATCTGTAAGTATCCTTTTATATTAGGTTCAAATTAAATTATGCTTTCACTCTTATATTGACCACTACTTTTCGAATTTCTCTAGGCAAGCAGCCTCAAGCACTAGTGGGGGTAGTTCGGGAAGTCCTGTTATTGATATAAATGGCAACGCTGTAGGATTGCAAGCTGGTTAGAAACTCTTGAAATTCTTGAAAATTTTCAATGTCTGAATTCATTCTAAATAACCTTGACCATATTTTATATCAGGTGGGCACACTAAATCCGCAACTGATTTCTTTTTGCCTTTGGATAGGATATCTCGTGCTTTATCATATATTCAAAGGGGTGAACTTGTTTCACGAGGGACTATTCAAGTCCAGTTTTTGCAAGTATTTTTCATCATAAAATATGCTATTAAAACTTGGAATTTCTCAATTGAAATCTCGATCATCTTTTGTATTTAGACATAAACCTTTTGATGAAACGCGTCGTCTTGGGCTACAAACAGAAACTGAGGCAGAAATTCGGAGGTTGTTTCCTGATGAAATTGGAATGCTAGTAGCCGAAACTGTTGTACCAAAAGGGCCAGCATCGCTCTTCATGGAAGAAGGCGATATACTGATAAAAATAAACGAACAATACATTACAAAATTTGTACCATTAGATGATTTATTAGATTCGCATGTAGGGCGAGAAATTGAAATAATGATTGAAAGAGGAGGTACACCTAAAGTCTTTAAAGTCACAGTTCAAAACCTCCACTCCATGTAATTCACCTTGCTTTATAATTTTCCAAATTTTTCTTACTTTGCCAATTTTTATCGACTGACCGAATTTTTATTCAATTAAGAACACCTGATCGTTATGTAGAAATTGGCGGGGCCAAATTAAACGAGCTTTCATATCAACTGGCGCGATCTTACTGTGTCCCAGTTGGCGGCGTATACGTGGCTGAGCCTGCCGGCATGTTCCGTTTGGATGGGCCCGATCACGGCTGGATAATTGCCTCTGTAGATAATAAACCAACCCCAAATTTGCAAGCATTCATCGATGCTATTAAAGATATTCCTGACCGAGAACGAATACCAGTCGTGTATTACTCTATTGCTGATATCCACACCACAAGTGTGGCTGTTGTACAGGTCGAAAGACATTGGTCTAGATTTAGATTGGCGGTACGAAATGGTATGTTAAGTTTGTATTCCTACGCGATAATCATTTTTAAAAACTCCTAATTTACCCGTGATCAATTCATTATCTTTGTATATATCTAAGATGTGACCGGCTTATGGGATTTTACAGATCTACGGCATCCCCCTCCTCCCAAGCTATTGAAGCCTGCTACTGCGAGATTCATTGAAATGGATGAGTCTCTGGGATCTTCAAAAGATCTGATAGCCTCTTTGGTGAAAGTCAGTTACTATATGCCATGCCGAATCGATGGATTTCCAAAAAGTAGAGTAAGTTTTTCGTATCATGATGTGTCTTTTAGTTATCAATTTGGTGGTCGCACGAAGGAACTTGTGAAATGTGTTTTATTCTAACATAACAGCGCATATACAATATCAGAAACAAGGTGCTGGCCTCGTTGTTGATGCAGAAAAAGGTTTAATAGTAGTCTCCCGAAGTATTATTCCATTATCAATGGGTGATATCTCTATTACCTTTGCCGACTCCATCATTATTCCTGGCAAAGTAGAATATTTGCATCCTACCCATAACTTTGCCTTTGTATCCTACGATCCTTCTTTAATTGGTGAAACACCAGTGAAGAGTGCTTTATTGAGTAAACGCTCTTTATTGCAAGGCCATAAAGTTACCCTGGTTGCATTTAATCATAATCATCGAATTGTGTGCTCAGAAACAGTAGTCACGGATATTACAAGCGTTACTATACCTCAAAATGCTACTCCAAGATTTCGGTAAATATTGAGCAAACTGTAGCACTTGATTGTGGTTAAAATTATTGACTATAAGTTTTGATGGTTTTATAGTACCAACACCTTATTAACATCCAATTTACTTTTCTAGGAGCATCAATTTGGATGCTATAACCATTGATACACCACTTGCACAGCAGTGCTCAAGTGGAGTTCTCGCTGATTCGAATGGGGACGTTCAGGCTTTGTGGCTCTCTTATCTTGGAGAACGCAATATGTCTGGGCACGATAACGAATATCATCTCGGTTTGCACATACACACTATCTTTCCGGTTCTTGAAGCTTTACAGAAAGGAGAAACTCCAAATTTGCGATTTTTAAATATTGAGTTGATGCCTGTACAAATTGCTCAAGCTCGACATATGGGGTTAACGGATGAATGGGTACGTAAAGTAGAAGATGCCAATCCAAATAGGCATCAGCTCTTCTTAATTCGACGGACTGAGACGGGCAGTGAGAGTGCCAATGTTCTGAAAGAACTAGATCTTATTTTGGCTGTCAATGGCAACACCATTACAAGAATGTACGAGATGGATGTTCAGTATTTTAATAAAGAACTTGAAATTGTGAGTGTTCATTTTATAAGTCGCAAAATGGCTAGTTTATTTGGAAAAGCTTATCATTTTGATATCATAGACCCTTTTGCGACAAAAAGTCGAGATGACGCTCAAGGTACCTACAATTCCTATTTCTGGCAACGGGACAAGCAGAGTAGTCATCTGGGCAGGAGCCGCGATTCAAGGTTAAAAACCAATTAATGACACATTTCCTCATGAAATACTTCCAGAAGCGCCGGGATTAACATCAGACAAAACCCTATATTTTTTAACAGAACCGCATAAAGCTGTCTTGCAGCAATCGAAATCATTACCTTCTCGAGTTTATATTTCGGCTCGCAGTAAAGGTTCACCTTCATATATGTATGGAATGGTTTGTAGTTGGAATTTTCTGTTTGGTATTTTAATTTATTGAATTGAACAGAGACTTATTTTGCCATTTAACTATTATTAAAGGTTCCAACTATGTGGATGTAAGTTATCGGACAACTTTAACTTTATCTCTTTTTTTCGTTATTAATGATTATCTTTCACAAATTTTTTAGAACTCATGTCAATGGAATCCCTACACCCGATTTAGATTCTTTTGTGGCAGCAGTCCGGAATTGCCCTGACAATACCTATGTCCGTATTAAAATTATTAGTTTTGACATGATACCAATGGTATTGGCGATCAAGACTTGCTATCATTACTGGTATATCTATTTATCTTTTTGATTCGATTCTGTTTTGACTCAGTTAAACTTACTTGGTCTTGATTTTTCTAGGCCGACCGTAGAATTGGTTCGAGATACTGACACGAAAGACTGGAAGAAAGTAGAGTACACCAATCAATGTACTTAGGCAAGTTTAAAATCATTTCAGTTATGGCTATATGACCCCAATGGAAAAGCGAGATACCTTAAGAAACTACAGGAGTTCGATTTCAATAATCTATTGTAGACAAGAAACGCTTTAAATATAAATATTAGTTTATCATTATTAGATGCTTTCTAGAATAATATTAAAATTCGTAATAATATTATGCCCAGATTTGCAATATTATTTCGTGAGACTATTGATTTATTTTTTAATGCATTTTCACCAAGATGAAATACTCCACCTGAAACCTCAAAAAAGCAATCGGATTTTCTAAAGCACCCAAGAACAAAAAAGATTGGTCTCATAATTTTCTTGGTTGATACATTTTCCCATCAAGTTTTGGACTTAAAATATTTCGTTCCCCAAAAATCTGTATACGTCTCCAACTGTCAAGTAGAAAACCAAGCAACCTTTCCTATCCCACACTTGCACCCTATAATCAATTGGAAATAGTAAGTTTTTATCTAACAAATTTTTATATATAATATTGAAAACTAGTGTATGATAAACATGAATTCCTTTTCACGTTCATTACTTTTTTGTTTATAGATCGTCTTTTACTTCTTTGTCCAAGTATCCGATTTAAATTGATTCGGATTCGGAGCTGGAGAATTGGCATAATGCCAAAGAGAGAAAAAATAATGAGGGCCGCTATAATTAATATACAGTAGACAAAAAAAGGTAAATTAAAATGTACTATGCTTTGCTCTCGAAAAAGGTGTTTGTTCAGGGTATTGTAGAGGAAAAACGGATTTTATCTACATTAGAAAAAAATATATTTAAGCTATTTCAAGCCTTATTTTGCCAGAGTCTGTTTATATCCAGATGCTCCAATATCACCATTAAATACAAAATATGATACAGTATTTAATCCATTGTTCCTTTTACCACTCTTTTCGATTCATAATATTGCGTCCTTCGAAATCTTTAAAGCACCTGAGACTATATTACGGAAAGAAATGTGTATTCTTCCTACTCTCTTCATGTATGGGCATCTCACCCGATTTATATTCATTCAATTCCTGTTTGATTCGTTGTGCAAGAAGTGGGGTCAATTTGTTGCAGGTAGTTTGATCACCTCGACGATCGTAGTCTTCCCGTGTCCAGGTTTCATGTATAAGTATGGTAGAAGAAAATTGAAGTTTCTTGAGGGAAGGAGTGGATGGGGAAGGTATAACATCGGTATCTCTTATAGCCGCTAGAGATGGCACCGACTGTGAGGCTTGTGACAAGCGATTTGAATAAGGACTACTGGATGCAGTATTAGATTCTTCATATTCGGGAGAGCTGTTCAAGACGTTATTTTTAATGATTGAAACAGGGGTAGGAAGGCTGATACGTTTGAGCGTGAATATCTGAGGCTGGTTTGGTGGTGGTGGTGGTGGTGGAAGGGAAAACGTTTTTTGTAACCTTGCCTCTTGATAATCAGCATCTTCCGATTCATCCAAAGCATCTGAGAAATATTCATGATTATCTTGGAGTTGGGGATAAACAGGTTGTGTTTTCTGTAACTGATATTGTTGCTGTTGCTGTTGCTGTTGCTGTGATGACAACGATTGATTATAATTATACTCTATAGATTTTGGAATCGAAGATGATCTTGGGGGTATTCCAATTTCTGGTTGAAATTAACAAACTCTTTGTTAAGTAATGTTATCAAATTAAGTTAGAACAATTTTGATAAAATACCTTGAATGCTCCCTCTGGTCTCCTTTTCATATGATGATTCAACTCCCAAAATAATCTCATTTTTTGGTTCCTCAAAAATTTTGATAGGATTGGTAGAGGACAAATTTTTGATATCATCCACAGAATATCGGTTTTTCTTTCGAACATCAGCTGCCGCTTTCCTATTTCGTTGGTCTGAAGATATAGGCGATGTTCCTCTTTGCAATGATGGTAATTGTTCTGATGATCTATCGAGCTTTTTATCATTTTTAACAAACAAGGATTGAATATCGATAAGAGTTCGACGGCGGGAAGTCGTTGACGATGGTGTAGTATTGAATCTTCGCCTATCAGGTTGGCCATTGAAGGGACCATTATTTAATACAATCAAAGGAGGACGAGAACCATCTTTATCATTCTGATCCAGTTCAAAGGAACGATTGTTATCGCTATTACTTTTCTTTTTATTTCCATGTATGTTATTATCGCTGCGGCGTCTATCAGCTTTTTCTCGTTTAGATGAATTACCAGGGTATAAATTGACAGATGAGTCCGAATTAGTTGAAGGAGGTGATAAATTGTTGTTGTTACTATCTCGTCGTAAATTACTTAAGCTAAAAACACGCCGAATCCGAGTTTTAAAAGATATTTGTTCCTTTTCTTTGAAAATCGATTTTCGTAGATCATTCGAAGATCCATTTCCAGAACCGCGAATAAATCGATTAGAAGACGCTGAAGAACGGGGTTGTTCACCAGTTTGTCTTGTAAGATTATTTGAGTTTATATCCTCTTTGCTATTGCTATTATTATTATTATTATTATTGTTGTTGTTGTTGTTGTAATTATTATTATTATTATTATTATTATTTTTAGCATTCTCTGAAGACCTTCCACGATGATGATTTTTGTTTTGGTGCTTCTCTGACGATTGTTGTCGCAATTTTGGTTTCTGTTGATCTTTTGACCGATTTTTTTCTTCAATCCTTCCCTCTGATCCTGCTTGAGGTGAAACGGGTTCTTTCGTGAGTTTTATTAAGGCTTGTTGTTCTGTCTGAAGAGCTTGCTGTGATGCTATGGCAGTGAAAGTTTCAATCTTTTGTGATGGTTCACTTTTTTGAGGCATTATGTAAATTTCTTCGAAGATCTGAGGGATTTGGATCTCGGAACTTTGTCTATTACGCATTTGACTTGATGGCTGCTTAGATCGAGAATTATTGGTATAGCTAGACGCTCTTCTTCTCATTTTACTATTATTAGTACTATTATTATTAATCCCCGTCATACCTCTCGACGAGGAGGGTTGCACGTTTTGGTTTTGCTGGAATTGCGAAGACTGTTGTCGTAAAGTATTCGGAACA
Source organism: Geosiphon pyriformis (assembly GCA_016748015.1). NCBI lineage: Eukaryota > Fungi > Glomeromycota > Glomeromycetes > Archaeosporales > Geosiphonaceae > Geosiphon > Geosiphon pyriformis. Next base: position 813,871 of record JAAOMT010000659.1, on the reverse strand, counting down.
TCGCCGTGATACATGCTATGCCGGCTAACACTGTTACCGCCAGGAAGTCTATTCCCTAGTGACATGGAACGGTGAAGTGTTGGTTTCCCGACAGTTCCTGCTGTCTGTTGCCCTATTGTTGTTTCATACGTTGGAAGTCGAGGCAGAGCAGGTTGAGAGTGTGCTGGTAAAAAATTTACCAGTGACACATTTTCGTCGTCATATTCAAACGCTGCCAGTTTTGTGCCATTTTGATAGTTTACAACCGACACTGCCATTGATTGTATATGAAAACTTTGAGGAGCTAATGCAGAAATAAAATGCGATTTGCTTGCAGAATTTTAAACCCAACGGAAGAAATAAGTTGTCCAAAGCCTTCTATGTTAAATATAGTGTATAATACAAATACTCTATTCTATACTTTACAATAAAGTTTTACAAAAAGTAGTCAGAGTACGCAAGATGGGCAGTGAAAAAGAAAGAACCCAACTGCGAAAAAAATGTTTTGGAAAAGTCTAAGTTGTTTTTACTTTTTCCTTTGCATATATTTAAATGTTTTAGTCTTGCGACCTTAATAGGAATATTATATAAAAGTTTCGGCCGTAGGGAGCATTTAAAAAATGAAAGTGATATGTTATAAATGATACAAATCAACCTTTGCCTAGATTTTTAGTGTTCAGAGAAACTCAACTCGGTTTAGTTTAAAGCAAGGGGAAAAAAGGTGAGAAATAGATGGTGAAAGTTCGAAAAGAATAAATATGAGAGGAAAGGTGAATTAAAACTTTAATGTTATTAAAAAAAGAACTTTTGAGAACGAAATGCTAGTGGAAAATGGGGTTATCTGTTATCAAATTTGTGAAAAAGAATGGGGGCACAGTGCTACTAATTATCGGTAGTTGGGAAAGAAGAGAGACGAGTGGTAAGCCCGAACTTAATTTAACGGTAAAGCTAGTTACAGCAGTGAAAAAAAGGAAACATTTACATATGACAATAGAATTACCGAACGGCAACAATGCAAACTAGGCCCCGCGGCTAGTTTTCAATGCATTATTTGGTGGATATGTAAGATTTGTAGATACAAGCCCGCATAATGGCAATAAATGCCTTTGAAATTGACTGTCGAATATTTCTTAGGGTCTCTTTTTTTACCTTTTAACCCCTTTTTTTAAACAAGTGTACAAAGCAGTGCTCTGATGTGGTGCAAAACTGTAAATGTTAACAGTACCGATAATCTCAGCACTAGAAGTAATACAGCACGATTGTGACTCCAATAAGTTACCATTTTTTATCTAGTGTATATTGCTTGATTAACTTTGATCAGATAAATTGATCTATTATTTACTGATATTCAGAAGATCAATTTTTTCCTAATGTGATTTATTTGAAAATTCAAGAACCGATAATCTTTAAAAAATTTTCTTAAAATGGTAACCATTGGTATAGTCGGAGTGGGTCTTGTTGGTTCTGAATTAATATCACAATTGTTGGTTCATTCCAATCGTACAGACAGCTCTCAATCCCGAAAGTTTAAAGTCGTGGCTTTGGCCAACGGAAGACAACAACTCCTAAGCACTGGAGCTTATACCCCGTTAGACCTTTCTTCATGGAATACTAACTTGCAAGCTCAAGGTGTGCCAGTGAATCTAGACGGCTTTGCTGAATATCTCTCTCATAGTCCCGAACCCGCTGTATTAGTTGATAACACTGCTAGTCAAGATGTTGCCGACCAATATCCGGCTTTCCTGAGAAAAGGTCTTCATATCGTCACACCAAATAAAAAGGCTTTCTCTGGCCAATTAAAGCTTTACAAAGAGATATTGGCAGAAGCAAAAAACAATCATAAATTAATTTACCATGAAAGTACTGTCGGTGCTGGATTACCTGTTTTGAATACCTTAAATGATTTAATTCAGACAGGGGATGAAGTGATCAAGATCGAAGGAATATTCTCGGGCACTTTGAGCTATTTATTTAACAATTTCTCATCAGCAAATGCTGATAAAACAAAAGATCCAGTAAAATTTTCAGATGTCGTTAAAGTAGCCAAAGCCAATGGGTACACGGTAATCACATTTAGATTTCACATCGATTTCAGAGTTTTGAGTAGTTGTAGATTTATAATTGCTTTTAGGAGCCTGACCCTCGCGATGATTTGAATGGATTAGATGTCGCCCGAAAGGTATGCGTGTATATTTCATAAAATGTGAAATTCGATTTTTATATAATTATACTTCTTAGGTTGTCATCCTCGGCCGTCTTGCTGGTTTAGATCTGACAGTTGAAAATTTACCAGTAGAGAATATCGTTCCTGAAGATTTACGTGCTGTACCCTCATCCGAAGAATTTTTAAAAAAATTATCTGAGTTTGACCATCATTTTGAGGAACTTAATCAAACAGCCCTTAATAACAAAGAAGTCTTGAGATATGTTGGAGTAGTCGATCCAGTAAATGGAAAAAGTTCTGTCAGCTTGGTTCGGTAGGTGATTTTCGTTGTGCTTCTTAAAAGGCTAAATTTTTGCGCGTTATGGCCATCTAATCCATGTATCAATATCAGCCTACCTTTCAATCACTCATTTGCCTCTTTGAAAGAAAGTGATAATATAATCGCCTTTACGACGCGACGCTTCCCTAATCCACTTATTATTCAGGGCTCTGGGGCTGGTGCCGCCGTTACAGCCTTCGGTATCTTTTCTGATCTCATCAAAATTGCTGAAAGAACTCTTAAATTAGAGTAGATGTTCAACAAAACTTTCTTTGATAGACATATTTTTATAAATATCAAAAATTTAAGAATTAAAGCTTATTGTTCGGCTGTTAGAGATCGAGGTTTGAAAACAATACAAATAACCAAAAAAGAATATACAAATATACAAGAAATAAAATCAAAATAAGTTCGCTCGAATCTAAATCTTTAGACGAATCAAGGAATTACACCGTTTCATTAAGTGTTCGTCAATGTTTTAAACCCAAACATCTCGATTTAATGAAATTATGAATCACAGTTTGCTGTAGTGATGGATTAGTTATTACGGAAAAATTAGTTGGTCAAAGCTATACGGCTCTCAAAAATGTTTGGCCTACTCTTTGAGATACTCTTTGCTCAACAAGCCCCTGAGTAAATCTGTTATTACTGGCAATCTTGAGGCTTCCGAGGAACCATCCTCCCCAATTTCTTTCCCCTTCCTCATTCTTGGGCCATCTTCATTTTGGTTATCCGAGGATTTTTCCAATTCTAGGCGCTTGCGATCAACAGCTTCAACCATTCGTTGATACTGATAATACAATGTTTCTGCACGCTGCAAAGTTTCCTCCAGCTGAATAGTCATGGAAAGATCATTGATGTACTAAAATGGAAAAACAACGAATTTTAATTATAGCTTACGAAAATACCAATGAAAAATTGATCAACTGACCTTTAATATCTCGTCAAAATTAGTTAAGTAATCCATGATAACCTGACGATGTTTATCAAGAATAGCCAATGCAAAAAAAAGATGGAATTGTCCCGTCAGATGGTCAGACCAAAGAACTTCCCAAAGAGATGTCACTTCATCCCACTTAAACTCCCGCTTGAACCATATAATAAGCCAGCGGAAGCAACAGAAAAGATTTAAAGATTCCGTCCTTTCTATAAAATGATCAATTATAGTTATCAAGTGTGATTGATCGGGAAGAGAAGTATAAAAAGCCTTACGGAGATGTTTATACAGCTTTGGATCCATAAACTGAATCAAATGATCTAGAGTCAACAATTGTCGCCGCATTCCTGATTGATCCCGATAAAAATTTGACTTCTATAAATTGATTTTACAAGAAAAAGAGTTGACACTCGAAAACCAATAATACGACTCATAAATTAAGGAAGATAAAAATGAAATCTCACCATTCGGTCCATGAAACCCGTAAATGCCCAAAACGCTGCTACTTCATCGCCCATAATGACGAAAATTGGTGCCAACAAATCGCTCATTCCTTGAACATAACCTTTAGAGATAAATCAATGTTTAGATTTTTATGGGTTCAATTAAAATAAGCCAATGTGAAAATTAAAATTTGAATGTGAAAAATCCTTACCGAGGTTTTTATTGTAAAAATTATATGTCATTAGGATATCCTTCATCAATTCTAAATTTTTATTGGTGAGCGGCGAAGATGATGACAAAGGATCGGGATGAGGTATATCCTCATGCTTGAAAAAAGGTACAGTTCGATCGGTACGGATCACATCCTTTTCTATATAGAATTCAAATTTGATCAGATCCAAAATGCAAATAATCAACATAGTTTGAGAGAAGACTAAGGGGAAATTTAACCTATTCTATTTTTTTGTTCTTGGAAATCAGCATCATCTTGTACGTCGGTTGAATCCCACCATTCACGCTTAAGAGTCCAATATTCTTGGCTAAGTGAAAATAACACATTAATTGAGGTTGTTGAATATCACGTCGGGTGAAATTTTAAACAGGGTTTGATACGTAACGATTTCGCAGCAAAAATATTTTCCCTTTCTACTTGGCTGGATTCCCATGGAAAAACACCAAGAAAGAACTTCCATACTTCAACACGTATATCTTCTTCCACACCCTATTAAATATAAGTAAAGGGTTGAATAGAATGTTCGAAAAGCGGAAAAGTTTCGTCTTAAAAATTGCACTTTAATCCTCAACATACTCCACGAAACACCATGGCTCTGACTTCCTCCACCTGAACCAGTAGCCTGCCCTCAACATCGAAAAAAGAAAACCAAGTATCAGCTTTGAGAGGACCAGTACGAGTGTGGTGAATTGGGGGTAAACTGGCCTCGCTCTAAAGCATCGATTAAATTTTATCAATTAAAATATAGAATAAACGAATTTAATTTATGCTAATTGTCGTAAAGAGTATAACCATACGCTGAGAATTTCAAATGCACCCAACTCTGTCTCCTCCTGCCAAGATGTAGAAGAATCCCCTTGATCTGCCAATTCCCCAACCCTCCAAACAGCAGGCCTCGCTTTGCTCGCATCATCTTTTCCGTTTCCATGTTCTGCTGCAGCTGCAGCTTCAGCATCTTTTGCCACAAGGGCTGCCCATTGTGCCAAATACATCCGCGCAGAATCAAAATCAGTTATACCGGAATGAGTAGGTTCATTGTGTATCAAGGAATTCATCACTGGAGGGAGATGTGGAAGTATAGGACGGGCAAGCGGATGCTCAAGAATAGTGGCTGCAAAATGATAAATCGTAAATTTTATTATTGAAGAACTAAAGGATAAGGCTGAAAAACTTCACCTGCTGTATCGCGTGAAAACCGAGCGACCCTGGAAAATCTCTCTAAAACATTGAAACGGATTTCTTTAACAGCCTGTAAATTTCAAATATTTTATGTCCTTCTTGGTTAATCCACGAGAAATTAGTCTCTTTTATGAAAATCGTTATTGGATGACAAACACGAGGCAACCGGTAAATGAGGATAAATAATACTGACTGCAGTTAATGGATCCATGTGCGTTGTAGCTGTTATTCCACTTGTAGAAGCCTGTTTTGACAAAGGAGGGCTATGATTGGTCATATCTTCTGGTGATGGGTTTATAAGAAATAAATTTGGTTCTATTGAAGAACTTTGGGAGTAAATAATACAAGTAAGCAAAATTCCTATCTATATTATAATAAAATTTTTCCCGATCCGAACCTAAAGACATGGCTAAATTTTCTAAGCCATGTTATTGTCTCATCACCTCCCCAAATGACTAAATTGTTCCCTTCTTTCTCATTTGCGGACGAGGCAGGTTTTCGTAGTCGTCTTTTACGCCGTAACCTTGTGCTACGACTTTCATCATCATGAAACCAAAATGTGGGAAGGGTAGTTCCACCATCAAGATTAATAGTAATAGAACCATATCCATTGGTGATCTTCGGTGGTAAAACTACGATTGAATAAATGGATGATATGGGTGTTGAGGCGGCGTATAACGTATCAGCAGAAGGGGATGCTGCGTTTAGTAAGGATAACGGAGGAGAGATCAGAATAGTCGCTAATAAAAAAATCGAGATCAGAATGTAGTGTAAGCTATATCAGAATGCGACTAATTCTTTGTTAATCTCCTGTTTTAGAAAAAAGTTTTCATAGAAAATAAACCACCATACATCCAAGCCCATTCTCATCATCACGGTCATCTTTCCTCTCTACCTGCCAACCTTCGTCTTCTTCGTCTTCAGCGTCGGGGTAGCATTCAACTTGAACATATGATTCTAATTGATCAGTAGTGAGCAACGATTCTGGCGTCCAAGCTATATAGTTATTGTTATGCGACTAAAACAATAATTAATCGAAAAATTGAACCAAAGAATCAAAGATAATGAAACAAAAGCGATTTCATGGGCACATAAAGAGGCAATACCTTTTCAACGATACATAAAAATCCGGGAATGTTATCTTCGTTACTAGAAGTTGGGTGAACGTAGACTTTGCTCTTGCAATGTATCAGTCGTACTTGTCCTAGTTCAAGTACCTCCCGATCATTTTGAGTTTGTGACTGCGATGCATTCAACTATAAAACTTATAAATTTTAAGAGAAATCCACATCTTAAAAGGTCAAAAGAATGCAAGGTCAACAAAAGGTATACCGAAAAATCGGACATTTGCCTCATAGACTCCTTGAGAGAATTTTCTTCAAGAGGTAAGCCACCACCCATTTTTTAATTTGTGAAGAGTAATTATTTAAATAATAGCCAAGAAAGACTAAATACTAATAGCCGGCTTGGGAAGTTTTTCATAAAAGCCATAAAGGCTTTATCACGCAAAAATATGGCATTTTGCTAATCTCCGTAAGTTTTTTCCAGTTGACCAATAGAATTTTAGACTGCTGACTTTAATTCACAACCATAATTTGATTTCTTACTATTAATAAATAATATATATTTCAACCAAAATGTATATTATTTCTAATAAATCAGAAAATAAACAAAAAGTACATGCATTATTTGATATGTAATTTTTATTTATTTTTTTATTTACGTTTTAACAAAGTGTGCCCAAACACTATCTAATACAATAAATCAAATTAAAAAACTTAAATTAAATGTAAATTATGTATTTTCTATATGTAACTAACTATATAAGTTAATTAAAACACTAATTAAGCTAAATTAAAAAAAGCCAGAAGTAAATCCAGCCTACCAAGTTTCTTAATAATACCATTCAAATTTCTAAAATCAAAAATAAATTCACTAAAAAACAATCTAGTTTTTTTAATACTATTTTTAACTTTAAGACCACATATTTATCATAAAGTAATCATATAATTATATGTTTTTTTATTTAAAAAAAGTGTTTTGGCAGCACTAAACTTATTTTTATTCATATTGTAAAATTCAACTTTAGTTTTAAGATTAGCAAAGTTCTTAAATATATTAACTAAAAAAAAGCAAAGTTTTTGAAAATATTAAACATAATAAGCAAATTCTTTTCAATTTTGTGATTTTTGTGCATATTCTTAGACAAAAAAAAAGTAACCAAAGTAACCAAAAAACTAATAAATTTAATAATAAATTTTACTAAATCAACCAGATTTTTAATTTGTAATTTTAAAGAATTTAACTTATAATCAAACTTAAATTAATAATAAAAATGACCAAAAAAACAACACAAAGAAAAATTAAAAAAGTAGAAGCCTTAACATAAAACTTTTCATTAATAAAAAAAACACAAAAAACCTAAAACTAACAGCAAACTTAACAAATAACTTTAAAAAAAAGTGGTAATATTTTGTAATTTTTAAATAAATGATTTAAGTCTTAATACTTATAATAACAATAATACTTAAAAGTTTTTTATCAGATGCAATATTTACACAAAGTATTAATTTTAATAACAACAAAATTCAGAAACTTATAAAAGCCAAATATTATAATAGTAAAACATTGATAATAATAAGAATTAAAAGAATAAAAAATAAAGCAAATATGATTATCAATTTAAAAAACCATATTATTAATTTTAAAAATAATATAGCTGAAAAAAAAATCAATAATTTGGTCTTAAAAGTATTATAAGAGATAATAATCTTTTTTTAATTAAAAAAAAAATCTAAATACTAATTTTTTTAATCAGTACAAATTAATTGTTAAAAACAACAGCAACAAAAAAAAGTTCTTAAAAATAACAATAACATATTATTACAAATTAACAAACTTCAATTTAACAAAAATAATAACACTAAAAACACTAAAAACATTTTTAATATTATTAAAAGATGTATTAAAAAAAATATTATAAAATATAACAAAGATAAAAAAAAAATCCAAAAGTTATCACAGAAAATTTTGCAATTTTAAATGTAATCAAAAAAAACCACTAATTAAAATTTTAATAACAACCAAAAAAATTTCAAAAACAAAATTTATACAAAATAATTTAATATTGTTTTTAAAATTAACTTAAGTTCAATAAAATCAGACAATAAATAAAACAAAAAATTAACTAAGACTAATTTAATCTTAAAAATAATATTAGATACCAAAGTAAAAGCCATCTATTTAAAAAATTTTTAATAACTAAAAATTATTTTTTAGACATTATTAAAAACAGTATTAAAAAATAAAAAAATAAAAATTGTTTTAGTTTTTATTTAGTTAATTTAATTCTTAAAATCAAATAATTCAATAAGTTGTTTTGTTTTTAGAATTAACAATAATTTGCTAAAAAACACTACATTTAACAATATAATTAAATTATTTTGAAAGATATGCAATTATTGTTGTTGTTTATATTAAAAAAAAGCTAATTGCTGTTGAAAAAATTTTATTTAAAATTATAAAAAGATTTAATATAACAATAGCAAACACAAACAACTGTTGCTGTTTTTTTAATTCTTTGGTTTTTTTGGCTATTTGTAAAATAATATATTTTTTAAAAAACTTCTTTCTCTCCTTTGTTCAAAATTCCCAAAAAAGAGTTAAAAGTTTTTTTGAAGGAAGTTTTTTACCATTCAGTATGATAAATCAAAACCATTTTTTAATTACGAGGCTACTGTTGGCTCTGTTATTGCTGTTATGAAGAAAACTACCAAAGTTTCTGGTTTTGAGAATGGTTTTAAGGTGGTTGTGTTGAGAAAGAAGAGGAAGGGTGGTATATTGGCAGAGAGTGTTGATAATAAAGAGATTGCTGATAAAGTTCTTGGTAATTATTTATGAGGTTCTGAGACAAGTGACACTATTAAATCTGAGAGTATTGACATGGAGGAGAAGTGCTTGGTTGAAAAAACCAGTGTTGACTATAGTGAGAGTAGTACTTTTATGGAAGGGGATCCTAATCAAATGCCAAAGAGTTTGTGTATAAAGACCAAGAAGGTGTTAGAGAAGCCTCTGGGTGTAATTAATTATGATACTGTCAATGCAAACAATGATGTGTTAGATAATTTCTTTCTTTTCTCACCCCCTCTACCTATCAAACCATCCGTTTAAGTGCCTGTTCACAAATCTTTTGCTTTGGATATTGATCTTGTAACCATTGTTGGAAAATCCTCTCAGGAGAAATTGAATTTTGTCAAAAAAAATTTTTCAGGTGTGAATGGTTTTGGGGGAGTTTTTACCCCCTCAAAATTTGGTGGAATCATCCAGGCATCTTTTACTTTTAAAAAGGCGATGATAGTGGTTGCTCAATTGGCAAATGATTGTGGTGTTGTGGTAAACACCGATCTTAAGTGTCTCATCAACAATTGTATAAATCAGGCAATTGTGTTGAAAAAAATTTCTGTGGGAACTTCCATTGAGGCAGTACATGCAGCCATTTCTGAATTTGGGCTTATTAAGTCAATCAAAATGTAGTTAGTAGGTCTATGGCAAAAGGCAATCATCAAATTGGAGGATCAAAATCAGGCTGATCTATTGGTGGCTGAGTGGTCCATCCTTATTGGAAAAGATGCAGTGCATGTGGCCTGGGCCGATGTTGACAAACAAACATGGGATGCCAGAGATAAGTTTAGGGCTTTGCTTTATACTCTCCCCATGGGCACCAATGCTCATAATCTTTGGGACTTCATTGGCTTGGTCAGTGGGAAAACATGTGTTATTGAATGCAATTCTGTCAGTTATGTCCGAGCACGCTATGTCACTGTGTGCTTTGATTCTAAAGGTAGCCTAATTCAGGCAATGGCAAACACTCCTGTTATAAAGAGTGTTGGTCTCTGATGGTCTTATTTGTCCGCTGCACTGTGTTCAATTTGCAAAAAATCTGGTCATATTTTTCTAGCTTGTTATGCTGCTGGTGTGTTCTCAGGTCCTAGGAGCAAGAGGGCTCCTCTCTTAGCTCAGGATCAGTTCCATTTGGCAAAGATATATGAAAAAAAATCTGCACCTGTTTCTTGTCCTTTGGCTTTTGGTGGAAAAACTTGGGCCTCTGTGGTTGGCTCTATTCTTTCAGGCACTTCTCTTGGATATGACTTTCAGCTTGGTTCTATTGGAAATAGTGTACCTTTCCCTCCAGTAGTGAATGATTTGGAAAAATGTTTGGTTACTATTGAGAGCAATCTTGTCAGTCTTGTGGGACAAATTGGTAAGTTGGTTAAGAGGTTGAAATCATTTGTGCCAATGGTTTCCCAGCCTAGCCCTGGATGTTAGCTGCTGGTGAGCCCTTCATCGCAGAATCAAGGGGAGAATATAGTGATGAGAGTGGATTCGGGTAATGCCACTAGTGACAAGACTGCTGCCGTTACAGGTTCAACTGCCTTACCTGAGGTTGTGAAATTGGAAAACATGTTGGAAGGTCTCTCTGCTTCAGTCATGAGCCTATCAGCGCACTTGGATGGTTTGGCTTTAGTAAGTGGTACTCTTTCTTTATCTCTTTTTCAATGAATAGTATGATATGGAAATTTGCCACATGTAATGTTTGTGGGTTGAACAACTCTGCAAAACAAGATGATGTCATTCACTGGCACAAGGATATGAACAATTTGGTTTCTATTTTTATGGAGTCAAAGCTTAAAGGGAAAATTCGTCCATGGTTGATTGACAAATTTGATGGTGTTCGGGTTTTCACTTCTGGTCTGGATTCTGGTTCTTTGGGTGCTAGTGTGTTAATTGTCGTGAATTTTTCTTTAGCAAAACATGTCTGCAAGGTCTCTGAAATGCCTGGTTAGCTCCTATCTATCAAGTTACTTTTCAAAAATAAACTTTCAGTGTCTATTTTGGGGCTCTATGCTGGTGCTTTATCATTGGTTCATTTTTTTTAGACTGGTGAAATCAACTCTCTTATTGCTAAAGTCATTAATGAGTCTTCTTTTGTCATTCTTGGTGGTGATTTTAATGAAGATAGTTCTCGAAAGTGTGTGAGTTTCAAAAAGTGCCTTGAGTTGGAGTTGGTTAACTCTTTGATTGGAAATCCAGCTGTTAAGATGTCCACTTGGGCGAATTTTAGGGGTGTCATGAAAACTATTGATTACGTGTTTGTTTCACAGAATCTGGTCAATTCTTTGGTACACCATGGTGTTTTGAACGTCGGTAAATATTTTGATACAGACCATCAGGCTGTGTCTGTTTCTTTGGGTCTGGGCAGTTTATTGAATACACACTTGTTTTTTTTTCGCAAGCAGGCAAATAAAGATCATTGGAAATTTGATGTCGAAAATGCCAGTGTGGCTAAGTGGCTTGAGTTTAAGGACACTATGGCTGCTAACACTACTATGTTTTTGGGTGCTTTTGGTGATGCTGTGAAGTTTTCTGATCTTGGCACTATGTGGGATGTCATTCACAAGATCATGGTTCTTTCGGCTGGTGGTGTTTTCAAGAAAAGATGGTTTAAAGGTTTTGATATGGTGTGCAATAAAGAGTCATCTAGGTTTTATAAGCTGGAATTGTTGGTTTTCAAGCTGGTGAAAGCTTCTCGCTCAAGTTCTAGTGTCAGTTTTGTCTTACTTTTGGATACATGGAACAACTTTAACTCCACTGGTGCTTCGACAGTAAGATCTATGTTCTTTTTTGGTGCTAAATTTAATGACATTTGTTCTGTTCTGGCCAAAGCGAGAAGGTTATACCACTCTTCTAAATTACTGGAGGCCAAGTGTGCTGAAGAATCTCACATTAGGCAGGCTATTACCAATAGGATGGAGAGTTTTAAGTTGGATAAGGGTCATACAATTAGAAGTGTGTTAGAATGTCTCTTTCACAAAGTGGTTTTAGACCATCTGGTTGTGGGTGATGAGTTAGTTCTTGAACCTGATTTGGTTAAGTTCAAGATGGATGCTATCATGGAAGGATGGACCAGAAAGCACATGATGGTGGATGATATTTCTGATACTTGGTCTTGTCAATACCAATCTTTGGACTACGTTTTTGATGATGTTTTTTCTGAGGTGATAAGTAAGATAAATTTTGATGAGTTGCATTGTGTGATTACTGGTTTTCCTGATGGGAAAGCTGCTGGCCTCTCGGGCATCTCCAATGAGCTTTGGAAACATTGTGATAAGTCAGTTTTGGGCTTGCTTTTGGTTCTTTTGAATTCTTGTTTGTCTTGTGAGTTGGTGCCTGGTTCTTGGAAGGAAGCTTGGGTTTCAATGATCCCTAAACCTTATGAGTGAGAGGGTGTTCTCACGAATACTTGTCCTATTGTCTTGATTAAAACGGCTTGCAAGATTCTATCCAAGATTCTTTTAGATAGAATCTCATTGGCTTGCAGCTTATATAATGTTCTGTGTGGTGACAATTTTTCAGTTTTAAAGGATACAACTACTCAGTCTCCTATTTTTGCAGTTGGCTCAATAATTGAGAATGCTCTAAAGAAAAACCAGAAACTTTGGCTTGTTCTGCAGGACATGCGGAAGGTGTATGATTTGGTTGGCTGAGAGCACCTTGAGAGGAGCTTGGTCAGGATCAAAATGTGTAGTAAATTTGTTTGCTTTTTTGGTAGTATTTATAGAGACTGAACCAACTGTGTCATGACAAATTTTGGTTTGACTGATGGTTACTGGGTGTTTAATGAGTTGGATCAGAGTGAAGTTTTTTCCCCTTTGCTGTGACACATATTTTATGATCTTCTTTTGTGTGAAGTCAAGCGTCAAGAGAGTGTGTATGACTACAGGCTCAATTTTCATTTTGTCTTCAGGAGTAGTTACACTGAGTCTCAGGCTGGGCTTTCTACTTTCCTTGCTGCTAAAGCTTTTGTTAATGATACTATTTGGGTTGGTAGCAGTCAAGCCACTATTCAGCATATTCTCAATGTTGCTAGTGAGTTTTTCCAAGTCAATGACATTTCAATTAATAATGACAAAACTGTGGTCATTCCAATTAATAGCAGGATCAGTGCTCTGTCTCTTTTTATTAGTGGTTTGCCTATTTCTGTTGCTCATAGAGGGAAATCTCATCAGTATCTTGGCATTTTTTTGTCAACTAAGGGTCTTTCAAGGCCTAGCTTGGCTAAAACACATTTAGACATTTGTTTCTTTACTAAGAAAAGCAGTTTCAGATAAGCAGTTCTTATATCTGGTGTTAACAGTTCTCCATCCCATAATCGGCTACAGAACACAGTTTGGCTATATTCCTGTTGGTGTGTACAATAAGTAAGATGCTCTGATTTGCAAGGGATTAAAGCTAAAAGCTGGTCTTCCAATGGACTTTCCTAGTGATACTATTCACCATCCCTCTTTTTATGGTTTAAAATCTTTTTCACAGTGTCAATCTGAGAGTAAAGTGGCTTCACTTATTAGTTTTGTGAACTCTGACAGAATCTTGGGGCATCTGTTCTGTCACAGATCACATGACTTACAGGTTCTGTGTTGGAGGCCCATTTACTCTTTAATCTCTCTTACTCATATTCGCATCAGTGTTTCTAATAATTTCTTAGCTGGTATGGTTCGCATTCTCCTTGATTGCAATTTGTCTTTGGGTGGCTCTTTGGCCAGTGCTTTTCAGTTTCGAGATGGAATTCCTATGTCTGTTATTCTTGGCGAGTCTTTGTTTTTCAAGTTTTTACCTTCTCTCCAGCATTATGGCATTGCATTCGTGAATCAGCTTCGTGATTGTCATGGCATTGTTTTTAGCTGGTGCACCTTCAAGCAGTAGAAGAAACTGGACCCTCGTGGCCCAGTTCCCGAATGGTTTGAACTTTCTGCTGCATTTCTTACAGTTTCTCATTTGTCTTCCATAGTCTCAGTTTGTGCTGGTCTTCTTAACTTTTGTGAGTTTAATAAGTTTGTGGCTGCTCATGGTTGTCTTTCCCAAGTTGATGTCGAATGCTTGTTAGTATATACGGATAGTTCTTTGAAGCATTTGAGCATGGTTGATTGTAGAGCTGGGGCAGCTGCTTTTTTTGAAGACATTGATTTGGGTGTGAGTGTTGGTGTTTAGGGTTTGGTGTCATCTACTTTAGTAGAATTATAGGCTATAATGTTGGCTTTGGAGTGTATATCTGTAGCTCGTTCGGTTAAGTTGTTTTCAGATAGTCAAGTGGCTTTGGATGCTTATAGATCTGAGTTAAGCCTGATATGTCCTGACTTTTGCAATCAATGTTGGGTCGAGCATTGGCATATTCGAAATGTTATCCACAGTAAAAATTTGAAAGTTAGTTGGCACAAAGTCAAGAGCCACTCCAGCGTTTTGGGGAATGACTGCGCTGATAGTATCACTAATACTGTATCTCTATCTGGTTGGTTTCTTCCTCCTTGTGTAGATAAACACTTTTTGTTAGTGGATGGTGGTGTGGTTTCTGGTAATTCTAGACACTTTGTTCGAGATGTTTATTGTGTGGTTTGTCATGCTCACTGAGAAGTTGGTTCCAATTTTGGGTTTCTGGCTAGTAGTTTGCATTTAAATGTTGACTGGCTCAGTTCTTCTAAGGTTTGGCAACCTGATTTGCATATGGCCACTGGCTTTACTAGCAGACTCACTGCTGATACTTGGACTTACCTTATAAAGGCTTTGCACTGCTGACTTCCTGTGGCCGTCTGGAAGTGCATTTACGATAAATATTACTCTAGTGTCCTGTGTTTGTACTGTGGTGAAGTAGAGATTTCTGATCATATGTTTTTTTGTGTGGTTGATGATTTGGCTTGTTGTCAGGTTCTGGAATCCTGTATGTCCTCTTGGGGATCAATTTCTGGGCTCTCCTTTTCTTTTTTGGTTGTGTTGCAGTTTTTGTCAACCTGTGCTTTGGATTTGCTGGTTTTCTTGGCTCTTTACAAGGGTTTTGTTTTCAATGAATGGCTTCAGGAGGCTACTGCTGTCTTCCATAATCCCAAGATTGCTGGGGTTAAAATTACTGATTTTGTGCACTCTCTGTGCTCTGCTTTTAAAAATGAAATTTGGTTAGTCTGTGCCAAGCATCGTGCTTTTATGGAAAAAAATGGCCTAATCCCAGCAGACGGATCAATTTCCATTCCTGTTTTTGGTTCAGTTTTGAGGTTGTTATCTGGTGTGGTTAAGTTGTTTGGTGTTACTGAGGCCTTTGGTGCCCTTTTTGGCTTTTGCAAGTTATGTTCTTTTTTTTCGGGTATTGGTAATATGGTTTCTGTTAATATAGCTGCATAGTGTTTTCCTGACTGGCTCGAATGGCTGGTCACATGTGGTTAAGCGCATAATTCATGCCTAGTTTAGATTATTTCATTGATGTATAGTTCTAGGTAGTGTTTGAATCTCGCTCGTTAAACATAAAAAAAAAAATATTATTAATAGTATTAATAATAATAATAAGAAAAACTAGCTTGTTAACTAATATATTATTAGAAACTTTGGAGTTTTTAAAAATAATAAAAACAATATTGAAACTAATTTAAGTATGTTTTTTAAAAAAAACTTTAACTGAAAAAAAATTACTAATCAAAAATAAAAAAATACTTTAAAACTCACCAAAAACAACTTTTTACTATTAATATTTAAAAAAAATATTATCAAAATATTTTATTTAGCTGCTTTAACAATAATAAAAATAATTATTAATAATTAACTTTAATATAATTTTCATTTTCAAAGGATGGATTCAGGAGGCTATCTCCATCTTCCATGATTCCAAAGTCACTGACATCAAGATTGCTGATTTTGTGCACTCTTTTTGTATTGCTTTCAGGAATAACATTTGGTTGGTCCGTGCCAAGTATCATGCATACATAAAAAAGAATGGTCTGATCCCAGTGGATGGCTTGATTTCCATCTCAGTTTCTGGTTTGGTTTTGAGGTTTTCAGATGGTGTGGTTAAATTGCTTGGTATTGTTGAGGCTTTTGGTGTCCATTTTGGCTTTCACAAATCTTGTTCTTTTTTCTCAGGCATTGATGACCTGGTTTCTGTTAATATAATTGTGTAGTGTTGTCCTAACTGGCTCGAGTGGTTGGTCACATGTAGAAAGTGCATGATTCGCACTTAGTTTAGATCATTTCTTTAATATATAGTTCTAAGTAATGTTTGAACTTTACTCATTAAATAAAAATAAAAATATATATATAATCTTGTTTTAAAACTTAGTATTATTTATATTGTTTTACCAATTTGAAAATTTTAACCAATATAATTACTTTTTAAAAATTATTAAAACATGATAATTAGATTTTTTTAAAAATTTTATTTCTTAACTTTTTAATAAATTAATTCAAAATTTATAATATAATATAATAATTTATTTGGTTTTAATTACATTAATGTTTAGTTATATTTTTATGGTTAAAATCTATAGTTTTTATTAAATATCACATGTATTAGCCAGTAATATTATATATTTAGCCACTCTATTTTTAAATAATAATTATTAACCTAATTAATGACCTGATTATTAATCTAATCATTAACTTAATTATTAACTTAATTATTAATCTAGTTATTAATCTAATTATTAACCACTTTTAATAACTATATAAATAATAAGTCTCTTAGCTATAAAAAAACATATACTGTTACTTATAGAATATAGAAAATATAGTATTATAGTCAGTAGATATTAGCCAATCAAATGTAAACATTGTTACCATATGAAATTAGAGATATTGTTTAGCATAAAATTACCCTTATAAATTTTATCATTAATTAGCATATATTATCGTTTCAAATCATCACTTATTACATTAGCAAAATATCCGAAATTATCATTTAATTAATAACCCAATTTGTACATAACGCAAATGTAACTTAAATACGATGATCAATCATGCAATACCCCGAAATATATAACATTCAAAAGTTTGCTGAAATTTGTAAAAATTTGCCGAAATAATTAATAGTTCATCAAAATATCTAATAGTTTACAGAAATAACTTGTAGTTTACCGAAATGTATCTTTAGTTCAGCAAAATTATAAAAAAGAGCAAAGTTCAAGTTCATGGAATAGTGTTACAACAAGTTGTATAAAAGAAAAGCTTCTCTTTTCGAGAAAATATATCTTACTTTAGATTTATCACTTAGAATCATTCCTACACACATAAAAAGAAATAAATATCAAATAATTCGAAAAACCAAATTCTTTAATTATTATACTTGGAAAATCCTCAAAACCCAACTAACATTTTGAAATTGATTAGCTACCAATTTCAGTAAACTGTTAGTGACTCCAGGCCTGGATAGAAAACGTTTCCCTTGATAAAATCCCATTTCTTTTACATTTCTTTTATTTTCTTTTATTTTCTTTTATTTTCTTATTATAATCATTAGGGTAGTCTACAGACGAGATTCCTGTAAAAGAGTTGACTTTCATAGTAAAGTAACTACACATTTTTAGTGAGCTTCCAGATGAGCAATTCCTGAAAAAGAGTTGACATTTACTACAATGTAACTACACAAAGCAACTGGCATGGAATTGGCCATTCCACTTATAAGCCCAGCAGTTCAAATTATAGAAGATAATTTGAAGATAAATTCAGTTACTGGAGGTTCAACTACTTCCTGGAAACGTGAATTCACAGCAAATCAACATCAACAACATTCAAGAAAAGAGACCCAAAAACCTCCAGTAACATTTGGTGCTCTCTCATGGAAACAACACAGCAAAAACAACTTCAAAAGTGGCAACCACACCAGATGCAACAACTCTAGAGTATTACCAGTCAATTTACACCCACTGCAAGCAAAAATTCAACATTCCAGACAGAATTGAAATTGTCAAGAAATCAGTATACCAATACATTAAAAACCACATCAATAATTATCTTTTTGGAAATTACAATATCTCAGAAGTTAGAAGCAATCTTTACAATAATTTAGTATACTATTCACAGTTGGGAACTGAAAACCTTGACAGTGAAACACTTGTCACTTATTTTCACAAACTTAATTTTAACATTATCAAGTACTGTGAAAAAACATATCCAGTGCAGTCTCAATACTCTATTGATTTTGAATTGGAAACAAAAACAAGCAACAAAGGCAAAAACAAATTGAAGCAATACTCAAAAACCACCTCAAATACTTCAACACTACAGAAAACAACTGCCAAACATTTACAAACACCTGAACAAGAAACCAGTTCAAAACTTTCACTTACTATCACACCTTTTCCAGCTTCACTTGCACAAGCACAAACACCTAATTCACCCTTAAATCGATTTGCAAGACCAGAAAATTTTACATCACTCAGAAGTCCCACCAGACAACAAGAATCCCTTTAAACTAGTTCCAATCTCCTTAATTTTCTAGCTGAAAATCAAAGTGAACACTCTGAGACAACAGCAAACAAAGAAAACAACTCTGAAATATCCGAAGAAGAATTAATAAACAGTAAAAATGAAGAAGACGAAATAACAACATACATCGCAAAAATCCCTGAATTTAATAGAGAAAACATTGAGACTAGTCCTCAAGAATGGCTTGACCAACAACTCTCCTACCAAGGACAACATGCCTGGGTACTTGCCACTTGTGGTATATTCAATAAACATTCCGAAAAAGCCCCAGCTTTTGAATTCAAACCAGCAGAAGAAAAGCCAACAATTAAAACTTTTATGGCACTTGGATCAACCTCCAATTGGGCTAATGAAACTGAACAAAAGTATTTTTCAACCAACAATTCCCTCGAGATAGAAGAACCAATGACACCAGGATGGAATGTTTCCTATTCAAAACCAGAACCATGGAAACAACACCCTTACATTCCACTCAAATGCAAAGATTGCCACAAGAAACTCTCATCAATAGGAGTCTGCATTTCACCTGAAGAAGAATACAAAACCAACACCTATTTGAATTAACAACAAAACAACAAACAATAAACCCCAAAAACTACAACAATCTTAAACAATATCTGGAGACATTAACAATCCCAACAGATTGGTCCCCAGACAAAAAACATTGGTTATAACAACAAGCCAAACAATACTTCTTACACAACAACATTATTTATTATCGAAACTTCAGAAACCCAGACAGTCTACTCAGATTAATACAAGAACATGAAAAAGAAACTATTTTATACAACATGCACTCAGACCCTGCATCAGCACATTTAGGAAAAGACAGCACCACCCAAAAAGCACTAGAATATTACTTTTGGTCTCAAATGAGAAAAGACATTCATGAATACGTTAAATCTTGTGATAGTTGTCAAAGAAGAGGAGGAACCTATCCTACAGAATCTTTAAATCCAATCAAAGTTGGACAGCCTTTTGACTAAATCAGTATCGATTTAGTCAGACCACTACCTATCACAAACCAAGAAAACCATTATATTGCAGTAGCTGTAGATTATCTTACTAAATAGCCTGAAGCCAGAGCCATTCAATGAGCAGATGTGAAATCAGTAGCAAATTTCATCTATAAAAACATTATTTGTAGACATGGATGCCCAATTGAACTTTTATCCAATCAAGAAACACACTTCATAAACAATCTAATTCAAGAAATTTGTGAACGATTCAATGTCAAGAGATCTTTATCTTCATCCTACCATTCACAAACAAACGGACTTGTGGAATGTTTTAATAGAACATTGTGTGAGTCATTAGCCAAAGTCCCAACCAATTTTGAGCAAGAATAGAATATCTTTATTCCATCAGTGTTACTAGCATACAGAACACTAAAACAAGATACCACAAAACACATACCATTTGACTTAGCCTATAGAAGAATAGCAATGTTACCAATTAATTTTACCATAGAACCATATCCAGTACAATCAATCAACAAAGAAAACTTTCAGGAAACACTTCAACAAAGAGCCTATACTCTTCTCAGCACATTGGAAGAAAAATGACAAATAGCAGCCACCCATATCGAATACTCCCAAGTTCAACAAAAAGAATGGCATGACAACAAACTGCCACCAGTCACCAACGAATTTAAAGTTGGAAACAAAGTTTTCTTACACAGAACTAAAGCTGAAAAACAATGGAGTGGAAAATTTGAAAATAAATGGAATAGACCATTCTTTATCCATAAAGTTCTAGGTAATGGATCATACAAGCTAAGACTTGATGACAAAATTCTAGCAAAAGTTGCACATGGAGATTGTTTAAAACACTATAATTCCAGAAACAATCCTGAACTATTAATTCCACAAATTGGTACACATTTTCTTTTAATCAATCCCAAAGATATTTCCTAAAATTTAAAACCAATAGTTGTTATTAAACAACCTCCAACTTGAACACTCAACTTAAATTTATCATCATAGTTATCTCCTTGTAATTTAAAAACAATCTCACATAAACAAAGCAAAAATAACATAAAAACCCATACACCAAAAATAATTTTCTTTTATTTTCAAATCTCTTATAATGACTATTCCTCAAAACATTCAACAATTATCTCAAAAACTAATGTTAGCTTTAAAAACAATACCCGAATTATCCATTACTATTACTGGAAACCACATTAATTATACCCAAACAGAAGTAGTTACAAATTTAGCCCCAAATTCACGAAGATATCACCCATATAAGAAGAACACAAGAAGTTATTCTGGAATTCATCTGCCAGAACTTTTAAAGCTTGCTTTAAGAGAAAACTTATTACTCACCCCTATTAGTATTCTACCAAATGCTACTGTTCAACAAAAACTTCAACTGTGTCTTAATAAGAAAAACAGCAAATACCTCCCAATATATAGATATTTCTACATTGGAAAAATACTTCATGAACGAAAACAGGAGCTTACAGCAGCAAACCTCACAAAAGAAGCTATCCAAAAACAACTCCACAATGAATTCAAAACAACAGCTGGATCTACAAACAGTCGTTATAAACTAAGAGCTGCTCTTAGACTTTACAACCTATTCTACACCTGTGAAAACATCTTACAAAATCCAATTTTACAACCCTTGAAGATTCAATACATTGGAAAGCTCACAGAACTGAAATTTCAACAATTTTCAAACTAAATTTCTTCAATAATTTTGGATTATTATCTGGAAATTACAGACAGTACTTGGACTTCGACAGAGCTCAGTCTTGAGGAGAAGATTATGTTACCAAACGAAATTAGAGATATTGTTTAACATGAAATTACCCTTATAAATTTTATTATTAATTAGCATATATTATCGTTTCAAATCATCACTTATTACATTAGCAAAATATCTGAAATTATCATTTAATTAATAACCCAATTTATACATAATGCAAATGTAACCTAAGTGCGATGATCAATCATGCAATACCCCGAAATATGTAACATTCAAAAGTTTGCCAAAATTTGTAGAAATTTGCCGAAATAATTGATAGTTCACCGAAATATCTAATAGTTCGCAGAAATAACTTGTAGTTTGCTGAAATGTATCTTTAGTTCAGCAAAATTATAGAAAAGAGCAAAGTTCAAGTTCATGGAATAGTGTTACAACAAGTTGTATAAAAGAAGAGCTTCTCTCTTCAAGAAAATATATCTTACTTTAGATTTATCACTTAGAACTATTCCTATACACACAAAAAGAAATAAA